>NW_026847549.1:176531115-176671165 GCF_025583915.1 Anolis sagrei ordinatus | reverse complement strand
TTATCCAGCGGATATTGGCAATTTGGTCTCTCGTTCCTCTCCCTTTTCTAAACCCAGCTTGAACATCTGGCAGCTCTTGCTCCATGTATTGCTGGAGTCTTCCTTGCAGGATCGTGAGCATTACCTTACTGGCATGAGAAATAAGGGCCACTGTACGGAAGTTTGAGCAGTCTTTCGCATTTCCCTTTTTTGGTATGGGGATATAAGTTGATTTTTTCCAGTCTGATGGCCATTCTTGTGTTTTCCATATTTGCTGGCAAATGGCATGCATCACCTTGACAGCATCATCTTTTAAGATTTTAAACAGTTCAGCTGGGATCCCGTCGTCTCCTGCTGCCTTGTTGTTAGCAATGCTTCTTAAGGCCCATTCAACCTCACTCCTCAGGATGTCTGGTTCTAATTCATTCACCACACCGTGAAAACTATCCTCAATATTATTATCCTTCCTATACAGATCTTCTGTATAGTCTCGCCACCTTCTCTTGATCTCTTCAGCTTCTGTTAGGTCCCTGCCATCTTTGTTTCTTATCATACCAATTTGTTTCTTATCATACATGATAAGAATTTGTTTCTTATCATACATGAGTCTACACTGACCATATACTGATGTTCCAAACTGCATTATATGGCAGTGTATAGATCATGGAATAATGTATACAAAATTCATGTAAAAATGAAATATTTTCAAATGTGAGACAGGACAAAAATATTATTTACTGTCTAAACACATTAAAACCAAGCTAGGTAGCAGCACATGTTGCAAGTCAAAGGCAATCCATGGAAGAAGCAGCCCAGAAGGAGATAAGAAACTTGGAAATAGGGTGAAATCATATTGGAGACTTTAAAAGTGTAAACTTTCTTACGAAAGGAGTTAGCACTTTCCATCTGAACCATCTGAAGGCATATTTGGTTGTGCATTCAGTTGCTCCATATTCATTTGTGCACTCAGATACATTTATATTAATGCCCACTGCATTGCCATTTGACCAAGCATTCAGCAGCACAATCAATGTGCATATTCCCAAATGGCGATATACGTAGCAATTGAAATATAAGATCTTGGATTATATCTCTACCTACAGACACATCTACACTGTAGAATAAATGCAGTTTGACTCCATTTTAACAGGACTCAGTGCTATGGAATTTGGGGAGTTGTAGTTGGGGAGAGAAGGCTAAAGACCTTGGAAAATGACAGTACCCGGGATTCTATAGCATTGAACCCTGGCAGCAGAAGTGGTGTCAAACTGCATTTGTTCTACAGTGTAGATGCACAACGTACCTATGGAAATGTCTGGGTTTATAGAATTAAGAACATAATAAATGAGTGAGCCAGCATGGAAGACTGGGAGATGCTCTGACTTCTCAGGAAACCATTAAAGGATCAGCCTCCTCTGCAAACGAAATACAAAATGGGTGTTTCCCAAAGGTTCTCAGACACTCTTTTAGATAACACTGGAAGCATCATCACCATGTTTTAGCTTACGTGGGCCATTAACAAGACTTGAACATAATCAATTTATTGTGCATTTTCTATTCTTTAAAAGACCAATTCTAGGCTTAAATTGGCCAGCTACCTCTCTGAGGTGAAGATGATAATGATGGTGATGATGACGACAACAACAAGAACAACAAGAACAAGAACAACAACTTTATTTTGTACCCTGCCTCCATCTCCCTGAAGGGACTTGAGTTGGCTTACATATGGCACAAAATGCCTCCAGCCACCCCATCCATCTCCAAGAGGAGATTTTGGAATATTGTGTCCAATTCTGGGCACCACAATTGCAGAGAGATATTGACAAGCTGGAATGTGTCCAGAGGAGCCCTGGCTCATAGATCTTACATTCCAGGTTCCTATGGTGTGTTGATCTTTAGAGCATCGGATTCGTCGTTCACCTCCAGTACCGTCGGCCGCTAGCCTTCCTTTCGGCTTTGAGCTAGCTGTGTCATCACATCTGGGGCAAGTTGAACTTATCCTCTGCTCCTCCCCAGTAGCATTTTGGCCATCTTCCGACCTGGGAGTCCCATCTTCCAATGGCATACCGACATATCTCTGGTTGTACTGGTCCATTTAGTTTTCTTGGCAAGGATACTGGAGTGGTTTGCCATTGCCTTCCCCAGGGATCACGCTTGGTCTGACCTCTCTGCCACAACCGTCCCGTCTTGGGTGGCCCTTCACGGTTTCGCTCATGACATCATTGAGGTGCTCAAGCTCCAGCGCCCCGACAAGGCGGTGATCCTTTGCTGGTGCCTGTGTTAATAGATGGTGTCTATTTATAACAATGTCATCTTTAGTAACACTACTGCAGATCTCTTGAAATAAATGCCATAAGAAAACAGAAATACAGCAGATAGTAGTCTTGAAAACAACCTAAAATATATTAAATAATTGAATTTATTTTAAAGCACTTTAAAATATTAAATTCTGATATTAAAGAAGACAAAAAGATATACCCCTTAAAACTCACTTTACTTTATGACAAATTTTAACGGCATTCATTCTGAAAGACTATCCCTGTATAGTCTATTTGCTTTAGGCTTCAGAATGTGTTGCTTTTGAATAATTTCCCTCTCGCAGCAAGACAGCCCAATCCACTCATTGCACAATATATTGCACCGGAGTAGTACTATGAAAAGATGTGTATTTAACAGCACAGTAAAATTGTGTTGCCTGGGGGAACATTTAAGAACAACACATTCTCATGGCCTTGGAGACAGACAGGCCATACGGTTGGTAACAACATGTCCTGAAGATAAAAGTATAAATTGGTTTATAAAATACATCTCATGCCTAACAGTTTCTACGAGGAGAAAAACAGGTGCTGCTTCAAGACTGTATTATCACCTATCAGGAAATGTTATATTTATTGTCAACTGCATGAAATAAGTTGATGAAATAATGTTCATTTGGAAGTTGGCAATTAAAATGCTTGTACTGTAAAGGCATAATATGGGGAAGGGTGTATTCAAAATCTGATAAATCTTTAAATAAAGGTAAAGTTGTACAATATGCTGCTTTTAAATCCCAAATGGTGTCCCCTTAGCTAAATGTTAGGGTCATGGAAAATTTGGCAGTGGTAAAGGGTTTCTGAATGCCACCCATTTACATGAATCTGTTAGTGACAATATGCAGTGTTTACATTGAACTCTGCCAGAAAATGTTTAAATGTGCTCCACAAAAAGGAAAATCAGTCTGTTTATCAAGCCTTTCCAAATGCTGATTTATTATTATCAGTAAATATTTGGTTTTTTATATCTATTTTATATATCTATATACCTGGGGTCATATAAAAATTTCTCAGGCAGAAAAGAATCGTAAGTGGAAAATATATAAGAAGCCCCAGTATAATGCAGATACTGGATTGAATTCATAGTTATGCAGACAATGACACCTTTGATTTCTGATGACAATATATAAATACTACAAAATATTTTAAAACTTCTGGCCCCAGATTTTTCAGATAAGGGATACCCAATCTGTTTTTTATTTTATATTTATGTACATCAGCTCTGATAGTTGTAGCTTTACAACAACTTGAAACAATCTATCTGTCTGTCTATCTATATTTGTGGACATAGTTTAGAGGGATTTTCTTATAGATATTAGGATGGTGTACAAATGTAATTAAAACCATAAAATTATAATACAAACAATACATGTCAACATATAATGAGACTAAACCTGCAGAAAAACTGAAACAACCACCTGAAATGTCAACCAGTTAAAATTGTAGAGCAAAAATGTTTTGAGCAAATAAACCTTATGACTAACAGGATCTTTTTTGAAAAAAAAAATAATTTAGGTGCATTTCCTAACCAGTCTTAAAATAGGCTGGCATTATGAAATGTCCCAATGATCTCATATGCCATCAGAAGCTACTTTGTGAGTTGAGTTATACAGGTTGAGTGTCCCTTATTTGAAATACTTGGGACCAGAAATGTTTTGGATTTTTAAAAATATTGGAATAAAGGTATTGTGTTCCAAATGTGTTCTTGGAACACAATACATTTATTCCAATATTTTTAAAAATCCATTTAAAAATTGGAGATGGGAGGCAGGTCAACACACAAAATTCCTTCATTTGGTTCGAAGGTAATTTTATACACAGTATTTTTAATTATTTGGAGCATGGAATAAAGTATGTGTACATTGCACCATCCGTAAGCAAAGGCGGCACAATCTCAGGTCCCTTCCACACAGCCATATAACCCAGGGCCCTTCCAGACAGCCCTATATCCCAGTATATCTAGGCAGAAAATCCCACATTGTCTGAATGTGGACTCAGATAACCCAGTTCAAAGCAGATATTGTGGGATTTTCTGCCTTGATATTCTGGGATATAGGGCTGTGTGGAAGGGCCCCCAGAATATCAAGGCAGAAAATCCCACAATATCTGCTTTGAACTGTGGCCCCTTCCACACAACTGAATAAAATCCCACACTATTTGCATTGACCTGGAATATATGGCAGTGTGGACTCAGATAACCCAGTTCAAAGCAGATCTTGTGGGGTTTTCTGCCTTCTGGGTGATATGGCCGTGTGTCATAAAATGTCATAAATAAATAAATAGATAGATAGATTATCTAAGTCTATGCTGTCATATATTCCAGTTTAAAGCAGAGAATGTGGGATTTTATCCACTGTATGGGGGCCCTCCCACACATCTACATAACCCAGAATATCAAGGTACAAAATTCCACAATATCTGGGTTATTCGTGTCCACACTGCCAGATAAACCAATTCAAAGCAGATATTGTGGGATTTTCTGCCTTGATATTCTCAGGCCCCTTCCACACAGCTGAATAAAATCCCACAATTTCTGTTTTGATCTGGAATATATGGCAGTGCGGACTCAGATATTCCATTTCAAAGAAGACATTGTGGATTATCTGCCTTGATATTCTGAGTTATATGGCTGTGTGGAAGAACCCTGAGTCCACACTGCCATATATTCCAGTTCCGTGCAGAAAATGTGGGATTTTATTCAGCTATGTGGAAGGGGCAGTAGAAGCTAGTATATAGTTTACAGACAAAAAAAATCAGATTTATATTGCCTAAAGAGAGTGATTTCCTGACAGGTCTTGGTCTCCATTTTGGATTTCGGTGTACTTTGGATTTCTGGGGCCCCTTCCACACAGCTAAATAAAATCCCTTTAAACTGGAATATATGACAGTGTGTACTCAGGTAACCCAGTTCAAAGCAGATATTGTGGGATTTCTGCCTTGATATTCTGGGATATAGGGCTGTGTGGAAGGGATGAATAATCTAGGGGCCCTTCCACATAGTCATATAACTCAGAATATCAGGGCAGAAAATCCCACAATATCTGCTTTGAACTGGGTTATCTGAGTCCACAATGCCATCTAACCCAGTTCAAAGCAGATAATGTGGGATTTTCTGCCTTGATATTCTGAGTTATATGACTGTGTGGAAGGGCCCTGGATAAGGGATGAATAATCTAGGGGCCCTTCCACAAAGTCACATAACTCAGAATATCAGGGCAGAAAATCCCACAATATCTGCTTTGAACTGGGTTATCTGAGTCCACACTGCCATCTAACCCAGTTCAAAGGCAGATATTGTGGGATTTTCCGCCTTGATATTATGGGTTATATGGCAGTGTGGAAGGGCCCTGGATAAGAGCTGAATAATCTAGGGGCCCTTCCACACAGTCATATAACTCAGAATATCAGGGCAGAAAATCCCACAATATCTGCTTTGAACTGGGTTATCTGAGTCCACACTGCCATCTAACCCAGTTCAAAGCAGATATTGTGGGATTTTCTGCCTTGATATTATGGGATATAGGGCTGTGTGGAAGGGTCCTGGATAAGAGCTGAATAATCTTCCACACAGTCATATAACTCAGAATACCAAGGCAGAAAACCCCACAAGATCTGCTTTGAACTGGGTTATCTGAGTCCACACTGCCATGGGATAATATGTGATTTTATTCAGCTGTGTGGAAGAGGCCTGAGATTACAATTTGACCAAGGCCTATCAGGGAATCCCTCTGTTTATGGAACATCGGTCTGTAAACTATCTTCTACCACAACTAGTGCCCTATTTATATATATATCTCCTCGGTTTCTTTTAACCTCCTTCTGAGAAGATTTACAATTCTATCCTTTCAGCTCTTAAAACAAAATGGCTGCCCTGGGGGAGAAGGGGCTGAGGTAAATCTACCTTGGTTGCTAAGCAACCAGGCAACAAATCCACATGCCTCAGAGCTGAGGATGCAGCACATCTTGGACTAAATAGCCACCTTGCAGCAAGCAAGCCACTGACTTGTCTCCAGGAGCATCACAGCTACAGCGGTTTTTTAGAAAGTAAACTTAACCGATGTCCTAAGAGGCTGAAAAACATGTATTCTTAATGCAGGCAGTTCCTGAGTTACAAACAACTCATAGTAAATAATCTTCTGAACAGGGGAACAGACAGAAAGGAAACACCACAGGGATGTTAGCCCTTCCCTATGCTATTGAAGGCTTTATATCAGGTATGGGCAAACTTGGGCCCTCCAGGTATGTTGGACTTCAACTCCCACCATTCCTAACAGCCTCAGGCCCCTTCCTTTCCCCCCTCAGCCGCTTAAGCGGCTGAGGGGGGAAAGGAAAGGGCCTGAGGCTGTTAGGAATGGTGGGAGTTGAAGTCCAACATACCTGGAGGGCCCAAGTTTGCCCATGCCTGCCACACACACACATATGCACATACACATATATACATACATACCTGTTCCAACTTACAAACAGATTCGACTTAAAATTCTGTCCGTAACTTGGGGACTGCCTGTATTCATGCAAAGGCATAAATGTTGTTGTAATTAATATTAATTGTAATTAATAGTCACACCCCTATGTAGACCGGGCAATCCAGTAACATTTTTGTTTACTTTTACTCCTAAACTATTATTATGTGGTATGTCACATCCAACAATGTGATGTGGCGGCAAAAAAAGCCAATGGGATTTTGGCCTGCATCAATAGGAGCATAGTGTCTAGATCTAGGGAAGTAATGCTACCCCTCTATTCTGCTTTGGTTAGGCCACACCTGGAATATTGTGTCCAATTCTGGGCACCACAATTCAAGAGAGATATTGACAAGCTGGAATGTGTCCAGAGGAGAGCGACTAAAATGATAAAAGGTCTGGAGAACAAGCCCTATGAGGAGGGGCTTAAGGAGCTGGGCATGTTTAGCCTGAAGAAGAGAAGGCTGAGAGGAGATATGATAGCCATGTATAAATATGTGAGAGGAAGCCACAGGGAGGAGGGAGCAAGCTTGTTTTCTGCTTCCCTGGAGACTAGGACGTGGAACAATGGCTTCAAACTACAAGAGAGGAGATTCCATCTGAACATGAGGAAGAACTTCTTGACTGTGAGAGCCGTTCAGCAGTGGAACTCTCTGTCCCGGAGTGTGGTGGAGGCTCCTTCTTTGGAAGCTTTTAAACAGAGGCTGGATGGCCATCTGTCAGGGTGATTTGAATGCAATATTCCTGCTTCTTGGCAGGGGGTTGGACTGGATGGCCCATGAGGTCTCTTCCAACTCTATGATTCTATGATTCTATGTGTGATACAGATTTCTGAGAGGGTAATTTATCTTGCTTTTTCTGTCCTCAGCTTTCCTTTCTCTCTTTTTTCTCTACTCCATGACATTTGAATATAAATATATTTATATATAAAAAGGTAAAGGTTTTCCCCTGACATTAGTAAGTAAGTAAACTTTATTACGATCGATGACCAGATCATAACAGGGGGACCCAGTCCCCTACATCCACATCAAACCTAAGGGGTTTTATACTTCAAACTTCAACAAATTTTAAAATCTAAGCTAAAAACCAATACAAGTAGTTATTAAAACCTAACTCAACCCACGAGATCATCTAAATGTAGTCTAAAGAGAGGTAGTAGGGATGGCACCGAGGAGGGGGAAACATCCAACACTATAAATATCACTTTATATCTGACTTCCCATCTATATTACAGTGGTGAAGCTTAGGTCTTTTAACCCTCAATCATCATCTACCAAATTTTAATTGCAGCCGTGCAGAACTTAGCGAGGTTGTATGTCACATCCAAATTTGTGTCTGTGAACAGCAGAGCTACATAGAATTGTCCAGAGCATCCTGGGTATTTAATTGTCCATGGCGAGATGAGACGAGATCGACCCCTGACATTAAGTCTAGTCGTGTCCAACTCTGGGGGTTAGTGCTCATCTCCATTTCTAAGCCGAAGAGCTGGCGTTGTCCATAAACGTCTCTATCATGTGGCTGACATGCCTGTATGGAGCATTGTTACCTTCCCACCAGAGCAGTACATACTGCTCTACTCATATTTGCATGTTTTCGAACTGCTAGGTTGGCAGAAGCTAGAGCTAACAGCGAGAGTTCACCTCACTCCCTGAATTCAAACCACCAATCTTTTGGTCAGCAAGTTCAGCAGCTCAGCGGTTTAACCTCTGCAACACTGGGAGCTCCAATATTTATATATAATATCCTTAAATATAAAACTATCACTTTTTTAAAAAATCTGTTTTTTAACAGTCTCACTGTTTTCAAATGTGGAGATGAAAACATATTTACTAACTGCTAGCTGCAGTATTTGTTTCTCAGGATTTTTAGAAGATCCCAAGAGTAATAGGCCTGATTTTAAAGAGATAATCAAATGCCAATATGTCTTCCAATAATTTATAAAACGCTCCACATCTTATGGTAATACTTAATACATGAAATCCTATGCATTTTACTGGAAATTAAGACCTATAGTTCAATGAGGTTTGCCCCTAGTAATGGGGTTTGTCTGCATGACTGTCCCTCATCAGGTAAAATATCTATATTTGTTCTTCAGGCATCTATATCAGGCATGGGCAAACTTTGGCCCTCCAGGTGTTTTGGACTTCAACTCTCAGGGAGTTAAAGTCCAAAGCACCTGGGGGTCCGAAGTTTGCCCATGCCTGATCTATATGATATCATATTTCTGACCACAGGCCTGTGAAAATTTGGGTATTTTGAATGGGGATTTCTGGGTGAGTCAACATTTGAGTAGTTTACCACAGTAGTGTTTTAATAATTTTAACAATTTGTTATGTTGTTATGTGGTTTTAACTTGTTTATAATAATTCCACGCTTAATTCCATTTTTATATTTAAATGTTCTAGATTGTTATTTGTGTTGTTTTTAATGTTGCCAGCTGCTTTGAAACTTGGTTAAGAGAGAAAAGCAGAGTATAAATGATGATGAGGATAGTGATGATTAAGATTAATAATTAAACAATACATTTCTTGTCACTGGGCACTACAGCAGAATTACTTTGGCTTTTTGACCCCACAAAACTGTATTTTTGGATGAAGAATTTGAAAAATATGTCATTTTGTGAAGTGTGCAGAACTGGGATTCAAATAGAGAGGACTGTGAGAAATGTTGGAAAGAGATGTCACATTGGAAATGTTCAGGTTGTCCTTCCGTTAATTTCCTCCCTTAGAAAAGAAGACTGTGTTGCCGAAGGCTTTCATGGCTGGAATCACTAGGTTGCTGTGGTTTTCTGGCCATGTTCCAGAAGCATTCTCTCCTGACGTTTCACCCACATCTATGTCAGGCATCCTCAGAGGTTGAGAGGTCCGTTGGAAACTAGGCAAGTGAGGTTTATATATCTGTAGAATGTCCAGGGAGGGAGAAAGAACTCTTGTCAGCTTGAGGCAAGTGTGAATGTTGCAATTGACCACCTTGGTTATTATTTCAAAGCCTGGCTGGTTAATGCCTGAGGGGAATCCTTTGTTAGGAGGTGTTAGCTGGCCCTGATGGATTCTTGCCTGTAATTCTGTAATGTCTGGGCCCTTCCACACAACCCTATATCCCAGAATATCAAGGCTGAAAATCCCACAATGCCTTTTCTAGATGTCCTAGTCATCCGTAAATCAGATCAACAATTGGGTCACACCGTTGACAGAAAACCCTCACACACTGATAGATATCTACATAAAAACTCCAATCACCCAAGTCAAAAAAAGAAAAAAGCACCATTAAAACCTTGGCAGACTGTGCAAAAAGAATCTGCGAACCCCACCTCCTCCAAGATGAACTGAACCACCTAAACTGGGCTCTACAGGCCAATGGATACTCCACCTCAGACATCAGAAGAGCTGCAAGACCGAGAACAAGCCACGAGAATAAAGACGAAGATCCACCCAGAGGAAAAGTGTTCTTGCCATACATCAAGGGAACCACTGACCGCATAGGGAAGCTGATGAGGAAACACAACATACAAACTATCTACAGACCCACCAAGAAAATCCAACAAATTCTACGTTCAGCAAAGGACAAGAGGGATCCTCTCACCTCTGCAGGAGTCTACCGTATACCATGCAGCTGTGGACAAGTCTACATAGGGACCACCAAACGCAGCGCCCAAACACGAATCAAGGAACATGAAAGGCACTGCAGACTACTTCAACCAGAGAAGTCAGCCATAGCAGAGCACCTGATGAACCAGCCTGGACACAGAATATTATTTGAGAACACATAAATGCTGGACCACTCTCACAACCACCATGTCAGACTACACAGAGAAGCCATTGAAATCCACAAGCATGTGGACAATTTCAACAGAAAGGAGGAAACCATGAAAATGAACAAAATCTGGCTACCAATATTTAAAAAAACTCTAAAATTAAAACAGCAAAGCAGCATAGGGAAAACAATCAGGGACATCTAATCACCTCTCAACAAAAGATTGCTCCAGGCACTACGAGGCTATCAAATGCTAATCAAGGTGGTCATTTGAAACATTCACATCTAGCTCCAGCAGACAAGAGTCCTTTGTCCCACCCTGGTCTTTCCACAGATATATAAACCCATTTTCCTAGTTCCAACAGACCTCACTACCTCTGAGGATGCTTGCCATAGATGCAGGCGAAACGTCAGGAGAGTATGCCTCTAGAACATGGCCATATAGCCCGAAAAAACCTACAACAACCCACAATATCTGCTTTGAACTGGGTTATCTGAATACACACTTAGATATGTGGGATATTCCGCCTTGAAATTCTGGGATATAGGGCTGTGTGGAAGGGCCCTGGGTTATCTGAATCCACACTCAGATAATGTGGGATTTTCCACCTTGAAATTCTGGGATATAGCGCTATGTGGAAGGGCCCTGGGTTATCTGAATCCACACTCAGATAATGTGGGATTTTCCGCCTTAAAATTCTGGGATATGGGGCTATGTGGAAGGGCCCTGGGTTATCTGAATCCACACTCAGATAATGTGGGATTTTCTGCCTTGATTTTCTGGTGGCCCTTCCACACATAATTACAAGGCAGAAAATCCCATATTATTTGAGTGTGGACTCAGATAACCCAGTTCAAAGCAGATATTGAGAGATTTTCTGTCTTGATATTCTGGGATATGGGGCTGTGTGGAAGGGCCCTCTGTAAAAAAAGCCAAAAGACTTTGCCGCTTTAAGGCAGGCTGAAGATACAGAGGAGGATTTTACAGCCAAATAACCTCCCTCTTTCCTTTTGAGATTGCTAAAAACAGCCTTCTAAAGGGAAGGGTTAACTGTAAAGGAAGGGTGAAATGTGGGCACCTACCCATTCTGTCCCTATGCCAAATGCCGTGCTTTCTCCCCACCTTTTAGTAACCGGCATCATGAGAAGGGACTTCCCATTCCCACCCACCGTCCTTCCTCTCTAGAGGTCTTTAACCGGTTTTTCTAGCCCGGCCTTCAAATAGCAGCAGCAGCAGGGCTAGCTGGGGTGAGTCAGTGTTTGGAAATGGAGTGGGCGTGTGTGTGAATGTAAGAGAATGAATGATGTCAGGCGAGGCTGGGGCAGACAGCGGGCGGGAGGGAGGAAGGCAAGGCAGGCAGGGAGGCAGCAAAGAGCATGAAGCTGGCTGTAAACACAGCGGCGGCTCCAGAAGCAACAGCACCGCCAGCCCAGCAGCCTTGCTTTCTGAGTCTTTTCTCTCTGCCCTCTAGAGCGGCGAGGCGAAGAGTGAAAGCAAAGCTGCCTGCGAAGGGAAGGGAGAGGCTGTAGGCAAACTTTCTTCTTGCCGTTTCTTTTCCTCGCGGCTGCCTGGCCCGGAGGAGTTGGGAATGCCAAGAGAGCCTGGAGCCTTTCCCTGCTGAAGGCTGGAAGGCAGAACTTGCTCGGAAATTACCTCTTCCCCTTCAAAATAAGCAGGTAAGTTCAAGAACTCAAAGCTTATCTCTCAGGAGGAAGAGGCGAAACCTCACTTACTCAGGGCGTTGCTCTATAGAAGGAAAAATGAGGTGTACCGTTTGGGAGATGGGATTTCCGTCTTGCTTCCGCGAAGTTAAGACATTTACTCTTTGATTGCTCGCTTTTTAAATAATTTTCCTCATTTAATAGATTAATCTCCCGTTAGTTTGTAATAGCGCCATGGTATGTATGCCTACGTACAACTACTCCACTGAGTTTCAGTAGTTTTTATTTCCAAGTAACTGTTTTTAGGATTGCAGTCTCAAGTGTTGAAAAGCTACCTACTGGTTAGCATAGAAGTTCTTGTAGAGAGGACGTGGTGAAAAGTTGTAGGCTCGTTTGTTACTTGTATAACATTAAAAAAAAAAGCTTTCATCGAAATTTTATTCTGCGATTTGGTATGGGGTTATTAGGAGAAGCTTTTGATTTAACAAACTTGGGCTGAGGGATTTATCTTCTTGGGGAATTCCATGCTGATTTGAGCTACAGCTTCATTAGATATTTCAAGATAAGAGTTCTGTAATCCAGTTTATTTTCAATATATTTTTAAAGAATGCAGAGCATTGCATTTAAAATGTTAAAAACAGTTGATTGGACGCACGAAAAATACACTATATGGTCTAAGATATACAAATATAGGTATTATTTACCATATCGGAAGCAAACTGAGGGTGCAGTTGTAAACACAAAGTTTAAAGAACTTGTCGTTATTCTAAATGCCCTTTGACCAGTAGCTGGCCCTTGGAGTGCCTCTGATGTTGCTATAAGAAGATCCTACATTGCGCATGCGGCAGGGCTCAAACTGCATTGTAATAGGTGGTCTCTGGTTTGCTCTTATCCACACTCACATGTCGTGGACTCCACTTTGTGGCCCCATTTCTTAAGGTTGGCTCTGCATCCCGTAGTGCCAGAGCGCAGTCTGTTCAGCACCTTCCAAGTCGCCCAGTCTTCTGTGTGCCCAGGGGGGAGTCTCTCATTCAGTATCAGCCATGGATTGAGGTTCCAGGTTTTAGCCTGCCACATTTGGACTCTCGCTTGCTGAGGTGCGCCTATGAGTATCTCTGTAGATCTTAGAAAACTATTTCTTGATTTAAGGCATTGGCGTGCTGGCTGATATTCCAACAGAGGATTGGCCAGAGATGTCACTGCCTTGGTCCTTTCATTATTGATGGATGTCAGGTATTGCAATACCAGCTAAACAGTGTAATTTCTCCAGTGGTGTGGGGCATAGACATCCTGTGATAATGTGGCATGTCTCATGAAGAGCCACATCCACTGTTTTAAGTTGGTGAGATGTGCTCCACACTGGGCATGTGTACTCAGCAAAAGACTAGCAACACACAAGAGCAGGTGTCTTCACTGTATCTGGTTGTAATCCCAGGTTGTGCCAGTCAGCTTTCATATGATATTGTTTCTAGTAACCACTTTTTTGCTTGATATCCAAGTAGTGCTTCTTGTAGTTTAGAGCACAGTCCAGAGTAATTCCCAGGTATCGGGGTGTGTTGCAATACTCCAGTGGGAAGCGACTTGGAACAATAAAGGTATAGATTCAGAACTATAGCTAGGTAGAGGTTGTATTAACAGTTTGTCTTAAGACAAAATATTTCAGTAATCAAGCCATTTAAACCTTCTAGGGCAACAGTGTCAGTATAATCTCTTTTTTTATGTTTTACATTCCATATGGGAACTGTAGAAGCTCTTAAATTCTAGTGAACATGTGACACATCTGTGTGTGTAATACTTCAGGGTTAGGCTCACTGATAGAAATTTACAGTCCCTAAAACAAAACATTACAGCCCTGGACATTTTATCAGTTCTGATATTGTAAATATAAACTCAGATATTTGGAAGTGGATGTTTAACTCTGACATTCTTGAGAGTTTCATATTACTTGGTGGGTATATGTGACAGTAGGTTTTTAATGAGTTATTTTGAGGCTAATCTACTTGTTGATGAGAAAAGCATACTGAAATCAGTAGACATGTCTTCTAGGTAAATGTGTTAAATGGAAACTACTTCATAAAGTATTAACTAACATATGTGAATGCAATCCAAGGCAGTTAAGATGAGCAATCCCTTATTTTTCAGTCTGAGAATCAATGACCACCACTTTCTGGACTGATGGATTCAGCAGCAGGTGGCTGGTATGCTCAGTGCAATGAAAGTAGGAATTAGAGAGCGAGGTTGGAGCATGTGAACTTGGAGGGAAAGAAATACAAATAAGAGAAAACAGACTGATTGACTGAATATTATGGGAAGTAGAGTGCACAGTAAGAAGGAAAGTGAGAAAGTAATTGTTGGATTTGGGTTTTATTTGTTTTATTGTGTAAATGGCTTTGAGCAGTCTTTGTCTCCATTTAGAAATATTGTTCAATAAATAAACAAAAGGATAGATGAACTGAAGAAAAGAAGTAGCCAAGGCTGCTAATATGATGGTAACTTTCTACATGAAAAGAACACCCTGTCTTTGGACTTGCACTAAGAACTGTAGATTTTACCCCTGGGTAGAAAGATGTGGAGAGAGAAACTGGAACTGAGTAAATGTGTTTGTTGTTTGTTTTTGAGCAGCAGGGAGAAAGCCACCATGGTGATGTGGTTTGAGTTTTGGAAACCCTGGCTCAGTCATGGAAATCTATTCGGTGAGTTTAGGAAAGTCTCACTCTCTCAGCTTAACAGGAAGGCAATAACAAACTTTATCTGACTGTGTTCAGCCAAGAAAACCTATGATGGACTTTGTCTTGAGTCTCTGAAATACAGCCTACATCCCTTGTATTCATTGGCAGTCTTCCATCCAAGTTCTAACAGTGCTGGTCCTGATTAACTTCCAAGAACTGACGGGATATGAAGTCTTTAGAGCAGGCATCCTCAAACTGCGGCCCTCCAACTCCCAGAAGCCCTAACAAGCTTGTTCAATTGTCAGGAATTCTGGGAGTTGAAGGCCCAAACAGCAAGAGGGCTGCAGTTTGAGGATGCCTGCCTTAGAGTATTTGAGCTATGTGAAAATCACTACTATAAATTTATTATTGTGGTAAATTTTGAAAAACTGGGATTAGATATTAGTAATGCTTCCATCTATAACAGTTTTGTGGTATCTCTTCACTTTCATTTTGTGACGTGAGCCTCAGCCTTTTTAAACTTTGCCATGGAGGCCTGTAGATAGAAAATCTGAGAAACTCTGTGTTAGACAATACTTTTTGAGGTTTGAGGGATTGAGTTAGTGTGGTTGTGAACCTGAAACAGAGGGCCCTTCCATATTTATTTATTTATTTCATATATTTATATCCCGCCCTTCTCCCCACAAGGGGGACTCAGTGCAGCCTCACATGAGCTTCAGAGGATGCTAACATCATAAATACAATAAAAAATACAATTTACAATAAAATCAGTTTAAAACATTATACTACATCATCCGTAAAATTTAACAATAAATTAATAGATTAACGTGCCAGTAAAACTAAGACGAGCCGGGAGAATCCGTATAGCAAAATCCAAATTTCCTTTTCCTATTGCCGCTGGCCTCTAATTGAATGCCTGCCCCCAGAGCCAGGTCTTCAGTTGTCTTCTAAAGGACAGGAGGGAGGTGGCCAACCTGATATCCTTAGGGAGAGAGTTCCACAGACCGGGGGGGGGGGGGCACTGCCGAGAAGGCTCTGTCTCTCGTCCCCACCAACCATGTTTGCGAGAGTGGTGGGATCGAGAGCAGGGCCTCTCCTGATGATCTTAAGCTTTGTGATGGTTCATAGCAGGAGATACGTTCGGACAGCTGTATAACCCAGAATATCAAGGCAGAAAATCCCACAATATCTGCTTTGAACTGGGTTATATGAGTCCACACCACTATATATCCCAGTTCAAAGCAGATAATGTGGGATTTTATTCAGTTGTGTGGAAGGGGCCAGAGTCACAAAATGAAGTGTCCTCCTGTTTTGTGGTATCAGTCCATTCACCCAGCTTTCTTTAAAGTATTAGCCTTATAAACAAGAAGTTCTGTTTTTATATTGAATTTGTATGTAAGTCGGAACAGGTACATTTTTAAAGTGTAACTTCAGCCAAATATATAAATCTTTAAACTGTGGATAGCCTACAGGAGGGTTAACTCCCCTGCTGTGTTTGTTTTGCTATCTGTGCCCCTGTTCAGAAGATTTCACCACACTTTCTGTCCCTGTGATAATTGGATTTTGAAAAATTCGGCTTGTTATGGAAACAAGGATTGTGATAAAGCTTCAGTGAAGACGTCTTTTTTCTCTTTCAGGAGTAAACTTCCCTTCCTAGGGCCCTTCCACACAGGTCTGTATCTCAAAATATCAAGGCAGAAAATCCCACATTATCTGCTTTGAACTGGGTTATCTGAGTCCACACTCAGGTAATGTGGGATTTTCTGCCTTGATATTCTGGGATATAGGACTGCATGGAAGGGCCTCTAGAAGTAGATTTCTCTCACTTTCTTGTTCTTAACTATGAGTCATTTGTATATTGGATGTTTGTAACTTGAGGATTCCCTGTATACTTCTGATGTTTTAAACTTGACTAACATATTCTTGACTCAGCCTCTGTAGTCCCTTGAAAATCTTGATGGTTAGTTCATTAACCTCATTTAAATAAATGCTAACTTTCTGCTAACAATCTCAAGTATGCATTCGTAGTTTGATCTGCTTTGCACTTGTACTGTGCAGAACAGGTCTTCAGATTTATGGGAATTTCATAGTGATGATATAATCTAGTATGTTCTTAATCAACACTCCTTGCCATTTTCTGTCTTTTAAAGCTTAACATTTTAATTCAACCATTCTGAAATCTCCAATTTACTTTAGTTGCAATCCAATTTTATTCCAATTTCAGTAATCTCATTTTAAGAGAAAGGCTGGGTTTAAATTAAATAAAGTAAATAAGGTTAAGTAGAGATATAATGAATATATTTCTTTGCATTGATAGCTCTAAAAAAGTAAACTCCTAAAATCTTCATTTATATTTTGTAGAGCTATTAACCCATTTTCCTAGTTCCAATCATTGCACCACCTGATAAAGCCCCATTTAAACATCTCTAGAGTGTTCATCCTTATCATGTCTTAAAACACTAGGCAGATAATATTAAAATAATAATATCAAAATAATCCTTTCTATTTTTCCATCCTTCCTCTCACTGTTTATAACAACTTGCCTGTTGTGGAGATTAGATATTTTGAAAGCATTGTGTATGGATATTTTTGAAAATCAGCACGGTTATGTCTGCTTTTATGACTTTTTAGTTGTCTCTAACCCCACATGTAACAATTGTAGAGCTCCCACTACAATATAGTCCAGAAGCCTCAGATTTTGGTTTATTTTATGGAGCCATATACATCATATAATGCAAAAAATTGCCCCCATTCCTCCCTCCCATTTCAGTAATAAGTTTTTGGATGCTGATCCATTTTCTGTACCAGGCCAAAAAAAGGACACATCTGTATCCAGTCTCATATTGCAAAATGCATTGTTGTTGTCATTACTTCTTTATACATGAGTGCCATTTTGTGTATATGAAATAGTAACATGAGAATTAGCCTTAATGGTCGCAACCACTAAGAGCAATTATAGGTACAAAAATGGGAGTGCTGTGCAGTAAGTGGTTTGAAGACTGCAGCCAAGTAGACACTTAATGCTCTTGATCAGACAGAACCAACCACTCAGTAAGAATAAAACCTATGCCAACATTGAATGACTACTTTTTTATCCTTAGAAATACATATCCAGTGAAAGAATGGTCTAACTTGCTAGATAGGTACCAATAGGGAAAGAAATCAAAGTATTCACTCTATGCAGTACACATAATCATTTATCTTCTCAGTATGTTGGTGGGGGGGGGGGGTATCTTTGTGTGGTTCATATGATAGTATACATTCTGCCAATATGGGATTAAAATCAATAAATCAGGATAAAGTAAGGGTGATGGCCATACTTTAGCAATACTATCAGGTTTCTGTTGAAAGTTTAAAAGTTGTTTATAGTTGAATATGGAGGTGGTAAGATTTTAGTTACTTAAGTTTTTATTAAAACTGACATACACTATCTACAGTCTTTCCCCTATGAGCAAAAGAGGGGCTTGGGTATACAAATTCTAAGTTCCTATTGCAATACGTCCATTGAATGAATGGGATTTGTTAAGTCAAGACTCATTCATTCATTGCTATAGTTGGGCCTATCAGTTGGATTTAACCTTTAAAACTAAAGAACAAGGTGCCTTCAAGCATGTGTTTCACCCCAGAAATTGCAGCCAGCAGCAAGATAATAGTAGCATTTTCACGCACAGTTCCTCTCACCACTCCACTTTCTCTTTCATCAATCAGATGTTGCCAAACACCCTCTATACCAGGTCGGCATAACCTGCAGTCCTCCAGGTGTTTGGGTCTCCAACTCCCATAAGTCCTATCCAGCTTGTCCAATGGTCAGGAATTCTGGAAGCTGAGGTCCCAAACACCTGAAAGGCCTCATATTCTGCGGGCCTCTTCTATACTCATATAGAAGTCCAGAAATTTTAGTTAAAATCAGTTAAAAATCCTGGGTTGAGTTATCCACTGGTCAGTGTACCAGGAGAATGACAACAGTTGAAAGCTTAGGCCATTCCAGGAGAACCTAAAAGATGCACTGACTCCTCTATCTTTTCCACTACGGAATCACTTTTGGTGTTCTAAATGCCTGGGTGGGAAATGGTAGTGTCAGGCACTTTCCCCAATTTGCTATCCACAGACCATATCAAAATCCATATTGTGATTTCAAAACCTGCCCTTGACTTATGCATCAGGTAAATGTAAACACAACTATATGTGGTAGTTTTTTGTGAGGATGATGGTATTATGCAACTGGAAATCAGGAACCTAGTTTTCTACAAATTAGAAGTAGAATTTATTTCATCTGTATCACACAAACATCTGATTTAACATAATAAAATTGTTGACAGATTTATTCATAAACTAGAAAAGTCTGATGGTCAGTTTTATCTTGTTCACTTGAAATAGTTGTTTCATAGACTTTCTTGGACTATCAAATTTATAAAGATTTCTGTCTAAATATAGCATTTATGGTTCAGTTCTGACTTTGAGTAGAGCTTACTAGTAGTCAAGCTTGTAATGAATTGAATAATATTTAGCTTTGATGTGAAGCTTTGGTTAGCTCAGCCTGTATACTGGAACTGAATGTTCCTTTTCTTTCCCTTTTTTCAATGAGCTGCTTTTGCTTATCAAAACAGGAGGGGGAATTTCAAAATGCTACTCTGTATTTAAACAGTTTTATTTGTTAGGTACTTTTGGGGAAAAAAAGTTTTATCTATTGGTTGTATATATAAGATTATTTTTACATAATATTAAAGCAGTATAAATGTGTGTGCTATGACACTTCATTTTAATATAGATACAACACTGCTATATGCCAAGCAGATGCTGGGAACATGACTCCTAACAGAGATGTTGCTGTCTCTGCAGATCTCAGCCTGCTAGGAGGGTTATTGTACCATGGACACTACTGTCCCAGATTATTCCAAAGGGCATTAAGAATCACAGACAGCACTGTCCTAGCAGATGCTGTGAGATTTATTTAGATACCAAAACAGGCATTGATGGGAAAGTTTCTGCAAGACAGATGAAGTACTGTTTCCTCAAATCTACATCTGCTCAGTCAACTGGTAGCTAGCTATACTGGGCATTGCTGCTGAGCTGAGTTCTATGATCAAATGAAACCAACATTTACTGAAAAATAAGTGTTCTTAACTCAGTCGGACATCTAAGGCCCTATCCACATTGCCCTTATATCTGCTCTAAATTGGATTATTTGAGTCTCCACTGCCAGATAATCTGGGATAAGAAAATAATCTGGGATCAGATCCTGGGATATAGGGGAAATGTAAAAGGGGCGTGAATAAATAGCCATAGATTTTGCTGAGTAGCTAGCAATCCTGTGCACATTTACTTCAGAGTAACTTAGCTGAACCTAACAGGACTTAAAGTTTTTCCAAATAAACATTTATAGATTTGTGCTAAACCCTTGGAGTGAAACTAGACATATTAGAAAGTAAATCCAGCTGAAATTAGTAGGGATTTCTTTGAAGTCAATGAGTTTAAAATTGAGTTTTTCAGAAATAAGCTAGTTTATGATTTGCTTATTTCTTGATTATCTTGTCTCATGTAGGGAACTGTGAAGACTTGACATCTAATATAGGAAAATAATAATAATGCTTCATTTATATCCTGCCCTATCTTCCCAACGGGGACTCGGTGGTTAACAACATGCCGCAGCAAACATTCAATGCCATAAAATATAAACAACAACCACATAAATTACCATAAAACAACTAATAATGCATTAAACATTGACATCGAGCAATAATAAAACATTGCAACAAATTTGACATCACACAACTAAAATTATATTTTAACTAATAAACTATTTAAAACCAGACTTAAAAATTGACATTAATAAAAGTTTTATAAAGCATTAAAATTTAAAAGCCAGAGTAATGTGTCTCTGTGCAAAAGTGGTTAATGTTTCCATATTATAATCTATAATCTATTGAGTAAGAATAAAGATAGGAAAATGTTGGGAATATTTTAGGGTAGAAACTGTTGTTCAGAGTTTTTGTTTTCAACTTTAGCTGTACTCTGTACCCCGAAAATGTTTCCTACCAAACTCAATTTATGCTAAATGCTCCCATTTCTGAGTTGTCCACAATCTTACCAACTGTGATAAAGCATAATGCAGTGGAACCTATACTTAAGAGTGCCCCAACTTAAGAGTGTTTTGAGTTAAGAGCTGTCACCCAGCCCATGTTTTTGCTTTGACATAAGAACAACATTTTGAGTTAAGAGCTAGTGAGAACACTAGCACCAGGGGGAGTGCTAGTGCAAGAGTACATGGCTTTAGGGCTTCACTGGAGCAGCCTCTGTGCCTTGTCCTCTTCTCTGCTTTGGGCGATTGCTGTCCGCTTTGCTCTTGTCCACTTTGTGGAGCTTTCAGTTAGTTGATTTTGTGTAGTTTTTATTTCTGGTATGTTTGGTTTCATGAAGAGAGAGGGAGAAAGAGCAAGAGAGGGAAGGAGGCTGTTATGAATACAGTATGAAGAAAATTATTATTCTGCCTCTTTGCTTTGTGTTTTGTGCTTCCTTGCCACAATTCTGTGCTTCTACCATTCTGCCACAAAATTGTGCTTCTACCATTTTAAAGTTGTTCTTTCCTTTTTTTATTGTTTCATGTGAATGTGCATTTATATAGTATTTGTTATTTATAGAGTACATTTTCTTGTTTAAAAACTCGTAATAAAATGTGGGGGACTGTAATGGACTAATAGCATTTCAATGGAAAAACTTGTTTTGAGATAAGAGCAATTTGAGTAAAGTGCTCAGTCATCTCTTTAGTCAAGGTATCATTGTATTACTTGTTCATGTTTTAGTTCAAATGCACAATATAATGTAACTTTTTGGACTTCACATTTTCTATAGTTAGCATATAATGTAAAGTTCTAGTCAGTAGTCCAAATATCCTAAAGGCACCAGATGCTGTTTGATCTTGGAAACTAAGCAGGGTCAGTAGTTGGATTGGAGACCTCCAACAAATACCAGATGCTGTAGGCTGTATTTACAGAGGGGAAAAACTAGCAAAATTACCTGGAAATATTCTTTACCTAAGAAAACCCTATGACATTAATAAATAGTATAAAATGATACTATTTCAGCATGAAAGTTCTTGGAACTTGGAAAGCACATAAATTGAAGATGGTGTGGCATAAATGCTTTATTTATCTAATGTTTGAAAAGTTTAATTTTATTTTAAGTATATGTTTACAGTGCAAAGAATGAATTGTTCTTCCTGTGTTATGGAATCCAAAATGGTAGTTTTTCTATACACTAGTTCTCAAATCACGGGAGAAAAAAAATATTGGAAAATGTTGCACATGTACAAAAAAGATCTGAACATAATCAAGATTAGAGATTGCAAGGTCTGGAAAAAAAACCAGAAAAAATGGGGGGGGGGACCAGTCCCCCCCCCCCCATTTTTTCCAAAGGTATTTTTTCTGGAAAAAATGGGGAGGAGGGGGAGTGTGTACAAACAAACATTCTCAGAAATCTTTTTTTAAAGTCTTCATGTTGTATAGTTTGAATACCATGTCATAAACGTATTATTTACAATTGGAAAAGAACATATTCTATACACTTAAAAATGGGGAGAAATTGCTTTGGGGAAAAATGGGAAACCCCTTGTGTTTTCCCCAATTTTTCCAGGCCTTCCCATCTTTAGTCAAGATACAAGGATTGAGTTTCTTTCTATTTCAGGATTGTAGTTCTAGAGTAAAATCAGCTAAGGTTTATAATCAGATAGTAACGTGATAATTAAATGGCAATTTACATAGGAGAGGGTATTTCTGCATTACTGTATCAGCCATGAAAGGCAGATTCATCAATGTACTTACTATACATTAGGAGAAGTTGGATGAGAGGTTGCTATACCAGCAGTTGGATGAGGGGTTGCTATACCAGGTTCCTGTGATTCTCTTTAAGGCATTTGATGATCAGTGTTGGGATCAATTTTTATCATCTCATTCTTCCAGCCTGCCTGATAGCTTGAGAAAAAGAAAGAACTGATAATTGCTCATGCCAGGGAATTAACTCTTTCCCACCTGTCCATGTGGTAGATTCCTATGATTCTCTTTAAGGCATTTGGTGATCAGTGTTGGGATCAATTTTGATCATCTCATTGTTCCAGCCTGCCTGATATCTTGAGGAAAAGAAAGAACTGAGAATTGCTCATGCCAGGGAATTAACTCTTTCCCACCTGTCTGACAGGTCTTGTCCCTTTGCTGCCTGGCAATTTGCACCACTTTACTTTTTGTTTGTTTTAAAGCAGATGGCAATCTTTGTCTTCTGCCCTTAACATGGTCCCAGATAAGTTTAGTTTTTTAATGTGGTGCTTCATACTGTTTGCCTTCCATCTCAGAGGTAGTGTCTGTTATATTGATTTTTGTTTGCCACTTATCTTCAGAATCAAATAAAGGCGTGCTGAAAAATTTGCTTCCACTCTTTCCACTCTGAGCCCATGCAAGTCTTCCTGGGGATGAGGCAGTAATAGCTTCCAATGTCATTACACCCTTTTAGAAATTTTAGTAGAGGTGAAGACAAATTAATCATTCTCCTTCTGTTCCTAGGGACACCATGCAGATTTATATAAGTCATGTGGAGATTATTTCTGATCATTGTTATTCATATAAGCAAAGTTTTAATGATATGGTAGAAATTTAATGTAGTGATTTTATCATCAAATGAGTGATAAAATCAAGCTTTGCCTCACAATATTTATTATATATGCAATATAATAATATATATGCATTGTGTTAGCAGACCATAATTGTTGATGTGCACTCAGAGGGAGAGAGAGAATTAAAGACTTTTAAAATAATAATAATAATAATAATAATAATAATAATAATAATAATAATCGTGGTATGAAAGTGAACCAGCTATTCCAAAATAGTAGGGAGCAATAAGTTTTACTCCCTCAAACATGTACTTTTGTAAAAAGTTTACTTCTTCAAATAATAAGAAGAAAGTGGAGGATTAAGCTAGGCTATTCAACAAGAGAAACATTGGGAAATTAGACTCAGAGAGAAACATCTCAGATGCCGGTGAAACTGCCTCCACTCATACTCCTTCCATAGATCTTTTGAACTGCTGCTACTAATTCCAGCAAATGAAATAAGAGTTACAGAGGAAAGTTGCTTATATTATTTCAATGACTTCACACAGTACTACTGAGATACTTGCCCCATGTAACTGTCACAATGTCAGTAAGAAAAGTCTAGCTCCACTCCTCCTCTGCATGACACCATCTCATTTTTAAATTGTATTTGAAATTATAACTTTTTATCTGTTTTACGTATATTTCTTTAATTAATGTTATTTTATTTTTGAAAGCCTTCTTGAGCCCCAGTTTTGAGATATAAATTTGCCGTTACTTTCCTTCTATGTAAAAGAAACTGCTATGTTAAACTGCACACATTTGGCGGACTGGCTGGTTTTTGGTGGTTCACTTTGTAAGGTACCATATTTATCGTATGATGCTGATAATGATAATAATTTCTCCCTCTCATTTGCTATACCCCAGATGTTTAGTTCAGTCCTGAATGTTTCCAGGTTTTATGTTCTGTTCTGGAACCAGATAGCAGACAGTTTTGATTTGATATGGATCTGGTACAAATTGGTCTGAATTGATTTGATTTTCTTTTCAAGGTTTGGCCAAATATTATAACCCTAGCAATAGCTAAGACATCTCCATATTTAGATGGAAGTCGTTTTCATTAAATTTAGTAGGATTTACTTGAGTGTTACTGCTTATAACTGTTCTTTCTCTCTTGTCCTCTTCATAGCAGAATAAGACAGATAAAGCTAATGCTGCACCCTCCCCACACCCTAAACTGCATGGTCTTCTAATGTCTAACAACTCCATTAGCAGCCGATCTCAAGGTCACAGCTAATGGAAAAAACAATAAACATTTTTTTGCAAAGATTGCAGTGATGTTTGCCCTTAGAGTGCAGGAAAGGATAGGATTCTGTGCCCAGCTATATAGTGAGACTTCTTTTAAGAAACATGCAAAAGATTGGGCATGAGCTTTCTTCAGTGTGTATCCAGAAGATGTGGGAGATTAATTTGCTAACCAAAATATTATTGTAGGCCTCTAATATGTAACACATGCACACCTCGATACATATGTTTTTATGTCTGAATTTGAAAGACTGAATTTCAGAAGCTCTGTTTGCTCCCAAGCACACCAAGAATTGGTTTGGGGAAATACAAACACCTTCCCCAATCTATCTCCCATGTGCAGAGATAACTTGAGGGTTCAAATTGCCAAGACGCAACCAAGATAAAGATTAAGGAATCTCACACCTCTGCTCGCAGTTCCCACCTGGAATACATTGTGCATTGGTGTGAGACGTATGGCTTAGATATAATCTTTAAATAGCAATATCAAATTACTAGGCTGTGGTGAAGTCATTGTTATCAACTGAACAAAACTGACACTTTTAATATGTTATACTCGACATTGTTAATGTTTCACAAATGAGTTCCATTGGTATATTGTGGCCACATAATTATTAAAATGATTATTAGACAAGCATAGCTTTATATATCCT
Source organism: Anolis sagrei ordinatus (assembly GCF_025583915.1). Lineage (NCBI taxonomy): Eukaryota > Metazoa > Chordata > Lepidosauria > Squamata > Anolidae > Anolis > Anolis sagrei. The sequence continues at coordinate 176,645,791 of NW_026847549.1, read as the reverse complement.
ATGACTCATGTGACTAGCTAGTTCTTTAAAATACCAGTTTTTAGTTACCTCATAATCTGTTAGTGAGTAAAGACCTCCCCAGTTTTCAGTTTTCAACAAAGGTTTTTACAGTCCCCCTCCTTGCAACTTCATCTGTCCAGAGTATGAAGGACCTATGTCTTATACCTCTGATGTTAGAATAGAATGCTTCAGGAGATACTTGAGTCCCTTAGGTGTTATTATAGTCTTTGCCTTAATTATTGTTGCCGGAATGTATTTGTAGACTTAACAGTAGGCTATCTTTGGCCTCAGGATATGGTACAACTTTTAGCAAACTCTTTCACCAAGATCCTGAGCAGAGCCCATTTTTAAAAATCCAGGCAGTCCCCAAGTTACAAAAAAGATAGCTTCTATAAGTTTGTTCTTAAGTTGAATTTTTATATAAGTCAGAACAGGAATATTTTTTAAGTGTAACTCAACCCAAAAATATGTGTATACGAGGTATTAGCTTTGGATAGCATAGCGAAGGGTTAACACTCCTGTTCCATTTGTTTTGCTATCTGAGCCCCATGTTCAGAAGATTTCACCTCACTTTCTGTCCATGTGATAATTAAAATTTGGCTTGTTGTGGAAACAAGGATTGGTGAGAAAGCTTCACTGGAGTCACCTTTTCCCCATGATAATTCTTCCAGAAGTTCATTTCCCTTTCTAGGGTTGGATTTCTCTCACTACCTCTTGTTTCATCCCCGTTCTTAACTATGAGTGGTTTGGAAGTCGGATGTTTGTAACCCAGGGATTGCCTATAAATGAAATCTTGCAAGTACATTGGTACTCTATGGTCTGGTTCAGAACCCCCATGGATATCAAAAATTTTGGGTGCGCAAGTTCCATTTTATAAAATGGCATAATAAAATGATGTCCCTTGTATATACCAGTTGCCATCTGCTTGCCCATAGAAAACCTGAAATTTGTCTGAAATTTGTATTTGCGTGTTTTTTTTTAATTTAGCCTTTTTAATAAAATGGTGTCAGGACAGAGTATTTAAATTCCAGCAGAACTTCTTTAAATATGCCCTATCCCACTGTCAATAATATGTCTTACCACATTTAAGATACTCTATTGTAATAAAGTTTGTTACTGATTACAATCCCATTTTGTTTTTGTATGAATAAAATGCAGTATCTAAAATGGTATAGAGATTATGGGATCAGCTGGACTGGGAATATCTACCTGATGATGATGATAAGGATGATGATTATAATAACACCTTACCGTATATCACAATACTCAGTGCTGCTCTTTGCCAGTTGTTGTTTTATCATCCAAATACTTGGCTGACTTTTAAAAAAAGAAGTAGACAGAAGACACTGCTTGGTTCACGTGAAGGCATCTTGCTTGTGATGAGGATTGTGGCCTTAGATGTGGATGTGCCCCCCCCCCCCCCGATTTGTTTCCAGATCATTGCACTTCTCAAATTATTTTCTGTCCTCCCCAGGACCTCCTTAAGTTTACATTTATTCTAACATTTTCAATAGAAATACATTTTCATTGCAATTTCCACTTAGCCCCTCCCCCCCAATTTCCCATTCCTACAGCTGTAACTCAAGTTGAAGATGACTGGGCAGATGATTCTTTGGGCCACTTGAATCTCCTGCATTAATCACTAAAGCCACCTTGAATGCAGGATAAAAATAAACAAAATCTCTACAGAGAACCTAGAAAATGTGTAAAGAAATATTCAATTTAGGCCTCCAGCACAATTATGTTGTCAACTGGTGGAACTCCTGGCAGACATTACCATAGAACCAAGCTGGTAGTCTAGAAAGAACATTTGTCTAGCCATTTTCTAAGTTCTCTGGAGCAATTCCATGGTATTCCAAGTTCTTTGTGAATAAACAAAACTGTGCTAAACAAGCTCAAGTAATAAGTGGATCCACTGTAATGAAAATTGAGATTCTCAAAACTATGCAGCTCAGCAAACTTCTAAGCAACTATATTTTTACATTTCTGTATTCTGATGATAAACAGCTCCAAGTTCAAAGTTACTACAGATTCCCCATAAATGCATATTATATACATTGTTGAGGTACCTATTATGATGTCAGCAAAAGATATGACTTGGATTTTATGGAATTCTGAGCAGAGGACATCTACTAACAGGTCAGATCTGAAATAAAGGGGATTTTATCCCCTTTAGTTTACGTCTTCTTTAATCTATCATCTCTTCTATCACCTGTTTTAAAGCATATTTTGATACTGTCAAGAGAACAAATATGACAGATCTAAAATTCTAATGCCTCTTAATTTCAAAATGGTTTTTCGTGTTTCCATCTTAGAAATTGTGTGTATTCACTGGTAACATCCTGCCTCTATGGTAACATGTTAGATATCATAACAGTTGTTATATAACAGCTCTAAATGCACAAAAATGCCAGCTTTCTATGTAACTTGACAACCTCGCATAATAATACTGGTACATACAAATGACACATCCTGAAAATAGTTTAGTCACTTTTTCTGGGGTGAGCATGTGACTGATGATACTTTTCCAGTTTGCTGGCTGTTGACTCATTTTCTCTGTGGTGAATGAAAGTACATATTACTCAGCATACATTCCTGAAAGCACATTCTCTTTTAACACCAACAGTTAAAGTCTCTCTCTCTCCCCCTTTTTATTTGCAATTGGATACTATTGCATTTGTGATCAAGGCAGCCAACAAATGATAACCAGTTTTTGTGTATATTTTAAGGTGGAATATTGAAACTATAGGATACATAGGAAAAGCAAATAAACCTGTTTGAAATTAACTGGTTACAAACCTTGTAAGAGGTAGAAGGCATGTATCACAATTGTTAATATCCCTGCAAACTGTGAAGGAGGATACCATATCTTTTATCCAAAGCATTCTAAAACATTGCTAGTTGTAAAGGTGAAAACCCATCAATTTAGAACATAAAATGCCCTTAAGTGGCATTAAAGGGAGGACTAGTAATCTAGATTTCTGTATCTGGATTCAAGTTTGTATTCCAGATTGGTCCAGATCAATTCAGAATTCAATGTAGTTTATCAAATTGGATCCTGAACTGAATCAGGGGCCCCATATATAACCTTAGTATTAATCCAGCCTTGCTTTCCTTTCAGAACACAATGACTTCAAAATGCTATGGGGATAACCATAAAAATCAATCACTTTTATTGTTTGAATAGCAATAATTTGATAGAGCATTTAATAAATAATAATAATAATAATAATAATAATAGTAATAATGAAACTTTATTTATATCCTGCCACTATCTCCCCAAAGGGACTCGGGGCAGCTTACAAAACCATGGAATAGTGGAACAGAATATACAAGGTACAGTAAAATACATATACATAAAGATTTACATAAACATACACACACACACACACACACACACACACAGCACATATAAACCCTTCTAATTTAAATAAAATACTCAATAAAACACAGCAATAGCTGCAGATTAAAATGCAGCCGTATCAATGTCAGCCATGTTTATATAAAAAGGTCAATGTTTTTTAGCATTCAAACAATGCACTATTTGAAGGTGGCGGATTTCTCTGTTTTTCTTCTTTGCTGGCAGATTTGTTTGTTCTGACTCCTTTTGTGAGAGGTGAAGTGGCCCACTCTGAGCTTTGTGAAACCAGAACTTAATCAAGGAAGTAGGAGTCATATACATCACTGTAGCCTATTTCCTCTTTTTTATCTGAGAAATAATTACATGCCAGGATTTGTAAACTTTAGAGGCCTAGCTCTATTTAATAACTGCAATTACAGTAAACTAATTGAAACAACATGATTTATATCCTGACCATTTAGCACAGGATCTTCTTTCGTTATCCAAAGCCTGAGAATTCATATGAAAATTTTAAGCATTTGTGTGACTTACAGACTCCATCCTCCGCCTTTTCTTTTTATTCTGTTCTCTCCCATCTTCCAGAATACTAAAGTAGAATTTGGCATTTCATCCCAGCTTTCTTGATTTGTGTGTGTATATGCACATAGCCTTTGCTGTATAATTTTATAAATTATGCTGTATTTATAAATTGAGGTATCAAGTCACCATGGTTTTACTTCATAAAAAGAAACAGTAATTTATTCAATATCCTTTAAGTCTTATGTTTCTAAATATTATAGTAAAACAAGGCGCTTTGTTTAGGGTGAGGTTGTTCCCTTTCTTGATTTGATTATACTCTTTGATGTCTTGAAAGCTTTACTTGTAGATCAGTCATTTGTCCTCAAATAGCCTATGGTCAAAGGAAAAACATAATGTTGTTGTTTTCTAGTTCTTTGTTCTCAAGTATCTTAAAAGAAATTGACAGTTTTGTAAGCTAGGGCTGGGCCAACTGATACAATAGAATGTTGGAGAAATTGTTTTGCACAGTACAGCATAAGAACATAACAAATCCAATTCATAATGAATTGATTTGATACCAGGAAAACTCCAGGTTGTGCTGCAGATGTGTGAAAATAAAATTGGGCCAAAGAAATGATAGAATTCAATATAAAATTATGGTTTATCCTACTTCAGTGATAATTTTAATTATTTCAACAATATTCAGAATTATTCTATTAACTGTGCTTATACATTTCTTCAATGATTTATTCATAATGTACTGAGAAACCGTAACTCCTATGCATTTCTGTATAACATAGTTAACACTTTTCTGGAAAACAACATTGTAAAGGCAATTAATGAGCCAGGGGAAGTTTTTGAAAACATTTTAAATTGTCGGGTAGTTGAGATCACTTGAATTATATTTTTGTGTTCCAGCAGGTTGCTTACATCTGATGTCATGAATCGGCCTTCTCATTCTCGATTTAAAAAATGAACATTTATCTAGTTTTGTAGGCATTCATAGCTTTGATACCCTGATTTGTAGTTAAAATCCATGTCTTGCATGTAATGCTACTTTTTAAAAGTAGATGTTGGAATAAAACAGCTTCTTTTATCAAAAATTAAATTCAACCAGCTTAGAATGACTTTTTCCCCAAGAAAGTACTTTGTACCAGGTATTGCCTCTCCTTTCATTTAAAATAACTTATGTTGAAGTAGCTTCAATTAAAATAGAGCATACCACATAAGTTTTGTGTGCTGAGCTAACTATTGAAGGTCTGCCAGAATAAAATCGCTCGGCTTCTCTAATCCATTAGTACTTATTGTGACAGTGTTTGTCCGGAGACCAGATTTTGTTCCCAGAATTACCAGTGGACTTACTCTGTGATCATTGTCATTAAGTGTCAACTGTGCTTTTACATGCACAGCTCAAAAACTGCAGGACTTTATTTCCTGCATTTTTCATCAAAGTTTAGCAATAGTTGTTTGATTTTAGCTCATACTTCTCAAAACCACTTCTTACTTTATAATCTAGTATTTAAGCAGTGAAAAGGAAGAAGAAATACTTAAGAAACTTACTTGGAAGAGAAACTTTAACAGATGTTTTCCATTCAAATTTGTCTAGAGGTGTTTTTTTGTTTGTTTTTAAAAAAAGCAGAACTTGGAAAGCTGTTCTTGAAAAAGGATCTCATTTGGATAAAGGCTAAGCCAACATCCCATGAATTGTTTATTATTAAAATATTTATACCCTGCTCTATTTCAAGAGATCTCATTAAATTTCATTAAAATATGTTAAATTGGTTGAAAATAGATTATTTAAATAAGCTAAAATCTATTAACAATGAATTAAAAGCAGATTTGTAAAATGTTCACGTTTTTAAAGGCTACATATAGCAGTATTTGGGTTGAAATAATAAGTCCAAAGGCTTTGGTAAACAACCAAGTTGTAACTTGGTGTCCAAGTGCAGTGAGTGTTGGTGCTGATCGAAACATAAATATTGGTATTACTTTATGAGTCCAGTCCCTTAATGTAAATATATTTTCTAATTTTTATGAAACACCCTATATCTGGTTAGGTTTTCTACATTATGATTCAACAATAACCCAATTTATTTCATTGTATATTATTTTCATTGCAAGTATATATTCAGAGCCTATTGTGTGTCTTTTTAATGTAATTTATCTCTCTGTTAATTGCAGCGAGCATGTTGATGGTCCTTGGAAGAAAAATCTATGAGACTTTTTTCAGAGAACTGAAGCCATAACTGACCAGAAAAGAGAATCCAGTTTTCGTATAATTTGTTAAAAGACCCAAATGAGCAGGAAGTACAAGAAGATTTTTTTTTAAAAGAAGTGGAGGATATTTTCTTTAAAGAAATTGGACAGGAATTTATTTGTTTTGTCACACGTGTTAGGCCTGATGGATACCATAGAGACAGCAAAACTTGAAGAGCATATGGAAGAACAAAACAGTGAAACAGCAAATGGTTATGTTCTACCTGCTCTCACTGTTAGTGAAGAAAACAAGAATGGCAGCAACAAAACAAAAGCTTTATCCAATGGTTTGCGAAAAGGTGCTAAGAAGTATCCAGACTATATACAGATTTCTATGCCCACTGATTCTAGGAACAAACTCCCATTGGAATGGTGGAAAACAGGTGTTGCTTTCGTGTATGCTGTTTTCAACTTAATTCTAACGACTGTCATGATCACAGTGGTACATGAGAGGGTGCCTCCTAAGGAGCTCAGTCCTCCATTACCTGATAAGTTTTTTGATTATATTGATCGTGTGGAATGGGCTTTTTCTGTATCAGAAATAAATGGAATTATACTCGTTGGATTATGGATAATCCAGTGGTTGTTTCTCAGATACAAGTAAGTGGTTCTGCTTCTATGTCCTCTTTTTATTAAGAATATAAACAAGGTGTAATCTTCAGTTTTGAAAACCATATACGCAGAGAAGTGTTAAGTTAATAGAACAAAGATTTCTATGAGTCTGAAGTCATGCAGTTATGGTTTCAGCTACCTAATACTTGATAAGTTTTTCTTGCCCCTGAATTACTTTTTGATAAAAATGCTTGAAGTAGCCAAGGTAAAATAAATTGATTTGGTATAACTCAGCACATTTAATTACATCTAAAGCATAGGTAATATAGACTGTAATGGTTTAGGAAGTTACTTTGGAGTAAGTCTGATTAAAATCAGTGAGGCTCATTTCTGAGTAGACATACATAAGATGTCTAACCTGAAAGCAAACCACACAGTAAACACTTGATTTGTGTTGCTATCTGTCCTAGTTTTCATGTTCTGAAATCCTTATGAATAGTAGTAGTAGTAGTAGTAGTAATAATAATAATAATAACAACAACAACAACTTTATTTATATTCCACCTTCTCTCCCCAAGGGAACTCAGGGTGGATATGCAAAAAGAGGAGGCCACGGTCACAGCTATGTGAAGGAACTAACATGATGAACTGTGCAGTTGCCCTGAGAGGCTATAAAAGCAGTAATCAAAGTAATCTAGCAATCAGTGCCAATGGTCTATATTAGAAGTTTTTCTGAGCAGTTGTAATCTCAGTTTTGCTTCTTTTCAGAGGATTTTGGCAAATCGGGCGATACAAATGTTGCAAACGTTGAAAATGCAAAGTCCTACTACAATTCTTGCTGAGGTGTCTGCAGTTGGGTCTGCTGACACACCAGCAAGAATTGTAGTAGGACTAGAGTTTGGAATGGGGAAACAGCCACTTAGATGGAAGCAGTGAAAGGACCTGGTATAAGTACTGGGATTGATATGAGCAAACTGATAGCATTCTTTAAAAAGAAACATAATCAGGGGGTGACTGGCTGAGCATGGGGGTGACTTGCTGAGCATTTGAAGTCACTAAGTTACATATGTCCCTTTATTGTTATTTTGGAAATCTATATTCCTTTATATTTTATCGTAGAAATTAATAAATTGTGTTTGTTGTCAAATATATGTAACAGCAAAAGAGCAGAACCAAACCTCCAAATTAGTGTTTTTTCATGAAGATGGCCATCTGTCAGGGGTGATTTGAATGCAACATTCCTGCTTCTTGGCAGAGGGTTGGACTGGATGGCCCATGAGGTCTCTTCCAACTCTTTGACTCTATGATGTATTTATATCGCAGCACTGAATATTCTGTCTTGAACATTTTTTTCTCAGATCGATAATAGGACGTAGGTTCTTTTTCATAATCGGAACTTTGTACCTCTATCGCTGCATTACTATGTATGTCACCACCTTACCTGTGCCTGGAATGCATTTTCAGTGTGCTCCAAAGGTAAATATGAGTGAACAAAAATTATCTTTGTTTTGATAATGGGCTGGCTTGAAATGTTTTATATAATAAAATATTCTTCAGCTTTTGTTTGCTCTTGTCTTGTTCCCTTATTTTTATCCTAGTTAAATGGAGATTCTCAAGCTAAAGTACAACGGATACTACGACTAATTTCCGGTGGTGGACTGTCTATAACAGGTTCACACATCCTATGTGGAGACTTCCTGTTCAGTGGTCATACTGTAATTCTAACACTCACGTACCTGTTTATCAAGGAATGTAAGTTTTCACTGTTCACAAACCAACAGATAGATTGGTTCTGACTTGTAAATATTGCAGTTAGCTGGGCCACTGTGGGAAAATCTATTAAAGCAGCTCTTATCGAGTAGTATATCATTCATGTGGAAGAGTTTAGCAGTCAAATGTGCTTCTCCATTCCAGTGTAATTAACCAAAAGGAAGGTTTGTATTTATATAAAGAATATTAGTTGGTAAACTGCTCTCAAGTGAAAAGACAATTTATTATCTTTTATGCAAGGGTGGAGGACCTCTTTTAGCCAAAAGGCCAAATGAATTGCACAGAAGTTCTTGCAGCCTGCATTCCGGCAATGAACAGAGCCAAAGGCAGAAGAGTAGGATCAAACATATAGGCATATGTAGCTTAAAAACTTTGAAGTCACTAAGTAAGCACTAAAGAAGCATTTTAGGTTTTTGGCGCAGAAACAACCTATTAAAAAGCTAGTTAGTTTGCTGTGTTGAGAGATAGCCATCTAGAAGTGTCCAGTTTTCAGAAATTTGGGAGCTGGTTGGGGCAGGGTCTTTGTTTTCTTGTTCTAAGGGAAATTTTTAGAAAAATTGAAATTTTATACATTAAATTATATTTTGTTCAGAATATAATTACAAATTGAGCATACTTATTTAATACTGTACACTGCCTTACTTTTAAATGCTTTCCTCTCACATAGTTTGTTTAGGGATGATTTTGAGCCACCAAATATATGAACAACTTAACTTAAATATGTTATTATTCATTCTTTAAGAAGTACTCATTTTTTTCTAGAAAAAAAAGTTGGAAATTTTTCCCCTTATTTTTTTTTACCCTGGGACTTCACATCCTTAGTGTCGTCCAGTAATCAGTTTCCCCTAGTAGTAATAAAAAAGTCGACCCACTATTCCATACTAGTTTACATATCTAGAATACTTGCTCATTATATGGATTAGTGGATAGTGCTAGAGAATGTCTAAAATGGAAACCCCTATGAACCATGGTGAAAGTCTTAGTTAAAACAATTTCAATTTGTCATTGCAAATTCTCATAAGCATTAGTATATGCCTTTATCAAGTTCTGTTCAGCCTAATCTGGGATATTCTAGCAAAGCAATGTATGTAATTTCAGTTTCAGTACACAAGATGTAGAAACACAAGTGCAAATTCATGAATAGTTGATAAACGGTTTTACCACATTTTTAAATTTAATTTTGATGCGTTGCAACTGCCACGATGTTCCAGTTATCGCTCTAATGTGGTTATTTTAAAATGTAATACATTAACTTGTATTCCCTCAGAAAGGGGGCACTTTGCCTTTGAATTTCATGAAATTCTACCAAAGCTTTTAGCAGTTCATTGATTTTTGAAGTAAAGTGCGTAACTTTTAAAGAAAAGTGATACGATTTTTTTGGCTCATTGAATTAAAGGGCCATTACAGTCAGCCCCCTACATTTGCTGGATTAGGAGCACAGACACCCATCCCCCTCTTCCCCGCAGAAGCTAAAAACCACAAATATTAAAATTGCTATTTTCTTTACCTGCGAGATCACACCTCTAAGGTTAGTTTCTCCAGCATGCCTGTATGATCAGCTTCCAGCAGATTGTACTGGAGGAGTTAAGAGTTTCCTAGAAAGGTGTTGTCAACATGACTCATTTTCTGGTAGACATTGACCATACAGTTACATTGGAGGACTTAAAGATTCCTAGAGCAAACGGTTTTAATAAAATCCATGCATAATCAAATCTGCAAAAGTCAAATGCAGAGGGCTGATTGTATACTCAAAGAACTGAAGTAGAAAATAGATTAATTTTCTTGGGATAGGGTTAAAATGATCAATCTTCACAAGTTTTTTCCTTGAAATTTCTGTAATATAGAAATATCTCCTATTATAAGATCTGAAGAGAAACCAGAATATCTCCTATTAGAATACATCTGCTTTTTAATTGAAGCAAAGATTGTCTATGTTTTTTAGCGACGGGATAGGGCTATAGTTGAAGCAAGAGCAGGTACTGTTCTATTATTTGAAAAAGAGTATAGTATACTCTTTAGTTTGCTTTGAACAGGCATCTTGCCAGTATAAAAGATGCTTCCTGTTCACAGCCCTATTTATCAATAAGTTATGCTTGTACAGAGACGCTTGTACAAGCTTCCTTCCTCCTGCACCCACTTGCAATTTATTTTTGGAGTGAGCAATAAAACACAGTAGCGTACTTCTTATTTATATGTTGATGTCATTCCATGAAGAAAACAACTTTAAAAGGGAACAAATGTTATTATCCAAAATGATAAAGGAAATTAAAGATTAGCTAATGTAATGTTTGGTATCTTCTTTGCTTCCCCAGAAATAAATTATAATTTGTGTGTTACTATCAGTTTGGTACAGTGATTTGAGTATTGGATTATGACTGGTACATGACGAGTCGAAACCCTATTTGCCCATGGAAACCCACTGGGTGATCTTGGCAAGTCACTCATTCGCAGCCTCAAAGGAAGGCAATGGTCAGCCCCTTTGACATGAACCCCTCTCTTTTTGGCAAATCTTGCTAAGAGAACCCTTAGTGTTGCCTTAAATCGGAAACAAAGTGGTTTCTAATTTAATAAGCACAAATCCAGTTGTTTGTTTAATAACAGTACATCCATTAAAACAATGAATTTCACTTGAAGATTGGACAATCAAGTTTCCATAGATCCAGTGAGTCTATTTTAATTGGGATTGATTTAGGCTCTAGTCATGGATTGAATAAGGAAGTCAGAAATATAGTACTGGTGGTATGTGCTCCCATGTATGAATGATGAAAAGATGCTTGAAGATTTCAAATTGTTGTTGGTTTCTTCCTCTGGGATCTTATCTATCAAGTGAAACTGGAATTGGAAAAAAAAACTTCCCCTATCCAACTTCCTGGAATTAGGATATGTGGTTGGTCGGATTTTTAGGTGCACAAGAAGCTGCAGGAAGGATAGAAATTACCAATATAAGCACAAGAGCAGGATTCAGCAAAAGTCCACAACCAATTACAAACACAGACCAGATGAATACCCTTCTCTATATGTGTGTGTGCTTTTTTCAATAAAGAATTTTGCCTGTTGAACCCACAATATGGTCTTGGAGAACAGGGTTACTAATTCCTGTAAATTAGAGCAACAAGAGAGGCTGCAAAACTGAAACCCAGTTTTGATCATGCTGAAGCCCCTCCACTCTTTTTCTCAATGCCACCCTACCCTCAGGTTTTAATGGCATAATTTTTTGGAACAGTTTTGTTTTAAATACACACAGAAAGTCTCCAGTTACATTAAAACACATAAAGGTAATTGTCATTTTGAGAGACACTACAGAGGGAAACAGAAGTATTTAGGCTTGATGTGAGGTCTAAGGATTTTTGTGGGGAAGGTTGACCCCTAGCTTCCACACAGTTGCTCACCACTATTGAAAATAAGTATGAGTGTGCATTTGTTTTGTCATTTTCCACTTCCAACTTGTTTATTTGCTTTGAACAGATTCACCCCGTCACTTTTGGTGGTATCATTTGATATGCTGGTGTATGAGTGTTGCTGGAATAATCTGTATTCTAGTTGGACATGAACATTATACAGTAGATGTTGTCATTGCTTACTACATAACCACAAGGCTCTTCTGGTGGTACCATACAATGGCTAACGAAAAGGTGAGTAACAAGCATGTATGTTGTAAAATAAATGTTGGATGATTTTAGCACTTCTTTAAAATATGTAATATTGAGATTTCTGAGGAAAACGAGACATTGGGGCATTTCCCACATTTCTTTTGAAAAGGTTACATGGCTTAAATCTGAAGAGTGGGTCCAGATGCAGTGCACTGGTGAAAGATGCCTCTGTCTGGTTCCTCGACAACATTGTCTCAAAAGCCCTCACTGGCCCTATTTATGTCAAGGCTCTTTTAAGATCCACATGCCTGGCAGGATATTACATCTTATTCATGGGTACCGGACATTATCCATGGATATATGAGCAAATACACAACTTTTTTGTACAAACAACACTTAATCAAAACTAACTCACCTTCACCCTTACTGAAGAAAGTACTAACTCTATACATCTAAAACTTTTGAACAAAAGAATCAACCCAAAAAATTTGGTTCGGCTTATCAATGGGTCAGCGTAAATACTGTATCTTTAGTCTTATAAAAAAGGGAATTGTCCCATTCTCTGCATAGAGTGCCAAGAGGCCAGAGCTTAGTCCATCCCAGTAGAGCCTAAAAGAAGCACCGATTCTTTCAGTCTCCACCATGATACTGCTTCTGGCCATTTTTGGGGAAAAATGGTAGCAGCCAGAGGCAGCAAACCCCGAGGAGCAGCCTTGGTTGTTTCAGACATTGAATGTTTGCCTTTTTGTTGTTAGAATCCGCCCTGAGTCCCCTCAGTAAGATAGGATGGAATACAAATAAAGTTGTTCTTGTTGTTGTTATTGCTTCTTCTATGGAATGACCCTTAACTTATCTGTGGGTCATACCAAAATTGATAACTTTGGCCCCGAAACTCCTGCTGCCAGGAAGAATGGCTTAATGATTCAAACTTTTGAAGCAACAAACCAGAGTTCCTCGTTTGCAATAAACCATGAATGGAAGGTCTGCAGTCTAGTTATACAATGAAGGAGGAGCCAAGTGGGAGCACCTGAACCATATGCTAGTTCCCTCACAATTAGCCTTAATTCTTTAGAGTATTATTTACATCATTACTAGCTGTTTTTAGTTACGCATGTAGTTGCTTCATAGTCATTGAATCTAAAGAACCATATTGTACGGAATAGGCCTGTCTTAAAACAACGCTGCTAATATAAAATGTTAGTGGAATAACAGTAATAAAACTTTAAATCTTTCACTGTTATTTATACCTTCCATATATACAAAAAATGAAATCTGAACAATAAGCAACTTTGTGGTGGAAAAAATAAATTGAAAAAAGCCAAAGGTTTTTTTTAAAACATAGGTTAGAACTTGCTCATTATCCAGATGGGAAAACTGCATAGAGACTCCATGTATTATCACTTCCAAGTTCTTTGGAGGCAGGGTGTAGTAAAAAATAGTAATAAATCTTACTTTGCCAAATTTTATTTTTCTGGCTTCTAAGTTTCTAATAAGGCAAGATAATGTTGAAAACAATGTTGAATATGAAAGAAGCAATACAATCATATTGATTAACCTGTCTGATCAACTATAGCTTGTTAACATGGAGGTGGTCTTTTTTAAAGAAAAAGTTGTCCTGCATGCTAAGTGTAGCTTAATACATAGACACATATGTATTTTCTTCTTTTATTGCAGAACTTGAAAGTTTCATCACAGACTAATTTCCTGTCTCGAGCATGGTGGTATCCAATATTCAATTTTTTTGAGAAGAATATCCAAGGTTCAGTTCCTTGTTGTTTTTCATGGCCAATATCTTGGCCCCCTAGTTGTTTCAAGTCTTCATGCAAAAAATATTCCCGGGTTCAAAAAACAGGAGAGGACAATGAAAAATCCACCTGAAGAGAATGAAGGCAAGAAAATGGATTGACTCTTTTGTTCTACCAAAACGTTGTGCTATAACCAAAGCTCTTAAGATGACTAGATTGTTAACTGAAGAAGTGGACCAAACTTTGTGCAACTGATTTAAGAAAAGACAATTGTAGACACACACAAAGTCATTATCCCTTAGTATGTTTTTATAATCCTATTGTTCAGTCCATCCCACCCCTAGATGCCAGTAGACACTGGTACTCAGTGGACCTCCTGGTGCCAAAACAATACTTCCTAAGAAGAGGAGCCAGGATGTGGTTTCCTAATGAGATTAAGAGGTGCCAAAGAACACATCACACCATCTGTTCATAAATATCACTTATCCACAGAAGCACCGAAACAAAATAACAGCTTCAGATTTCTGGAGCCTGTTTAGCAAAACCATCATAAATGATACAGGGCACAGTAGTAGTCTCTCTAAGTATATATGGAGAGAAATTAGCAAGCTGTGTTTGCATTATTCTCACTAGTGACAACAAGATCTGTGATATATGACTAATGAAACCAGAAGTGACCCTTGATCTTTTTATACTCTCTTTTATGGGAATGAGTGAATACATTATGACCAAGTAATGCCACCACAGATCCATGTACTCTGCTCTGTATTGACTTTTACATTTTTTAAAAAAGAAGTGGTTATTTTATATATGAAAATAAAACCTATTTTATCTGATGATACTGAACGTTAGAAATAATGTCTACTAATGTCATCAGAGTTCTGTGAGAGAAAAACTAATTTATTATTGAAATATATGTTAAGTCAAGAGAACTATTTAAGATTCTGCTGGTCAGTTAGCTTGCATGAATGTGTGGTGCATGTGCATAATATATTTGAGTATGTCCACTTTGCTGTGAATGCTCAAAATTTGGAGAGGCTGAAGTCACGGGAGAATGTTGGCAATTATTCAGATAACAACTAAAAATACAGCCCACTGGTCAGAAATCACAAAACCATAGTTATCCTCCTAGTTTCCCTCAACTCTTGACAAAGGACCTTGGAGGCATTGTGGCCCTCTTCCCAAATCCCTTGCAAGAATGGTCAAGTGAATGTTTGCAATAGTTTTATGTGTGGAATCGTGAACTAAAGGAAGAAGGAAAAGCCACTCTTCCTCTCTGTTCTCCTGATGGGTGCCTCCAAGGACTCAAATTGCCTTTTTATCACAGAACCCAAGAGGTACAGAAAAATGCATTCCATCCAAAATTAAGCAATTACCATTATGAATGGCCATTAACTGATTGTTCTCATGCAGTGATGTTCCTGTATTTTTGGTCATTAATTGAAGGACTGTTGGCTTTCTCGCGTGACTGTTGCTATAATGGATAACACACATGACCAGACATTTACATGCATTAGCAAATAATATATTAATTAAAATGAGGCATAATGGCAACATTTCCGCTAATCCCTCAGTTTACTAGCTTCAGTCTTGTGTAAACAGGCTGCCCTTTTTTTGGAATACTTAACAAGAAATGTTAACAAATTTTGCTGGAATTTTTGAACATTGAGCTGGATATAAACATTATTTTGTTTTTTCTTGGCATAGATTTGTGTTAGTGTGCCAAGGTTATTCACTGCAATAGGTGTGAGGGGTTTTGTTTCACTATTACCTAACGCTGTTATTATTAAATGGTCATATGGCCAATCTGCAAACGTTGTGATTTCAGGGTTGGTTTGTTTGGACAAAGTGTCTTATTATAAAGTTAACATGTGGGAGCATCTAAACATTTTTAAAGCCGACATGGCCCACTTTGTTTCTGTTTTGTACAGGAATCAAACAGTGCCATTAGCATTACAATACCTAGTAGTTAAATGTGCTGAATTTTTCTTGTTATCAAATGCTTTTATTTTAAAAAAAACTCAGTAAAAGCACCATTCAGAAAAAGCATCTATTTGAATTTTCCTTACTCTAATTAATTTTGTTAAATGATGGTTTGAAGGCTAACATTAAGTGACAAGAAGTTAATTTGAAAATTTGCCCCGAAAATTTGGCTGAAAACTGAGAATGGGGATCTATCTTTCAGAACATCACTTTGACAACAGCAAATTTTAATACTGTACATCAATACTGCAACCTGAACATGAAAGTGTGACAGTTCATTTCATTGTCTTACTTTATAGGTCATCCTTCTTCTCTAGAAAAACAATAAGATTCTTGAGTTGCTGTGAGTTTTCCGTGCTGTATTGCCATGTTCCAGATGCATTCTCTCCTGATGTTGGAACATGCTTCTGGAATATGGCCATGAAAGCCTTCAACAACACATATAAGATACATGCTTGGGCTCAGGCCAGTTCTAGGCACATTTATTTACTTTTTAAAAGTCTGCTTAGCTTTAATAGCTAAGCAGATTTTTTAATACAGAGTGATATGTAGTGCCTGATAAATTGATACATTTGATTTTAAAACCTAACATGAAAGCACATGTATTTCTATTTTTCCTTCGTTGAAAGCGGTGACCACACTCCAAAGAAATGTAGTAGAAAGACAGAAGTATGTACTAGGGCACTATTTTTATACAACAGCTTTTTCCAGATCACCTTAAGTCCAGTGTGTATAACAAAATACATGTAAATGTGTTAAGCAGTCTATACCTGGCCTATAACTAGTTCTCCTATAGCAAAGGTATAGAAAGAAACATGTTTGAAGCTGCCCCCAAACTAGACAGCAACACGGACATTTCAAAAGCATTGCAAGATTCTGTTTGAAGGAAAGGTCATGCACACTTATTTTGTGTGTTTTGCATGAACACTGACCCAGTGGTACAATTTCAGAAGGCACTAATGTAGGAACAGTTTCTTTCCACACATCCTCAACCTGATCCATTAAACTTGAAAAAACAATTCAGAGGGTTTGGTTTTAAAAGATCTAAAATACTATCTGAATTCAAGAGTACCATCCATGCTCTACAAATACTCCCGTTGTCTTGTTGCATTTTATCTTCTGAGTGTTTCAGAGAAAGCTGGACTCATAAGGTTTTTCAAAAAGAAGTTAATAAAACATCAACTAACAGTTCTATGGTTTTGTTTTTAAAACATTACTGATTTTTAGAACTTAATTTAGATTGTTTTCAAATTGAAATATAGACACATGGAGTGAAATCTACTTATTTCCCCAGCTAGAGTAAATATCAGTGGGATTTAAACAAATGATTTATACAACAATTGGTTTAATAGGTTTGTTTAAGTTAGTAAAAGCAATTGAATTTAGGCTACAGTTTGCCTTCCTTGTTTTATTACTCCTCTGTGGTGACTTTTAAGTTTGCAAATTTATTTATGAAAAGTCTGCAAGCGCAGTTCTTGAATATGTTCATTCTGGCTGGTTGGCTGCATTAGACTACATGGTCACAATTTATGAAGGCCTAATCTCTGATATTCCTATCAAATATGTTCACACTTTTCAGTCAAGTTTTTGAAATTACAAAGTCTCTGATTGGAAGTAATCCTAAGGGAAAAGCATAACATGTAAACCCCAAACTCAAAAAACTAAATCTTAATCTATAAACAGGTTTTTGAAATATTAAAATTATTTGTTAGTCCTATAAAGCTACCTTTAGCTATCAAAGCAAAAGCAAGCCATAAGCAAAGCTAGGAAGAAGCATGTGAATATTATGAAAAGGATGTGCCTAAAATCACAAAAATAACCATCATAGGGAGATAAGCTAATGTTCCTAAAAAGTAACATAGAACACATTCAGAATTACTTTCATGGTCACCACCTTACTGTTTTCGACTAGCTATGTTGCCTTAAATATGCTTTAAATGCACTAAGTTTTTTCACCCATCAAGTACCAATACAGATGCCACTTGTTGATAATGTTTTAATTTCTTTCCTTTTCTTCTTCTTCTCCAAAACTGTTTCTCTGTGATTTGGTGAAATACCTCAGAACACTTTGAAATAGTATTATTTAAAAAGCTAGAAATTTGTTTTGGAAGACTGCCTTCAAGAAGAAACATGTAGATCAGTTTAGTGTTACACATATCTACATAGGCTTTTAAGCTTGTTGTTAAAACTTAGCAGGCCAATCATTGTATAGTACTTAGTGAGCTTTTTGCCACAATTATTGAGGTTAAATTTAGTAACCTTACAAATACAGCTGACTTCTAACAGGTATCTTCACTGTGTTCATATTAAAATGTAAGTATAGATGAACCAATGCAAATAGGATCTTTGTGCACTGTACCTATTAACTCTTATTGGATGTATGTGACATTGCATTGTAGTTGAGTGTGGAGTAGTTTAACCTTTTATGGTTAGATTTGTTTAAAAGCCTTATCTTTGTCTCTTTATCCATATATGCTTTCCATTAGGAGAAATTCAATTGCCATGTTGCCTTCACAATTGCTACCTTTTATGTGTCTTTCTGGTTTGGTGCAGGAAGGAGAATAAAGATACTCTGTATTATGAATATGTATGTAATATTTTATGTGGGGAATGCAAGGTGAAGCGGTGGGAAATTGGCTTTGCATTTGTAAAATTTGTAAACGCATCATCCATTTTTTAAAAAACCACTATGAATCCAGACTATGTTGATGCAAGTTGCATATTGTTCCTATTGACTTCAGTGTAACTTAAATCAGGACTGATTCATCCATTAATTCCAACAGGACCTAAGACATCTAACTTAATCTGAAACCATCTCATTTCTTAAATAAGAAAGGCTGTTCTAAATTGTTTTTTTTTTTATAAGTTCTGAAATATTTTATCATAGCTGTCTATCTTTGGCAACATAAATGACAAGGGCTTTTAGTTTTAACTCAAAGCTGCACAACAATACAATTTTTATTAGTTTAAAGTAATTGTGGTCCAGCTACTGGTGCCTTGGGATCTATATATTGCTTCCAGACATTGATAGGAAGAGCTGGTTTGGCCACTAAAAAAGCTATACCTGGGAAAGTAAATGTGTGTGTTGCAAGAACACCAAAATCTGCATTATCAATGGTGCAGATGTAGCAAATGTTCAAGAGCTTTCAATGGTTATGCATATCATGCTGGTGTTATACACAAACACACAAATAAGCTTTTGTACTGTGATACTTCAAAAAGGAATGTGGAAAGCTACTTCAGGAAGAGGGACTATAACTATCAGCCTCCCTATGGAGTAACAGAATTTCTGGGTCATTGTGATCCCATTTCCGCGCTGCTTGGTAAAACAAAAGTATTTTGATTTCAGCTGGTTGAAGAGGAGATAGGACATGGATATAACAAAAAGGAAATGATGCAGATTCTCCTAGTTTGTCTGTTTTTACTTATTAATAACGTTTGCCATCTTGACCAGACCCTGATACTGTTTACATGTATCTCAGCATTTCTTTGAAATGGAATAATAGAATCATAGAATGGGAAGGGGCTTAAAAGACCAACCCCTTTCTCAATGCAAGATCTCCAGCAAAAGCATTCCCAGTAAGTAATTGTCTTGCCTTTTTCTGAAAACATTCAGAGGGGAAGCTCACCATATTTCTGGGCATTTGGTTCCATTGTCAAACCCCTCTCACTTGCAATGCATCCCTTCTAATGTTTAATTAAAATATATTATCCTTGACGTAAAATCATTCAACCTGATCCTACCAACCTAACCCTTCCATTTGGTGCAGGAGAGAACAATCTTGTTCCCCCCTCACTGTGACAGCTCTTGAGGTGTTTCGATTTGGTGGTCTGCAGTTGGAGGGCATGCATTCCAGATGAGGTTGGGGCAAGCAGCCATTTCTTCCCTTAAGCTGTAAAGCAGCTGATTCTGACTGTAACATAGCTCTGTTTGGCTTGATAGTACTGCCAACCAAGATCCTTCTAAGGTGCAAAGCCAACCTTGCATTGAGGCAGCTCATACATGTGGACAGAAGTGCCCCCAACTACCTAAATCTGCCCTTAGTAGGCACCAAGCATTCAAAGGCCGAAGAGCCTTTGAATGACTGCTTCAGATGACTGGATGACTGCTTCAGATGACTAGAAGCAGTAATCTCTTCCTATTCCAAATAAATTTCAGCCATAACTGAGTGTGTATAAATTTTCTGACAATTTAGCCAAGTCCAGGTTTAGCATCAGCAACATCTTAAAGAAGACCAAATTCCAAAATTTTAGATGAATTTATATTGGTTTGTGGTGGGGGGGGGGGAGGTTGTGGGGGGAGGGGTTGCAGCAAGTCCTCATCAGAAAAAATATATCGATGAATTGTACTCAGGTACTAGATCAGGGCTTCTTAAACTTTCTCCACTCGTTACCCCTTTCTGCCCAAGAATCTTACGTGACCTCAGGTATATAAAATTGGTATAACAATTACACATGTATTGAAAATAAAGACTTGCTAAGTAAGTTGTCTACTGTTGTTAATTTTTTTGTGACCCTGAATTTAAGTCAGGGCCCACCTTTAAGAAGCAGTGTACTAGATTGCTCATAGATTCATATATTCTTGTTTCTGTTGGCTCAGAACAACTATGAGAAGGAAGAAGAATTGGGAAATTATGTGTTCTTCCTTAGGAGACAGATCCTGATATTAGTAAATCTGCAACAGATTTACTAGGAAAGGAAGAACATGCTAGGAACTTAGATGTTCTTCCTTAGGAGACAGATCCTGATATTAGATTTTCTAGATATTAGTAAATCTGCAACAGCTTTGAACTTAAAAGATATAATTGATTACAAGTTTCCTCTGCTTTGATCCTGAGAATTCTCCACTGGAATCATCTCAGAATGTAAACCAGGCAAGGGCAAACTTCAGCCCTCCACATGTTTTGAACTTCAACTCCTACAATTCCTAACAGCCTACCAGGTGTTAGGAATTGTGGGAGTTGAAGTCCAAAACTTGGAGGGCCAAAGTTTGCCCAGGCAAACCTTTGTGGAAAAGAAAGTGGCCATTTTGAGTCTTTAGTATTAAATGTTCCATTAGTTTCAGTTCCTTTGCTCCTCTGCAGCAAGGAAAGAGTGACCTCTGCCTGAAATCTTAGAGAGCTGCTTCTATTTGTAGAAAATATGGAACAAGGTGGACTGATATCCTCATTCTGTCCCTCACAGTAATCAGTTTGGTTCTTTATCTAGGATAAAACTGGATATTCCCCCTAATTTACCGTAGAGCATGAAGACAACGCTATAATGCAATTTCAATTATATGTGGAAGATGATATAAATGCACAATTTTACAAAAATTTAGAGAAAATCTTCTGAAGAAAATATTTTAAAAAACAACATCAGTGCTCTTAACCATAGAAATGCCTGTGTCCCATGCTTTCATAGAGATACTTGTAACATTTCATCCGGGGAGCGGGGTTAGCCCAACTTCTGCCAACCTAGCAGTTCGAAAACATGCAAATGTGAGTAGATGAGTGGGTACCACTCCGGCAGGAAGGTAATGGTGTTCCATGCAGTCATTAGAAATGGAGATGAGCACCATCCCCCAGAGTTTGACACGACTAGACTTAATGTCAAGAGAAAACCTTTAACTTTTTATTATAGAGAAAAATCCATAAACAAAGTACTGTATTACTTAATGTAAAACGGAACATTTAAGATTAAACATATTCTCTTGTGATGAGGATTCAAGCATGCTGTCAGCGGATGCAGCTAAACCAAATCAACCTTTCTTTGACTTCCCAGATCAAAACTCCCAGCATTCCATAGCATTGAGCCTTTGCAGTTAAAAGTGTTGTCAAACTGCTTTAATTCTACTGTATAGACACACCCATAGGTCCTCATAGTTTCCAGGAGTTGACATAGCAATAACATCTGTATCGAATACCTATCATCTCACAGGGAGTTGGGAAGAGCCACAGTAGATGTAGTAGATCTTCATTGCAATTCATAAAAAAACTAGAAGCAAAGTGTCTTCCTTAGTTACCAAAACAAGAATATTTTTGCTTTCTTAATACCATGCATAATAGGTATGCTTTTGCAAAAGTGATCTGTATCTCATGGGCATTATTCTCAAGTATTCTAACTTGAGGTGGATTTTTAAAAATGTAAACTTCCATTTTGTTCCAAATGATAATAAGTCTAGCAAACCTTATGTACCTGAATTTATAATTGGAAACTATGTATACTTGCCAACACTAGCAGTATGTTAACTTTTGTCACCTTTTGAAATAACTGCATTGCAAACCAATGTTACAAAATAAAGTGCCTCTGTAAGAAAGATTATTTTTGATGGGTATAATATTTTGAAACATTTCTTTTGTAGTAATGCACTATTTGTATTATTGCTAATTCCTTATTATTCCTGTTCCCTTTTTTCCTGTAGTGTGTTTATAAAACATATGTCTGCACCAGAAAATGTATATGTATACCTTGCCTACCTAATGCGAAAGAAGGATTTTTAATATTATTTATGCAGTGATTACATGGTGTTAGTTAAGGTATTAAAATGGTGATTAATACATTAAATGGTAGCTGAGTGATCATAACAGTTGTTGATTTTTTAAAAAAATAATCAGGAACTCTCAAACAAGTGATGTCCACATCAAACTTTTGCAACTGTTCTCACAAGTTTAATTTGTAGAAATTAGCAGAAGAGACGTATCAAAATGGGGAACTACCATATAACTGAGCTGCTGAGCTTGTTGACCAAAAGGTCACAGTTTCGAATCCGGGGAGCAGCGTGAGCTTCCGCTGTCAACTCCAGCTTCTGCTAACCTAGCAGTTCAAAAACATGCAAATGTGAGTAGATCAAGAGGTACTGCTCTGGCGGAAAGGTAACGGTGCTCCATTCAGTCATGCCGGCCACATGACCTTGAAGGTGTCTACGGACAACACCGGCTCGCCAGCTTAGAAATGGAGATGAGCACCAACCCCCAGAGTCTGACACGACTGGATTTAATGTCAGGGAAAACCTTTACCTTAATAATAACAATAATAAACTTTATTTGTACCCCACCACCATCTCCCCAGCGGGGACTCAGGGCAGCTTGCATGAGGCCAAGCCCAACAACATAGCAACAAAATAAAATTGGAACATAAACAACAACATAATCAATTACATAAAACATGCACTATAAGAATATTAAAGGTAATTTACCTTTACCTTACCTACCATATAACTCAAGGTCACTATGAATGTTTATTTCTCTGAAGACTTGGCACACATTACTTTGGCCATATAATGTAAAATAGCATATGATACTCATGGGGCTCATGATCGTAGCACATGTTAAAACAAGTGGCTTAACCTTGACTGGTTTTATTTTCAGAAAAACAGACGAAGCCTTAATCGATAATTAGCACTGGAGAAAACTGTCCTGGGTTCTCTAGTCAAACCCTTTGCTATTTTCTCTCTCTCAAGAGAGATAAAGTTAAGAGTGCAGCTACAGTGTGGAATTAATGCAGTTTGACACCACTTTAACTGTTATAGCTCAACGCTACAGCATCATGGTAGTTGCAGTTTTACCCATTCTTTAGTCTTCTCTGCCAAATAGTGATGTCTCGCCAAACTACCACTCCAATGAAATCATAGCTTTTAATCATGGCAATTAAAGTGGTGTCAAACTGCATTAATTCTAGATGCACCCTAAGTCAAAATATGGTTTACTTTCAAGCTCTGGTCTAGGAAGTACAGAAGTAGCTCTGTTGACCATTTAACAAAACTCACAATACTCATTGGTGTTAGCTTTGTTAAGCAAAACAGAAAGAGGGGAGGGGGTAGCTTCCGAACTTCACTGGCTTCTTCATCATAATATGTATAGCATGCGACTTTTCTAAGGGGTTGGTTTAATTTCTGGCTTGCTAGTAAAACTGAAATACCATGTCATGAAAAGATGCGCATCTAAAATGTGTGTAAGCAACATAAAAGGTTTGGAAAGCTCTGACCTAGAGATTCCTCAATAGAACATTTTTATCAAATCCGAGAATAATCAAATTCACAAAAATCAAAACCATAAGGTGGAGGGATGACTGTAGATCAGTGGTTTCCAACCTGTGGTCTGTGGACCACCAGTGGTCCACAAGAACAAAAATATGATCCATGACCTCGCCAATACTACACCGCCACCTCGAAGCCACATGGCAACAAGAGCGACTGGTCTTGGGAAACCCACTTAAAGTGCCAAAGCAACGGGGATGTTGGGAGGGGAGAGGCTGACTACCTATGAAAGATTGCTACTACCAGCTCTAGATTTTTAAATATGGTTTTCTGTGGGTGAGCAGATGGTGACTACTGGGTGGCATATGTTCTGTATCAGAAACTAGAGCTGATGTGGTCTATCGAATGCAATTTTCTGAATCAGCACCCCAAATAACCAAACTGAATCTAAAGTTGACCAAAAACTGATTTGTAACCCGTTTGGTACTAATGTTGGAGAGTAGTCCCTGGTCAAGAGGTCCTTGATCAAAGTGGAACCTAGTCAAAGTGCCCCCTGGTTAAAAAAAAAAAAAAAAAAGATTGGGAACCACTACTGTAAATGGAGGGAGTCCTCCAGGGTATCCTGTTCAACCCCAGCTCAATGCAGGAACTCCAGCAACAGCGTCCCAGCAGGGAGCTGTCCAGCCTCTTCTGAAGACTTGGAGAGAAAGAGACCCCAATACATTTCTAGGCAATTGGCTCTGTTTCAAAATTACTCTTAGAGCTCTAATATTCAAAACAAACCAATGCTTCTTCAACTTATACCCATTATACCTGCGGGACGCTTCCCTCTGATTCCACAGCACTAAGCCATGACAGTGGTGTCAAACTGCATTAAGCCTACAATCTATACCATAGGTCCTCAAACTTTTTAAACAGAGGGCCAGGTCACAGTTCCTCAAACTGTTGGAGGGCTGGATTATAATTTGAAAAAAACATGAATGAATTCCTATACACACTGCACATATCTTATTTGTAGTGCAAAAAACACTTATAAACAATACAATAATTAAAATGAAGAACAATTTTAACAAATATAAACTTAATAGTATTTCAATGGGAAGTGTGGGCCTGCTTTTGGCAGATGAGATAGGGTTGTTGTTGTTGTTGTTGTTGTTGTTGTTGTTGTTGTTGTGTGCTTTCAAGTTGTTTCAGACTTAGGCTGACCCTGAGCAAGGGCCAGGTAAATGAACTTGGAGGGCCGTATCCGGCCCCCGGGCCTTAGTTTGAGGACCCCAGATCTAGACCATAGCTTTCCAATCTGTGTCATGTCACATTAGTGTTTTGGCTGCAATGTGTTGCACGAACATAAGAAGAACTCTCCTAGTCTATGTAAAATAAGCAATGAGTCACTTTTAAAAAATTGGAAGTTTTTCATGAGATAATAATAATAAAATAATAATACTTTATTTCTAGTCCACCCTCTCTCCCCAAAGGGACTCAGGGCGGTTTACAGACACAAAACAAAAGGCCTCGATGCCTCAAAATACAAACAGATCAAAATAATACAAGATAATGCACAGAAACAATAGTAAGCTTACAACAAAGAATTAAGCATTGCGCTGAATAATAATAATAAACTCTCCACAGAATAAAACTCCTTGCAGAGTGCACTGCTCAACAAAGAATAGTTGATCCACCCCACCAGAAGACTTGGTGAATTTCTCACCTTAAAAGTTGAGCTTGTTTTTGATAACTTGAACCCAACTGCCTGACGAAGACTCTTGTGAGTCGAAACCAGTAGCAGGTTGGAGTCAATTCATGTGACTACTGGAGTCTACTCACATGTAATAAAGAAACGACATTTTCTCAAACGAAGACTTTGCTTTATACTTCAAGAGAAGAACCAATTGTTTCTACTTATGTGTATGTGGCAGTTTTTGATATGTGCATTTGTAATATATGCATTGAGTTAATGTAGTTATTTTCATATCACCACTATCAGTGGATTTTGGTCTCCACAGTTTGAGGGGAACCCATTTTTCTTTTTGATATTCTCTGATCTGGCAGGAAACAGAGAACATGCCATGGGCAAATTAGGGCCCTCCAGGTGTTTTGGACTTCAACTCCCACCATTCCTAACAGCCTCAGGCCCCTTCTTTTCCCCACTCAGATGCTTAAGCAATTGGCCTCACTTGTTAGACTGAATGACCTATTGTCTCTGATCTGGTAAGAAACAGAGAATGTGCCATGGGCAAACTAGGGCCCTCCAGGTGTTTTGGACTTCAACTCCCACCATTCCTAACAGCCTCAGACCCCTTCTTTCCCCTCCTCAGATGCTTAAGCAATTGGCTTCGGTTGTTAGACTGAATGACCTGCCATTGTTCTTGTAGGAAACAGAGAATATTGTGCCAGTGCATAAAAAAGGAAAGGATGGGAGCTGGGGCTGTTAGGAATGGTGGGAGTCAGGCCCGTGGCCAGGATTTCGATTCGGGGGGGGGGGGGCTGAGTTTTTTTAGGGGGGGTTTCGGGGGGGCTGAGTCTGAGTGAAAGAGGGTCTACCCTAGCAAACCTTTTGTATCATTACCCCAATACCCCCATGCATATGGGCAGGGGTGGCTCAACCCATTATGCAGAGTAAGCATTTGCAGTACAGTTGATTTTGCCCAGGGGTGCTCTTGGGGGAAAATAGACCTTGACATATGTGATTGTTGTTGTTGTTGTTGTTCATTCGTTCAGTCGTCTCCGACTCTTCGTGACCTCATGGACCAGCCCACGCCAGAGCGCCCTGTCGGC
Source organism: Anolis sagrei ordinatus (assembly GCF_025583915.1). NCBI lineage: Eukaryota > Metazoa > Chordata > Lepidosauria > Squamata > Anolidae > Anolis > Anolis sagrei. Next base: position 176,619,304 of record NW_026847549.1, on the reverse strand, counting down.
CGTCACCACCCCCAGCTCCTTCAAGGTCAGTCCAGTCACTTCAAGGATGCCATCCATCCATCTTGCCCTTGGTCGGCCCCTCTTCCTTTTTCCTTCCACTTTCCCCAGCATAATTGTCTTCTCTAGGCTTTGCTGTCTCCTCATGATGTGGCCAAAGTACTTCAACTTTGTCTCTAGTATCCTTCCCTCCAATGAACAGCCGGGCTTTATTTCCTGGAGGATGGACTGGTTGGATCTTCTCGCAGTCCAAGGCACTCTCAGAACTTTCCTCCAACACCACAGCTCAAAAGCATCGATCTTCCTTCGCTCAGCCTTCCCTAAGGTCCAGCTCTCACATCCTTAGGGAATACCATGGCTTTGACTAGGCGGATCTTTGTTGCCAGTCTGATGTCTCTACTCTTTACTATTTTATCGAGACTGGACATTGCTCTCCTCCCAAGAAGTAAGCGTCTTCTGATTTCCTGGCCACAGTCTGCAGCTGCAGTAATCTTTGCACCTAGAAATACAAAGTCTGTCACGGCCTCCACATTTTCTCCCTCTATTTTCCAGTTGTCAATCATTCTTGTTGCCATAATCTTGGTTTTTTTGATGTTTAGCTGCAACCCGGCTTTTGCGCTTTCTTCTTTCACCTTGATTAGAAGGCTCCTCAGCTCCTCCTCGCTTTCGGCCATCAGAGTGGTGTCATCTGCATATCTGAGGTTGTTAATGTTTCTTCCAGCAATTTCACCCCAGCTTTGCATTCATCAAGCCCCGCACATCGCATGATGTGTTCTGCATACAAGTTAAAAAGGTTGGGTGAGAGGATGCAGCCTTGCCGTACGCCTTTCCCAATCTTGAACCACTCTGTTGTTCCGTGGTCAGTTCTGACTGTTGCTACTTGGTCCTTGTACAGATTCCTCAGGAGAGAGACAAGGTGGCTTGGTATGCCCATCCCACCAAGAACTTGCCACAATTTATTATGATCCACACAGTCAAAGGCTTTAGAATAGTCAATAAAACAGAAATAGATGTTTTTCTGAAACTCCCTGCCTTTCTCCATTATCCAGCGGATATTGGCAATCTGGTCTCTCGTTCCTCTGCCTTTTCTAAACCCAGCTTGTACATCTGGCAACTCTCTCTCTCCATGTATTGCTGGAGTCTTCCTTGCAGGATCTTGAGCATTACCTTACTGGCATGAGAAATAAGGGCCACTGTACGGAAGTTTGAGCAGTCTTTCGCATTTCCCTTTTTTGGTATGGGGATATAAGTTGATTTTTTCCAGTCTGATGGCCATTCTTGTGTTTTCCATATTTGCTGGCATATGGCATGCATCACCTTGACAGCATCATCTTTTAAGATTTTAAACAGTTCAGCTGTTGTAGTTGTAGTTACTGGGATGTATAGTTCACCTACAATCAAAGAGCATTCTGAACTCCACCAATGACGGAATTGAACCAAATATGGCACACAGAACTCCCACAACGAACAGAAAATATTTATCAGTGATTGGTTTGGGGGGGGGGGCAAAATACTGTTTGCTTACCATTGAAAATTAGCTAGGGCCGCCTCTGCATATGGGATATATTGAGTATGCACCTATATAGGCGGAAGGTGAGGTGGAGCGGTGGAGCGACCCCTCCCTCTCGGAGTCAGGGAAATCCTTTGCAACTTGACGTCACGCCTACCGAATTATCCCCCCCCCCCTTTGATCATGGGCATTCTAATCGCTCCGCCTCCTCGTCTGGGCAGCCAATCGGAGGCCTGGCTGCTGCCAATGCAGCAAGAATGTAGCGGCAGCGAGGAAGGGTTTCCCTGCGTCTCCTTGCCTGGCTCTCTTTCTCTCCTGCGGGGCATAACGGGGCAGGCGGGGAAATGGAGGGCTCGGGGTGGTCTTCCTCGTCGTGGCTGGGCTCGGCGCTGGTGGCGGGCGCGGGGCTGGCGCTGGCGCTGTGGTGGCTGCTGTCCCGCCGGGCGCCGCGCGGCCTCCCTCCGGGCCCGAAGCCCTGGCCGCTGGTGGGCAACCTGGCCTTCGCGGGGCTGCCCGAGGTGCTAAGGAACCACCTGGCCGTGATGGGCGCCTCGTGCGCCTCCAGCAGCAGGCTCGGGAAGTCCCTGCAGCGCCTCCCGCGGCCCCTGGCCCCCCACCTCCTGCTCACCGAGCTGGGCCGGGCCTACGGCAGCGTCTTCAGCCTCTTCGTCGGCAGCCGACCCATCATCGTCCTCAGCGACTTCGAGACCGTCCGCGACGCCCTCGTCAACCAGGCCGAGGTCTTCAGCGACCGGCCCAGCATCCCCCTCGTCGCCATCCTCACCAAGAAAATGGGTGAGCAAGGGGGGGGGGGCGCCTGTGTGGCTTCCCGGGCTGTATGGCCATGTTCCAGAAGCATTCTCTCCTGACGTTTCGCCCGCATCCTCAAAGGAAGGCCTTCATGGCTGGAAGCACTGGGTATTGTCGAAGGCTTTCATGGCTGGAATCACTAGGTTCTTGTGGGTTTTTTCGGGCTATAGAGCCGTGTTCTACAGGCATTTCTAGAGATTCGCCTGCATCTGTGTTAGGCATCTTCAGAGGAAGGCCTTCTTTATGCTATTTGTGTATGAGATTTATTTTAATTGCTTTGTATTAGTATTTGTATTTTGCTTCGCATTGTAATTGTTATTGCTTGTATGGCCATGTTCTAGAAGCATTCTCTCCTGACATTTCGCCCGCATCCTCAGAGGAAGGCCTTCATGGCCGGAAGCACTGGGTTGTTGTGGGTTTTCCGGGCTGTATGGCTGTATTCTAGAAGCATTATCTCCAGACATTTCGCCTGCATCTGTGTTAACCATCCTCAGAGGAAGGCCTTCATGGCTGGAAGCACTGGGTTGTTGTGGGTTTTCCGGGCTGTATGGCCATGTTCCAGAAGCATTCTCTCCTGACGTTTCGTCTACATCCTCAAAGGAAGGCCTTCATGGCTGGAAGCAGTGGGTTGTTATGGGTTTTCCGGGCTGTATGGCTGTATTCTAGAAGCATTCTCTCCTGACGTTTTGCCTGCATCCTCAAAAGAAGGCCTTCATGGCTGGAAGCTCTGGGTTGTTGTGGGTTTTCCGGGCTGTATGGCCATGTTCCAGAAGCATTCTCTCCTGACGTTTCATCTTTATCTGTGTTAGGCATCCTCAGAGGAAGGCCTTCATGGCCAGAAGCACTGGGTTGTTTACGTCCCTTTACGTCCCATTTCGGAGTCTGAGATCCTCTGGGGAGGCCCTGCTCTCCACCCTGCCTCTGTCACAAGTGAAATTGGTGGGGATGAGGAGCAGGGCCTTCTCAGTGGTGGCCCCTCACCTATGGAATTCACTCCCCGAGGAGATCAGATTAGCAACATCCCTCCTTTCCTTCAGAAAGAAATTAAAAACATGGATGTGGGACCAGGCGTTTGGGCAATCTGGCAGATTAATAAGGGACTGTGACGATGGATAGGAACTGGACAAGGTGGAACGAAATATGAACTCTTGAGTGGCGAACGCTGTGTCTGAGATTGACTATTGATTGTGTGATATATTGTTGTTTTAATTGTTTTTAATTGTTGACCATTTAATTGCTGGTTTTATATGTTATTGTATTTGTGCAGACACCAAGATGTGCCTTTTTGTAAGCCGCCCTGAGTCCCCCCTCAGGGGTTGAGAAGGGCAGGGTAGAAGTATACGAAATAATAATAATAAATTGTTGTGAGTTTTCCCGGCTGTATGGCCATGTTCCAGAAGCATTCTCTCCTGAAGTGTTGCCTGCATCTATGGCAGGCATTCTCAAAGGAAGGCTTTCATGCCCAGAATCACTGGGTTGTTGTGAGCTTTCCGGGTTGTATGGCCATATTCTAGAAGCATTGTCATAGACTCATAGAGTTGGAAGAGACCTCATAGGCCATCCAGTCCAACCCCCTGCCAAGAAGCAGGAACATTGCATTCAAATCACCACTGACAAATGGCCATCCAGCCTCTGTTTAAAAGCCTCCAAAGAAGGAGCCTCCACCACACTCCGGGGCAGAGAGTTCCACTGCTGGACGCTCTCACAGTCAGGAAGTTCTTCCTCATGTTCAGATGGAATCTCCTCTCTTGTAGTTTGAAGCCATTGTTCCGCGTCCTAGTCTCCAAGGAAGCAGAAAACAAGCTTGCTCCCTCCTCCCTGTGGCTTCCTCTCACATATTTATACATGGCTATCATGTCTCCTCTCAACCTTCTCTTCTTCAGGCTAAACATGCCCAGCTCCTTAAGCCGCTCCTCATAGGGCTTGTTCTCCAGACCCTTGATCATTTTAGTCACCATCCTCTGGACACATTCCAGCTTGTCAATATCTCTCTTGAATTGTGGTGCCCAGAATTGGACACAATATTCCAGGTGTGGTCTAACCAAAGCAGAATAGAGGGGTAGCATTACTTCCTTAGATCTAGACACTATGCTCCTATTGATGTTGGCCAAATCCCATTGGCTTTTTTTGCCACCACATCAGATTATTGGCTCATATTTTACTTGCTGTCCACGAGGACTCCAAGATCTTATTCACACCTACTGCTCTCGAGCCAGGCATCCCCCATTCTGTATCTTTGCATTTCGTTTTTTCTGCCTAAGTGGAGTCTCTCCTGACATTTCACCTGCATCTATGGCAGACATCCTCAGAGGTTGTGAGGTCTGTTGGAAACTAGGCAGTTGGGGGTTATATATATGTGGAATGTCCAGGGTGGGAGAACAAACACTTGTCTGTTTGAGGTAGGTGTGAATGTTGCAACTGGGCACATTGCTTAGCATTAAATAGCCTTTCAGCTTCAATGTCTAGCTTCGTACTGCCTGAGGGGAATCTATAGCAGTCATCCTCAGAGGAAGGCTTTCATGGCCAGAATCAGTGGGTTGTTGTGAGCTTTCCAGGCTGTATGGCCATGTTCCAGAGCATTCTCACATGATGTTTCACTCACATCTATGGCAGGCATCCACAAGCATGGATGGAGCCCCCAGTGGTGCAGTGCGTTCAACCATTGTGCCGGCAGGACTGAAGACTGACAGGTCAGAGGTTCCAATCTGGGGAGAGCGCAAATGAGCTCCCTCTGTCAGCTCCAGCTCCCCATGCGGGGACATGAGAGAAGCCTCCCACAAGAATGGTAAAACATCAAAAACATCCGGACATCCCCTGGGCAGTGTCCTTGCAGGTGGCCAATTATCTCACATGAGAAAAAATGAACACAGTTTGATACCGCTTTAGCCGCCAACCCCTCAATCCCCACAGGATCCTTCAGCAATTAGCACTGCACCTCTGCACAGACAAGTGTTCTTTCTCCCACCTTGGACATTCCAGATATATAAACCCCATTTTCCTAGTTTCCAACAGACCTCACAACCTCTGAGGATGCCTGCCATAGATGTAGGCGAAACATCAGGAGAGAATGCTTCTGGAACATGGCCATACAGCCCGGAAAACTCATAGCAACCCAGTGATTACAGCCCTTATAATCCATTTCAGTATAGCGTAACTGTGTAATGTTTTGTTGTTATTGCTTATGTTTTTAATTTGCTTTGCATTTTATTGTTATTGTCTGTGGTTGTGTTGAGGCCTTGGCCTTTGTAAGCCGCATCGAGTCCTTCGGGAGATGCTAGCGGGGTACAAATAAAGTTTAATAATAATAGTAATAATAATAATTATTATTATTATTATTATTATTATTTCAAAGCAGAAAACCCTGCCTGGAAGGGCCCTTAGAGAAGAGCCAAAAACCTGTTTGAGTAGAATCTTCTCAAGTGGTATACAACCCAATGCCATTATGAAAGGCAGTTGGCTTTGGTTATTAGGCTGAATGACCTGTTGTCTCTGCTTTATTTATTTATCTTTTTATGACATTTATATCCTGCCCTTCCCACCCCGAAAGAGACTTGGGGGCAGTGACATTATTAAGTGACATTATTCCATGCACAAACAACAATAACAATTAAAATTAATTAAACAACAATTTTAAACAACATTAAAACAACAAAGAATCATAGAGTTGGAAGAGACCTCATGGGCCATCCAGTCCAACCCTCTGCCAAGAAGCAGGAATATTGCATTCAAAGCACCCCTGACAGATGGCCATCTAGCCTCTGTTTAAAAACCTCCAAAGAACGAGCCTCCACCACACTCATATGTAAACATTAAATGACCACAAACATATGTAAACATTAAATAACTTTTGTGCATAGATCCAAATCTAGATAGTCAAACAATCATATTCATCAATCCAGGGTCAATTCCAACTGTATTGCACAGATAATTATGCTTGGCTCTCAAAGCCAAGTTATCCCTTGTCTGCGAAATGACAGGAGAGAAGTGGCTGATCTGATCTGTTAGGAAACAGACAATATGCCAGTGCATAAAAAACAGCAGTTCTTCAGTGCTGGAAATAGCAACTTTCTCAAGCCTCCTCTATTTAAATATTATGTCTGTTTATAATACGGAAATGAATCTCTGAAAGTAACTCCCACACTTTATTTCCTGAAGTGTATGTCTTTGGTTTCGGTTTCCTCAGTTCTATGTACTTGAAGCAGTGGGAGGGGCTGCAGATCTTTTGACTGTTTACAATGCATTTTTAAACATTGTAGGTAAGGAATGACTTAGGCCTTGAGTCAGTTAGAATAGAGAAGTCAGTGTTAGAAGTTAGAATACAGTTAAGCCTTGAGCCATCTTGAGTACAGAAGTCTGTTTTTCAGTCAAATGTCAGTGTAGGAAGTTAGAAAACTGTTGATGCTTGACTTCCTTTGAAAGTAGACTCTTACGAAAGAGAACTGTACAGAACAATATAGTTAAAGACAATAAGTTAGAGATACAAATAGAAATGTTTAACCTGGCAAGAAATGTGCCTGTATATTTCAATGCATGAAGTTATGAGTAAACAACCTTGTTATTCTAAAAGAAGTCTGCTTGAATATTTGTCTGCTGACAGCATCAAATAGAAACAAGATATTTACAAACTCGGTGAACATCCATTACTTAATAAACTAAAGGAACACCTCCACAACTCTGCTACCCAATAGGTTATTGCGCTGGCACGGCTGTGCTAGGAGATTTGAATTTCTTTTCTTGCACTGTTAGTTTGCATGAATCTATTCAAGCTGTGCTTTTTTGCAATTGGGTAGCTTTCCCTAGGTTGCAATCATAGGGCCAACGACCTATCAATCATCATTAGAGCCTCTAGATCTGCCTCTTTCCCCAGGTTTTGGAGGGAAAAGGGGACTTTTAGTTCAGTATCACAGTTTGGAGCCCTACAGTAGGACATGTGGACTTTTCTCTACCCCACCTGTAAAAAGCTTCGCTTCTTACAGCTTTGCTGGGGCCAAAGATATAGATCTGCAGCCAACTTTTGCTGGGGGAAAAGGAAAACCTCTACAGCTTTGCTGGAGAGTAAAGTTACAGTTCCATAGCCTTCGTGGAGAAACTAAAAGGACACCAGCTTGGCAGATCTGCAGCAACCATTGCCTGGTAAGGGACCACTCGGGCTATCCATAACGCAGCTTGGAGCCAGGAATTGGGGCCTCACGCCAGCAGGGTTAAGAACGTTTGCCCAAGGAGGGGTTGAAAGGTTTCCCTAAAGAGGAAAGGAACAGTTCATCAAGCAGTTGCCTGTCCCTTGTCAGCAGATCAAGAAAGCTACCAGTTTTTCAGGATTATATGGTATTTTATTCATTTGTTCGAAGATTTAAGCCTTAATAAAGAACTTTGTTGGACTTATTTTGAGCCTCTACAGAACTTTTTTTGGGAAACCTGTGGGACCCTTTAGCTGAGGCACCCCGGCGTCCCCTTGGGCATTCAGAAAGCACGTCCTATAAACAGACATTGTCATAGGCCGAGCGCACGACAGCACAGTTATGATCCTAACAGGTTGTAATCCATAATCCCCAATAGGTTGTGATCCTAACAAGTCACCATCCTTATCCCAATATTCAAAAGTGTTTTTTGAGTGCCCGAAAATGTATCTACTTTCCCATAAAACAACAGGTTTATATTATGCATACAAGAGAAAAAATAAAGTAGACTTTGGTAAAAGTAACATATTTGGCTTACTCACAACCTTCATGTGCTCAGCATGCACAGGTACACAACTTATTGGTCAGTTACAGATATGTTTGAGATAGTTTCTGTGCCATCCGGTCAGAACATCTCTCTTATAATAAACAGCAAGCAAGTGTTTGCAAGTCTGTGATCTGAGCAGTCCCAGTGAAAAGAGGTCTGTGCTCATCCCAGAGTAGATCATATTGAGAATTATTGCCAAGTTTGGTCTAGATCCATCATTGTGTGAGTCCACAGTGCTCTCTGGATGTAGGTGGACTACAATTTCAGAACTCAAGATCAATGCCCACCAAACCCTTCCAGTATTTTCTGTTGGTTGTAGGAGTTCTGTGTGCCAGGTTTGGTTCAATTCCATCATTGGTGGAGTCCAGAATGCTCTTTGATTAGAGATTAACTATAAATCCCAGCAACTACAACACCCAAATGACAAAATCAATCCTCCCTCAACCCCACCAGTATTCAAATTTGGGCGTATTGGGTATTTGTGCCAGATTTGGTCCAGTGAATGAAAATACATTCTGCATATTTACATTACAATTCATACCAGTAGTAAAATTACAGTTACGAAGTAGCAACAAAAATAATTTTATGGTTGAGGGTCACCACAGCATGACAAACCATATTAAGGGGTCGCGACATTAGGAAGGTTGAGAAACGCTATCTCAGACAGTATATCTGATTTTTTTTAAAAAGGAAAAGAAAGAAGACAGGTCTTCTGTGTTCAGATATGTTGCAAAGTGTTAAAAAGAACGTGTGCAATGATTGATAAAAACGTTACAGCTAGTGCCCAGAATTGCCAGCAAAAAGCCAGTTAGGGCAATAGAAGTGGTTGTTGATATATTATCTTTTTGAGAAATATTACACCCACAATTATTACAGCGTCCAGCAACTTGTCCTATTAGGGACCCCATGGATTATATTGCATTAAGGATTGAGTTACTTTGCAGTGCTCCTGGCTGCATCTTTCATTAAAAACCGGCACGTGTGGCAATTTGTAGCTTTGCCTTTGCCAACCACACCTGTATGAAGAAAGCTATAGGTAGGTGTATCTGATTTTATATATAAATTATGTGTAGCCCTTAGGCTACTGTAGAACTACTGTAAAACGAAACAGCATGTTAAGTGCTTATTACTGACATATAACATGATGCTGTCTGGAGATATGTTTGTGCTGAAATAATTTGGAATAGAGTTTATGGATTAGTGCATGTGTATGTTTAATGTATCCTTGTCTAGATTCCTGTTTTTAATGTTTATCTAGTCATGTGATTCCATGCTTCTGTCAGTGGTATCCTTGGAAGTTTAAAATTGTTGCCAAGAAATTGGGCAATCCTCACTTCTGATGGAAGAATTGACACGGGTTCACAAGAATTATATCACCACATGATATTTGGAGCTTTTAAAGTTTGCTGCCTAGGGCAATGTCAGGAGTGTAGCTCCATAATTGTCATTTTGATAGGTTCAGGCCCCTTCTACACTGCCATATAATACAGATTATCAAATCAAATAATCCACATTATCTGCTTTGAACTGGGTTATATGAATCTACGCTGCCAGATAATCCAGCTCAAAGCAAATAACCTGGATTTTATATGGCAGTGTAGAAGGGGCTATAGATATCTTGCTGTATGTATTTATAGTATTCAATGTTGACAAAAGAAAGTTTGACACTGTAGTGCAGGCATGGGCAAATTTCGGCTCTCCAAGTGTTTTGGACTTCAACTCCTACAATTCCTAACAACCTAATTGCAGGAGTTTTGCCCATGCCTCTTAGAATATGAAAATAGCTCAGGCCCCATCTGCACTGCCATATAATGCATTTTGAAACAGCAGGAGCTCCCAGAGGCATAATGGATTAAACCCTTGTGCCAGCAGGACTGAAGACCAACAGGTCGGAGGTTCGAATCCGGGGAGAACGCAGACAAGCTCCCACTGTCAGCTCCAGCTCCCCATGCTGGGACATGAGAGAAGCCTCCCACAAGGATGGTAAAACATCGAAACATCCAGGCATCCCCTGGGCAACGTCCTTACAGATGGCCAATTTTCTCACACAAGAAGCGACTTGCGGTTTCTCAAGTCACTCCTGACATGGAAAAAACCCCCCTCAATTTCATTGTCATGTATCCCATTTGTGTATCTCATTCCAACTGCTTACCTGCTGATGATATGTAATAAATTGGACCTCGAAGTCAGGCAGTCCCAGAAGAGATTTAGTTTTGCAAAGAGGCACTGAAGGTTTTGGCCACTCACCAGGTGCTATCTGTCCTGGGCAGAAATTGTCTTTGTGTCTGGCTCAGGTAACCTCAGGGGCTCCTTCCACACAGCTGTATAAAATCCCCCATTATCTGCTTTGAACTGGGTTATGTGGCAGTGTGGACTGATATAACCCCGTTCAAATAAAATGTCGTGGATTATCTGCCTTGATATTCTGGGTTATATGGCTGTGTGGGCCCAAGATTAGACTACTTCAACATTGTTCATAGTGGCATCTTTGAAGGCTGCACAGAACATGAGAGTAATTTAAAACACATTACGTAATGTTCCATTATCTAGGTGGACTCCCAGAGGGGGCCTAGACAGAGGAGGATAGTCCATTTTATTGGGGGGGGGGATTGAAAGAGGACAATAATTTTCCCCATTTTTTCTGGTTATTCTTGCTTTCCACTTCCCATTTCATAAACGAGGATTGTTTCCAGTAGAGCAAATGGTTCTGAGGAATAACAGGAACACAGGGGGAAATGGTTTTCCTTGTTCAAACCCTGCTCCCTCCATAAAATGAACTATCCTTGTCTTTCTATTGCTCCCCTTTGGCCTCTGCCTGGATAATGGACAGTACCCACATTGCTGATATGTGAATTAGGCCAGGTGCTGGAAATACATATTATTGCTTAAAGAAGTAATACTACAGGAAAGGAGATTCCACCTGAACATTAGGAAGAACTTCCTGACTGTGAGAGCTGTTCAGCAGTGGAACTCTCTGCCCTGGAGTGTGATAGAGGCTCCTTTTTTGAAAGCTTTTAAGCAGAGGCTGGATGGCTATCTGTCAGGGGTACTTTAATGTGATTTTCCTGCTTCTTGGCAGGGGGTTGGACTGGATGGCCCATGAGGTCTCTTCCAACTTTATGATTCTAAGTTCACTAGCAACTCATCTGTTTCTAAGCACAATTATAATATTTACTTATTTCTCCCACTTTTCTGCCAAGAACAGGCAAGATGTTCCTAAGGCAATCACCAAGATCAAACTGACTCTTTATTTGAAGATACCATCTTAGGGTCCTTTCACACAGCCATATAATCCAGAAGACCTAGACAGGAAATGGCACAATGTCTGATTGAACTGGAATATGTGGCAGTGCAGACTCAAATAACCCCGTCTAAAGCAGGTATTGTGGGATTTTCTGCCTTGGTCTTCTGGGTTATATGGCTGTGTAGAAGGGCCCCTTGTTGATCAGCACTTGCTCTTTGCCCTATTTGTATAATATAACATAATTGCAGCTGAGATCCTTGAACTTTGCTTTTACGTGTTGATCAATCAGAATTACCATGTCAGGCCGCCTTGTTTTGTGAGATGTTTGAACTGTTGGATCTGGGGTTTGTTTTTTGTTTTTTTACCTTAACCTTTTGTAGAACATTGCATGGTCTTCAATGTGAAGCTGTCCACCTGAAACATGTGTGCCTTTCTGGCACTTTGTCATCTGCGGAAAATGCCTTTTCAATGGCTGGATGACCATGCAGTTTGGCTTCAGAGTTCATGGCAAATATCTTTTTGGCATTTTTAAGGCTACAGTTCTAATAGATTCTAGGAATGTGTCAGGAAACTGTTCCACAAATTCAGTCTATGACATTATGTAACATGATTTTTGTTCCTGTGTTATAAATGTTATTTCCTAATTGGGTCTATCATAAAAACAAGGGAAAAGTTTATTAAACTGCAAAAGCTTTGTTTTCGCGGGATATCCTGCAGCATATTTTGCTATAGTTTTGCAGTGAATGTCTCATAGAATTTCAACCAATTCAACATAGTTTGCGGCAGTGACAAAAACATAGTTTCAGGAGTATAACAACTGCTTTCAAAGTAAGTCCTGCACAATTAAAGAGGAAATGATACTTTCAAACTAGGAACAGAAAGTTTTTCAAATTTTGTTACATAGGGTAATTGAAGATTTGATCTGTTTTGCAACTGTAGAAAACATAATGACTTATTATCAGGGCACTGACAGTCCTCTAGTTGAGATGCTGAGATCAAAGGAAGTGTACAACATCCTTTGATTGAGACACTGAGATAAAAAGTAATATACATAGTCCTCTGATTCAGATGCTGGAATAAAAGGCAATATGCCAAATGTGTGTATGTGTGTGTATGTACCTTCAAGTCACCTGTTGACTTATGGTAACCCCATGAATTTCATAAGTTTTTCTTAAGCAAGGTGCTTTTGTCACTTCTCCTGAAATATGGCCTACAGCACCTGGCTTTCCTTGGTGATCTTCTATCCAAGTAATTTACTAACCAAAGTTGACCCTGCTTAGCTTCCAAGATCAGAGAGGGTTTGGTTCCTTTAGAACATTTAGGCCCTATACAAAGAATATAATGCATATAAAAATAAAAGAAGGCCAACATATGATTCCACATTATTCTGTCTTTCTCCATGATTTTCTGTGACTCCAGTTTTTCCTCTATTCCTTGTCACTGCCATGTATAGCTATGGGTTCCTCTCACTGCTGTATGATGATGGTTAGTTACTGCCTAAAGTAGCCTAGAAGAACAGATAATGTGATTTGGTTTAAGAATGTTTTCTGGGAAAATCTCAGAATTTTTTTCCAATGTACTAGTGTTGAGGATGGTGATATGGTTTTTCCAGCAAAAGTAATGCTCTAAATAAGGTTTTATGACTCAGTGAGCTGTGGCTATAAAATTCTGGAAGAGACCAAATTTCCTTCTGATAGTGTTGCTTTAAGGTAAGTCAGAAATGATGAGAGCACACAAGTTTTTTCTCTCTACACATTTGTCTTTGACCCAACTTTCCACTGGATTGTGTCCTCCAAAGACTTCTCTGAAGTTAATTCAATTTCTCAGTTCTGGAAAATTATGACAAAAGTTACCTTCAAGAGTGAGGATGAGCGTGAGGCTATACAAGAACCCCTGCCATTGATAAAATGTTACTATGAGCTTCTCTGTTGGAAATTTCAACATTTTTCTTTTCTTTCATTCAGGTGTGGTCTTTGCCCCTTATGGCCCAACATGGAGAAAACAGAGGAGGTTCTCCCATTCAACTCTGCGACACTTTGGCTTAGGAAAGCATAGCCTGGAGCCAAAAATCATTGAAGAATCCAAGTATGTGAAGGGAGAGATCCTGAAACATAGAGAAGAGCCATTCAATCCCTTTCCAATCATCGGCAATGCGGTATCCAACATCATTTGCTCAATGGCCTTTGGCCGGCGCTTTGACTACGATGATATAGGGTTTAAGACCTTGTTGAGGCTCATTTCACGTGGTCTGGAGATTACCTTGAACAACCAAATTCTCCTGGTCAACATCTGCCCTTGGCTGTACTACCTCCCGTTTGGCTCTTTCCGAGAACTCAGGCAAATTGAGCTGGATGTCACATCTTTCCTGAAGAAAATAATAATGCAGCACAGGGAAAGCCTGGATGCCCAGAATCCCCGAGACTTCACTGATATGTATCTCCTTCATGTGGATGAGGAAAGAAAGACCAACAGTGAAAGCAGTTTTAACGAAGATTATCTGTTCTTTATTATTGCGGATCTTTTCATTGCAGGCACAGACACAACATCTAACACGCTGCTCTGGAGTTTGCTTTACTTGTCACTTCACCCACAAGAACAAAGTAAAGCCATGCTTCTTAGGGTTCCTGCTTTGGGATGGGGAGTGGGGGAGGGCACAGGGCAAATGATTATGATTTCTTTTCCATAGCTCCATATTTGTGCCTACTGGAAATATTTTTTCTATCTGTCTTACAAACTTGCTAGCAACTGGCAGTCAAAAGTTCAGACACTGGTTCCAGTCCAGGGGCTAGCACTTGGAATACTACTGTAGTAAAGGGTGCCATTTCTTTATCAGTATTTCCCCTGTGGCCAGATAGTGTCAAAGTTGCACTCAAGGCAAGGTTGCTCTTAAAATGTTATCCTTTCGAATTGGAGACAAAGTTTAGGAATGTTGTGTTTTTGGGCCATACCATCCTAGCTCTCTAGTTGCCTGCAGAATTATGTGGGTTGTGGTGCAAAAAAGTAACTTCTCTGGGCAGGAGAAAGAATTCCACAGGGTTAGTAACAGAAGTCAGCATTATTGGTTACTGGCATGACCCAACCTTAGCTGTGAGTTTGGAGACAGTTGTTGTGGTTCCTTACTTTTCAATTGCATATCTCCTTGCTGTTGTTGCCTACTTGTCCCTCTTGGACAGGTGAGGAAGGGAATGGAACAGAATTCCTCAGCTCACCTTTTCCCATCATTTAGATGAAGCAGGCCAGTGGTTCTCAGCCTGTGGGTACCCAGGTGTTTTGGCCTACAACTCCCAGAAATCCCACCCAGTTTACCAACTGTTAGGATTTCTGGGAGTTGAAGGCCAAAACACCTGGGGATCCACAGGTTGAGAACCACTGGAGTAGGCTATCAATAGGATAGTGCTTCAGATTTCAGCTGAAATTTTAAAGGTACTCTCCGAGGTGCTGAAGCCTCTTGTTAGGTAGAGTCCATCCCTTTGGAGAATTCATTTAAAGGACAGATTGAAACCCAAAACAGATCATCTGCCCCATTTACATTGGAGCCACCACTCTCCTTTGGTGCAAAACCTATGGCATAAGAACTGCTCTCTGCTGATTCTAATTTCATACAGGTGTTTCATTCTTCACTTCTGCTAGCACCCATATCTATATGGGTATCTTTTGCGAAGAAAACAGAGAGCCTTATCTTCACCCTCTATCAGAAATCATTCAACAGATTGCTCTTTTATGAGGAATAGAGAATAGCTGTTGCGTGTTTGTGCTTCTCTGTGGAGATCTAGAGTCCCAAGTAGTGCTGACAGGTGTCTCTTATCATAAAGGATGTCCTTGGCACTCAAGTAGATAGCTAATTGTGTTTTGGCAACAAGAAAGCAAATATTATTGCTTTTTAAAAAGCAGCTGTAATGCTATTTTATTAACATCTGCTCAGAAGCCCAAATAACATATTTTTTAAGTTTGCACCTTTTCCACAAAAAATATCACTTATGAGTCTTGCATCGATGCTGTGGTTGAACTGCTAATCATGAGACCTGTTCCCATCTTCTCCAAGTCTCTTCAAAGGAAAGCACTTTCAGAAAGCCACAACAAATTAAAGCAATTGAAAAACTTGGCAACAAGAAGAGGGAGGGAAAAATCTGGATTTCCTTTCAGTGCAAACACTTAAGCAAGCTCTGTTTTTGATGATAAACTCTGTGGCCTTGGGTGACTCTGAGCTCAAATTGACCCAAATGAATCACAGAAAGAGTGATATCAGTATTTTTGTGAACACTGATCTATGTGTGCAATTTTTCTCCAATGTAAGCAGGCAGCCAGCAGTTCTGTTCTCTGTAGCAGAGTAACCCAGCAGTTCAGCATAGCAACAATAGATTGCTAGTGATTTTGTTTTAGATTGAATCAACATTAATTTTAGTATTTATTTATTTATTGTGTCAGAAGCTAATTGAGAATATAGTTATAATGTTTAGAAAAAACCACAAACAAAATTTAAAACTTGGGATTATACTAAATTTCCTCTGACCAGAAAATGGCCACTTCGAGTACATCTGGTGTCTCTGTAAGAAGGTCCTCCATTGTACATGTGGCAGGGCTCAAGTTGCATTTGTAGTAAGTGGTCTGTGGTTTGCTCTTTTCCACACTCGCATGTAATGGACTCCACTTTGTAGCCCCATTTCTTAAGGTTAGCTTTGCATCTCGTGGTGCCAGAGCACAGTCTGTTCAGCACCTTCCAAGTCGCCCAGTCTTGTGTGGCCAGGAAGGACTTTCTCATCTGATCTCTGCCACTGATTAAGGTTCCAGGTTTTAACCTGCCACTTTTGGACTCTCGTTTGCTGAAGTGTTCCTGCGAGTATTTCTGTATATCTTAGGAAGCTATTTCTTGATTTAAGGCATTGACTTGCTGGCTGATATCTGAACAGAGGATGAGCCAGAGATGTCTATGCCTTGGTCCTTTCATTACAGGCTGCTACTTCCTGACAGATGTAATAGGCAGTAAGAACACCTAATCCTTCAGAGAGCTTCTGTTCTGTTCTTTTAAAATCTGAAAGGATTTTAGTATAGAGAATGAAGAACACAGCAGTTCCTGGGCTGGAATGTGCAAAGCAGCCTAAGGGGATAAAAACCTTGTAAAATTACAACTCTCGGCATGCTGTAACTTTGAATTATGGCAGTTCAAGTGGTGTGAAACTTCATTAATTATACAGTGTAGATGCCCCCTTATTTACTCTATGTCTCCTCCCACCGGTTTCTTTCACTCTGTACCTGTATAGCCAGTTTTTGGCTTCAAAAAAGCACGTGGTGGCCATGATCCATTTGAGTATTGGCATATGTTTGATACTAGATTGACTCAACCATTTTCCTTGACGCTTTTTTCTCTCTTTCTGAAAACTAGTTTGTCTCATTTATGAGCCAATCCATTGAAGATTCCCAGTGGATTATTAACCAAGCTTCTACACTCTCTTGAAACTTCTGCTGGAAGTTGCAGTTCACAAAATTTATTCCTCTGTATTGATCATATTCCTTGTTGGTGTACAACTCTATATTGTACAAAATCAAGTTTTTGCTGCTAAAAGATTTAATTGGATATAAATGGTTTAAATTTGTACCACTTATTCTTGAACAAGACCTGAGTTTTTCATTGTAATACTTGCTTTAGAAGCAAAGAGCTAGGCTCCCTTGTGCTTAGTATGCTTTTTTATTTTAAGATACAAGTACAAGTACCTGAGGGCAGGGAACTGTCAAATTAATGACTTGTAAGCCACTCTTTGAGCCTTTTTTGTGCTGAAGGGCAGGATAGAAAGGCTCTGAATAGATAAGCAGCACAGCTCAGTTTAAAAAGTAGATGCATTACTTCTTTAACAGTTTGGTGCCAGAAGCAGTTATACTAGAGGTGTTCATTAAAGATTTCCCCTGACCCACTTCTATTTATCACAGGATGCTGAAACTGCACATGTGTAATGATATATGTCTCTATAGATTATGTGCAAATTTATAACTCAGAACTGATAACAGTCTTGATTTTACAGGCGCTGAAGTGATTTGAGGTATGATAACGGACCCAGTGGAATACAGGGCAGTCATCAAGTTCAAGATGAAAGAGGTTTATGGTGATGATTCCCCATCATATGATGCAGTCAAGAACTGGCATCGTCAATTCAAATGTGGTCGAACTTCGGTGGAAACAGCTCCTATTCCAGGGCGACCCCACTCTGCTATTGAGGAACACACCATCCAGCACGTGGAGGTTGCCATTTTGGAAAATTGCCATATAACCATACATCACCTAACCCAAAATGTCAAGATTAGTGTAGGGTCCATGAAAAAAAAATCCTCCAAGACCATTTTCACATACATAAGGTATCCACTGGCTGTGTCCCCCAGCTGCTCACACTTTTCCAGAAACAGGAATTAGTTGAATGCTCTCAGGCTCTATTGACAATGTGCCATGGAAACCAGGAGGACTTTTTCAACCGACTGATCACACAGGATGAAAGCTGGGTCCATCACTATGATCCTGAGACTAAACTCCAGTTTAGGAAGCATCATAACTCACTGCCTCCAAAGAAGGTATATTCCCAACTCTCAAAAGGCAAGGTCATTCTCACAGTATTTTGGGATCAGCACTGAGTAGCATTGATGGATTTCCTAGCAAAGGGTACCATGATCACTGGGGCATACTATGCTTCACTGCTGTGGAAATGGAGGGAGGCCATGAAAACCAAGAGACGTGGCATGCTCACCAAAGGTGTCCACCATCTGCAAGATAATACACCAGTTCACAACTCACATGTTGCCCAAATGGAAGCATGCTCCTGTGGCTTTGAAATTCTACCGCATCCCCCTTATTCACCAGACCTCGCACCATTGGACTTCTACCTCTTTCCAACAATGAAGTTATTTTTGAAGGGCAAGCATTTTTCAGATGATGAAACTCTTATTTCTGAAGTCACAACATGGCTTTTGGAGCAACCTGTTGACTTCAACAAATGTGGTGTTTACAGTTGCTTAAAAAGATGGGAGAAGTGTGTGTCCCTAGGTGGCACCTATATAGAGAAGGACTCATAACTGTGCCAAGTTTCATTATTCTCCATCCACAGGAAGTGGGTCAGGGGAAATCTTTAATGAACACCCCTCATAACATGAAAAACATAGGGTAGTTTTCTACATCACTCCCAAATGAAGAGCAGTTTAACGTATTTCAAATTACCTTTTTATTCAAAATCAATGCTTTGTTATGAAACAACCAGACCAAATAAGTCTTACAAAAGTTAAAGACCATTTGAAGGCTTTATCCAAAATGCCATCAAGTGGGGGTTTTCACCAAACTCCACTTGATGGCCAAACTTATAGATCAATGTATTCTTTGTTTGCATAGTGAGACGAGTAGGTAAAGGCAGGCTTATTTCCCAACTTTCTCTTTTGCTGTGCATATATGTTCTGTGATGGATTCTGGCAACAGCTGCTATTTGCCTTGCCTCTTCCAGGTGGGGCACACAGCTATAGGAGGATGAACTAGAGCAGAATCCTTCTCCTGCACAGTGGCTTCTCTATTATATCTATATATCTATATAAGTGATGGACATTGCACCTCTTTTGCAATTGATACGTTGTTAGCAAAATAAACTTGTTGGCAAGTCAGGGGAGGTGAATATCGGACCTATGGAACTAATACATGCCACAGACAAACCAAATCTAATCAGGATGGCTTCATCCCTCCTTTCTTTTTGCAGACAGGTGAAAATATATATCTGCCATTAGGCATTTAAGGGATATTGAAGGACAGGCTGCTGGGGGTGCTATTGGTTGGGATTTGGGGTGTCTGTGTCATTTTTCACTCTAATCTTAACTGTGTTGTCGAAGGCCAGAATCACTAGGTTGCTGTGAGTTTTCTGGGCTGTATGGCCATGTTCCAGAAGCATTTTTTCCTGACGTTTTGCTCACATCTATGGCAGGCAACCACAAGCATATGTACAATTTGAACAGAAAGGAGAAAAACATGAAAATGAACAAAATCTGGAATCAGGACAGTAAATAAAAAGCAACACTAAAAACAAAACAAAAAACGGGAATTCCAGACACAAATCAATCAGGGCCAGCTAACACCTCCCAACAAAGGACCTCCCAGGCAGCAACCAGCCAGGCTTTGAAGCTGCTAAGCCATTAAATGCTAATCAAGGTGGCCAATTGCAACATTCACACTTGCCTCAAACAGATAAGAGTTCTTTCTCCCACCCTGGACATTCCACAGATATATAAACCTCACTTGCCTAGTTTCCAACAGACCTCACAACCTCTGAGGATGCTTGCCATAGATGTGGGTGAAACATCAGGAAAGAATGCTTCTGGAACATGGCCATACAGCCCAAAAAACTCACAAGAGCCCTCTAATCTTAATCGTCTTATTTTTTACGCTTCATATCACAGAGATTTAATTATTTTTTATTTTTATATTCATAATTACCTGCATTAAGAGATCTCCATGATCTCCTAAATAAATTTTGGAAAGGAGTACAAACTAAAGGCACTTCAAAACTATCAAAACACACGCTTACCCCATGCTTGCATATATGTCTCAGTGTGAAAGTGAAAAATGCATAACTCTGGAAACAATGGGCCAGAGCTTGAAAAAGTTAACATTTTAGACTATAGATACTACAGTCACCTAGTTAGCATAGGCAATTTCTGAGAGGAGCTGACAGCAAGCATCAATAGATTTCAGCGATCTGGTGGAATTACTTATAAAGATCAGTATTTGTTCCTTCCAGGCAGGCCCTATATCCCAGGATCTGATCCCTGGTTTTGTGCTTTAAACTGGATTATATGAGTCTGCTCTGCCAAATAATCTGGGATGAACAGAAAACCTGGCATCAGATCCTGGAATATAGGGCCTGTCTGGAAGGGCCCCCAGAGGAGCATATTAGAGTGCATCTACATGTAGAACTGATGCAGTTTGACAACACTCTGACTGTCATGCCTAAATGCTATGGAATCATATAGTTTTGTTAGCATGCTCCGCCAAAGAGTGCTAGTGCCTCACCAAGCTACAGATGCCAGGATTCCATAGCATTGAGCCGTGGCAGCTAAAGTGGTATCAAACTGCATTAATTCTACAGTGTAGTTGCACCCTGAGCTGGGATGTGGCATCAGAGCTAAACTTGATGGTATGATTCACAGCTATTTTACTATGTAAAATGGAATAGACTGGGTCCTAGTTATTTTGTTTTGATTTGTTCCTTAAATTCATGTTTAGTACTGTATCTTTGGAGTTCAGAATTTAGCCGCTTGAGGGCAGTGTTTGCATTGTTTATAAATTTGTCAAAAGGGAAATTCCCCCCAGCTAAACTTTTCTCTGCCCCACTCTGCATTAATGTTGCTGAACTTTCAAAGCAACATTTGAAAGACATAATAAGGGACATCCAAAATCCATGATACGTAGGGTTGACAATCCAGGAATAGCTATTAATGAGCTTATGTACTGGCTTAACACAAAATGAAAGCATTAATTTCAGAGCTATATATTTTTCTGTAAAATTAGCCTATTGTTTCCATTCATAAAACACATTATTATTATTATTATTATTATTATTATTATTATTATTTACAGTATTTATATACTTATATTTATTGTATATCTATGAAGGGACAAACCCCCAAATATAGGATGCTTTGGCATTTTGTTCAGTTTGTGTAAAATGAAAAGGTTTTCAACCTTCAAATGGTGGACATCTCTTCTAATAAGGGATGCTTGCAAACTCCACACGAAACAGATTTTTTGGTCCCCTAATAAGGGACATCCCTTACAATAATGGACTCTTGGCAATCATACATTGCATTGTATCCTAATTATGTATGATCAACATAAAGATTCCAAGATTAATACAATTAATTGCTTAAATCCATCCCTCCTAACTATGACCATTATTTATTTGAGAAGAGAATTGGGGTACAGTTATATATAATGTATTTAAAAAATAAACAAAGTTAAAAACTTGGCATTATACTAGATTTCCTTTGACCAGAAGCTGCCCACTTGGAGTGCCTCTGGTGATGCTGTGAGAAGGTCCTCCATTGTGCATGTGGAAGGGCTCAGGTTGGATTGCACTATTATGCAATAGAAGTAGGTGGTCTGTGGTTAGCTCTGCATTTCATGGTGCCAGAGCACAGCCTGTTCAGTACCTTCCAAGTCGCTCGATCTTCTGTGTGCCCAGGAGGGAGTTTCTCATCCGGGAAAGAGTTAATTAATATAATATAAATGGCATTGTATTTCCACACATCTGAAGTTGGGCAAAATTATTTTGGAGAAATTACAGCTTCTTCAATCTGCCCATCACCATTATCACTGGGCATGTTGACTGGGGGACTCTAGGTCAAAAAAGTAACTTTTCCCAGCTCTGCCCATCTTAGACCCCTTCTACACTACCATATAATCCAGGTTATCTGCTTTGGACTGGATTATCTGAGTCTCCACTGCCACATAATCTAGTTCAAAGCAGATATCTGGATTTTTATCTGGCAGTGTAGAAGGGGACATAGTTTGCTAATTTATTTGTTATGGCTGCAGACTATTCAATTACTTCTTCTTCCAATACTGACCTTCCTGTATTTTGTTTTGCATAGAAAAGGTTCAGGCAGAAATTGACTTGGTTATTGGACGAGAGAGGCCTCCTTCTCTTGCAGACAAGGCGCAGATGCCTTTCACAGAAGCAACCATCATGGAAGTCCAAAGGATGACAGTCGTCGTTCCTCTTTCTATTCCTCGAATGGCATCAGAAACAACAAGTGAGTATAGCTAACTCATAGCTACATAGATTTACCTCTTTTGGGGGATATTGATCTTAACTATATATACTGGAGAGGAACCGGGAAAGAGTTAATTAAGAATATATATTATGACATCTGCCAGTATCTCCCAGATTAGGAATTTTGGGAGTTACAGTCCAAAAAAGGTAAGTTTCCAAAAACTTCCTTTTTTTTTGGAAAAAAAGGGGGGAGGTGGAAAGTTGAAATTTGAAAAAAAAATATTTCTGCTTTTCTTTCTTCTGCTATAAGGTTAACTGACCCATTTGTTTGTGACATTGGGACTTTTCACTTGAATTGGAGCTGACATTCTGTCTTCAGCTATGTTGGATAAATCCTACATATATTTATAGCAGAAACTGTAAATTATCTTTCGCTGACAAAATAACTCTGCTTTTATTGTTCTCTCAGATCAGAATTTGGTTCCAAGAAAAGATGAAAGCTTTAAATCTGTAGCAATAGTATTTTATTTTAGAGGCATTATGCTTTTATTTGGGAGCCAGAATAGTGTAGAGATTTGAACATTTGTTAATTCTCCATAATGTTTTCTCATTCTTCTTCCTCTTGAACATCCTGTTTAGTATATCAAACTGTTAGTTAGGAAATCTTGCCTTTTTTTATTTAATGGCACCATATTCTCCCCCAAATAATGCATATTAAGGGTGAGAAATGGGCAGCAGACCTGATGTTGAACTGCAACTTCCAGCATTCTTCATTACTGGCACTGTCGCTAGGGCTTATGGGACGGTTGAGTAACCTCTAAAGGGCCCCATAATTTTCATTCCTTGTGTGGGAGAAAATGCTCTTCAGTTTCTGACCACCACGGTGCCTTGTCTAGATTTTTCCACTTTTACTGTACTGCAATGTGTGCAAAAGAAATCCCTGTATTACCTACTCAGTGGAGATAACACTCCTGCCATCCCAATATGTTCTGATTGGAAGGAAAAGTGAAGTGGGAATGCAACCTAAGAACATAGCATTTAGCTTAGAATGTAACAAGAGACAACAGTGTTTGCAAATAAAGCCTTCAGTAAAGTGTTGTGTAGATGTTAGAGGTGTGATCTTTACAACAGAGGTCATGGGGAGCATTTTTTCAGAGGATGGATCCATTTCGCTTGCTATGGGTTGAATATCCCTTATCAGGGAATACAAAACCCAGAATAACCCAAAATCCAAAATTGTCCACCTTTGCTTTTTGATCATTCCATGAACACAAGTGTTTCATGTATGCAATTATTTAAACAATGTGTATAAAATAACGTTTATAATTTTGTGTTTTGATTCGGGCCCCATCTCCAAGATATCCCATGTACAGTATATGCAAATGCAGGTATTCCAAAATACTTCTAGTCCCGAGCATTTGAATAAGGGACACTTAACATATACTGACTTCACTAATTTATGACAGGTTTTCGGTACCAAACACGAAGAGGAGTTTTACCAGAAACTAGTTTTGTGTGCAGACAGACCCTTATCTTCTTTTTCAGCTTCAAGGAGGAAAATCAGAGCCAAAACAATGAAGAATGGACTGTGATCAGACTTGAGTGCATGGACTGTGGTCCATTTCTCCACATCTAGTGCTTTGTAAATAGGTTGTTAATTAGTTACTTTTCAGCAAGTCACTCAAGTCTTGTTTTGCACTGCAGTAAACTTTGCAATGTCCCTTCATAGGGCACTTCCACACAGCCCTATA
The DNA here is from genome assembly GCF_025583915.1 of Anolis sagrei ordinatus. Lineage (NCBI taxonomy): Eukaryota > Metazoa > Chordata > Lepidosauria > Squamata > Anolidae > Anolis > Anolis sagrei. The sequence continues at coordinate 176,595,541 of NW_026847549.1, read as the reverse complement.
TTTCAGAATATTAAGGCAGAAAATCTCCACAATATCTGCTTTGAACAGGGTTATATGAGTCCACACTGCCATATATTCCAGTTTAAAGCAGGAAATGTGGGAATTTATTCAGCTGTGTGGAAGGGGCCATAAACATTTGTACCACATTGGAATTGGATGACTTTCCTGAGTTGCAAACATATTTGAAACAGGAAAATCTATGACCATTAGAGCCATGGAAGTTTATGTATGGTTTATTTTTATCTCTTGGTATATTTTATTGGTAGAATTTTATCTCTATGTGGAAAATGCTGCAAATTCAAACAATGTTTAGAAATGTAGAACTATATTCTGGTGATGCCAAAAAAACGATGTTATTCACCTACGCACTTATTTTTCAGTGAGTGAGCGTTATTTATTACTTTACCTGCTGCCATTATTTTTAGCTATAGGTTTTTAGCAGTTTGGCTGATTTTTATTAGCTCTTTCTGCCATTCAAAGCCAAAGGGTTTGGATTTGATGGAGGATGTACTGATGCAACCCACTTTGTTAGAGTTTTCTCCCTGAAACCTTTGAAAGAAAGAGAGGAAGAATATTCCTTGGAATAATTATTTCCACAACTATAGCACCATTTCTTAAACTCATTGCTTGCTTGTCTTTAGAGCTCCAGGGCTACACTATTCCAAAGGGCAGCGTAATCATTCCTAACTTGTGGTCGGTGCACCGAGATCCCAAGATATGGGAGAAACCAGATGATTTCCACCCAGCGAGGTTTCTGGATGAAAACGGCCAACTCCTCAAAAAAGAAACGTTTATTCCTTTTGGAATTGGTAATTATTTAACTTCTTTCTTTAATTGAGATTATGAGGACAATTGCATCAGTGACATAGGAATACACACATCATAAGTTTTGCCGACATGTGTGTATTCCAAAAGCCAGTCTGCTACCGAGCACAATTCAAAGTGCTGACTTTAGCCTATAAAGCCCTAAACGGTTCTGGCCCTGCTTATCTGTCCGAACGTATCTCTCCTTATGAACCATCCAGGAATTTAAGATCTTCTGGGGAGACCCTGCTCTCGGTCCCGCCTTTTTCACAGGTTCGGTTAGTGGGGATGAGAGACAGGGCCTTCTCAGTGGTGGCCCTCAGCCATGGAACGCCCTCCCTAGGGACGTTAGATCGGCCCCAACCCTCGTAACTTTTCGTAAAAAAGTTTTATTACTTGTGGAATTTTATTTATGTTGAATGTTTTAGCTGTTTTTATACAATTGTTGGCATCGAATTGTGCCGTTTTGTAAACCGTCCTGAGTTGCCGTCGGGCTGAGAATGGTGGTATAGAAATAGAGTAAATAAATACATAAATAGTGTTTTTCATTTCTGCTCCATCTCACTCCTTTTGCAGGGAGGCGTGTCTGCATGGGAGAGCAACTAGCTAAGATGGAGCTCTTTTTGATGCTTGTGAGTCTCCTGCAAACGTTCACTTTTCAATTTCCTGAAGATGCAAAGAAGCCACCCATGGAAGGAAGATTTGGCCTAACATTGGCTCCATTTCCATACAACATAATTGCCTTAAAAAGATGAAGGAACCTCGGTCCAGAATGATGCATGAAGCTTGTAATATTCCTATGAAATTCAGGGCTATGTATGAATTGTATTTCACTAACACAGTCACCAACCCTTGCGCAGGGGGTATGGGGGTCTTTCCGCTAACAGGGTGTCCAAAGCTCATAAAGCACTTTCCCCTTCGCTTGGGGACTCTTTCATGTGTGGAAAACTTTTGTCTATGAGAAACCAAGCAAGGTTTGTAGTCCTCAAGAGTTGCAGTGTAACTGTAGAAACTATTGAATAGGAATCGAGTGGCATTTTCTATTAGTTTAGGAGCAAATGGGGAGGAAAACTTGAAAAGCAAAGTAACGAATAATAATAGCAGATGAAAATCAAAGCTCATAAAGCACTTTCCTCTTAGTCTGTGGGGAAAAAAATCTGTTTAAAATGAAGCGGTTTCTCGTCCTCAAAAGAATTGCAGTGTAACTGTTTAAAGGACTGGATAGGAATGGAGTGGCACTTTATATTAGATTAGGAGCAAACAGTGAAGACAAGTGAAAATCAAAGGTATGGATGATGATAGCAGGTGAAAATCAATAGCACTGAAAGCAGCTTTGTATTTGCCTATCTCTTTCATACAAAACTTTTGACATACTTTTGAAAAAATTCATTAAGGAAGTACCAGAGGTGTATTTTAAGAATACAATACTTTGGTTTTTTTTTTCTTTTCTTACAGATTTCTAGCCACCTTCACTGTGAAAAAAAGCAATCTTGTATACCACAGATTCAAGTGCTGATTCAGTCCTCAGGCTTGAGTTTCAGGCAAACTGAATGCTTAAAAAAATAGTGCATCGTTTGCACATCAGTTCAATCACATGGGCATTTCATTGTCTCCAAAAATGAAAAAGATTTGGAATTTCTTTAGCTGTGGAAGACCTGCTCCAGGGTTTTCCATGTGAGTTATTGGTGTCACTGCTTCTGGACAATCAGCATGATGTGCAGCTGGTTTCATCTTCAGTTATTGAGAACTTGATTTCAGTTGGGATTGTGGTATGCGTGAGATAGGAAGGAAGTGGTTGTACGTCCACAGCTTACATCATGCTTGCCTGACCTGAGATTTATTTCATTATGTCCCTCCCTGTTCACTATAATGAAAACTGGATTTTTTTGGTGTTGAGGGACTGGGGGAGTAATATGTGATCTTGACTTGCCCGTATTGTGAGTTTACAATAGAACTGAACTTCATAGAGAACTTCTGCTGACTTGTAGCATCTGTGTAGGTTTTAGCAGAAGTGTTTATGACCACTTTTAAGAAACCGATGCCTTCCATATTTTTCAATTACAAATCTCATAGTGTACAAAACTATTTAGTGATTATGGGAACTGTAATAAAAAAATCTGGACTGTTTCCGATGAAGGATGTACAGGGTGGGCCAAAAGTCACAAAGTGTTGCAGCCCAGCCAGAGTTCACCTTGCTCTTAGCACCAACCAGGAATCAAAAAGCAGTAGTAAAACAGTTTATTTAAGAAAGTACATCTAAAAACGGTGCTTCATGCAGTCATGCTGGCCACATGACCTTGGAGGCGTCTATGGACAACACCGACTCTTCAACTTAGAAATTGAGATGAGCATCACACCCCAGAGTCAGACATGACTGGACTTAATGTCAGGGGACAACTTTTACCTTTACCTACATATAAAAAGGGAAAATCACCAAAAGGAATAAGGAAGGCAAAATCCAACAGGCAATCAAAAAAGGTAGTCAGTATGTAAAACTTCAACCAACCTGGTGAGGAGTGAAAATACTTCAAAGCCAATAATCCAAATAGTACAGGAAAACAAGAATCATAACATGAGCATAGTCCCAGGAAAACAAGAATCAAAAGATGAACATGAATTCATAAAAAACTAAGGCTATAAGAACTTCTTAAAACAGTAATTATGAATCTGTGGGTACCCAGATGTTCTGGCCTTCAACTCCCAGAAATCCGAACAGCTGGTAACCTGGTTGAGAACCACTGTCTTAAAATATGAATCAAAACTCCCAGGAGGTATTTATTTATGTATTTATTTATTTACGGTATTTGTATGCCGCCTTTCTCAGCCCGAAGGCAACTCAAGGCGGTTTACAGTCAGCAATAATTCGATGCCCTAACAGGCATAAAATACAATTAAAAACATTTAGCATATAATATAAAAAACCATACAAAACTAATAAAGACGTAAATAATCAGCGTTTCCTTACTAAAATCATTTTCCAGTCGCTTTGCCCAGTCGTTCCCATAGTAAAACATAAACTGGACATTCAGCAGCATTGCCTGATTAAAAATCTCAACCAGACATTCCCTGATTTAAGGGCTGCAAAACATGAAGGCATTTCTTTGACCTTGAGGTTCCTTTCTCCGCACTTCTTTCTCTCTGATTTTGGATTTCCTGCATTTCTCCCTCAGATGCAGCCTGGTATCCCTGTCTAACACAGCTGTTTCCTTTGACAAGCTATCTTGGTCTGTCAGGTCTTTATAAGGGGTTGCTTAGCTTCTTGTGGGTGAAAGATCCTCTCCCTGTCTGCTGGACTCCAAAACAGTTCCACTTTCAAACTCCGTCTCACAGACAGAATCTTGCTCTGAAATCCCCCCCCCCCTTTTCCTCATGTGAAGAACTATCTCTATCACCCTCCCAGGCTCTGAAACCCCAATCTCCACATCAACATTTTTTTTTTCATGTCAGGAGCAACTTGAGAAACTGCAAGTCGCTTCTGGTGTGAGAGAATGGCCATCTGCAGGGACATTGCCTAGGGAGCACCCGGATGTTTGATGTTTTACCATCCTTGTAGGAGGCTTCTCTCATGTTCCCGCATGGGGAGCTGGAGCTGACAGAGGGAGCTCTGTCCCCAGATCCAAACCTCTGACCTTTCAGTCCTGCTGGCACAAGGGTTTAACCCACTGCACAACTGGGGGCTCCTATTCAACAAATACATTATATGTAGGAAACTAGCTCTACCTGCCATGCGTTGCTGTGGCCAACCTTCCCTCCCTCATTCTCTCCTGCTTTCTTTCTCTCCTTCCTTCCTCCCCTCTTTCCTTCCTTTCCTTGTTTGCCAGGGGGAGTTGTTTTTGGCATGCGTGGTAGCATCTTTTTGCTTTTTTGGCCCTTTAAGTCCCTTCCGTTGTGTTTTTCAGTGTTTTATGAGTGATGGTCACTTGTTGGCCTGGTAGGTGTATTGTGTCCAAATTTGGTGTCAATTCATCCAGTGGTTTTTGAGTTATGTAAATCCCACAAACTAACATTACATTTTTATTTAAATAGACCGGCTGTACCTGCCACGCGTTGCTGTGACCAACCTTCCCTCTTTCTGTCCTTCTTTCCCTCCTTCCTTCACTCCCTCTTTCCTTCCTTCCTTCCCATCTTTCCTTCTCTTCTTCTTTCCTTCTCTATTTCCTTCCTTCCCCCTTTTTCTTTCTCTTGTGCTCTCTCTTTTCTTCCTTCTCTCTTAACTTCCCTTCCTCTTTCTCTACATCTTCCCCCTTCCTTCACTCCCTCTTTCCTTCCTTCTTTCCCTTTTTTCTTTCCTTCTCTCCTTCCTTCCTTCTCTAACTTTCCTTTCTTCCCCCTTTTTCTTTCCCTCCCTTTCTCTCCTTTCTTCCTTCTCTACCTCTACCTACCTACCTTCCTTCTCTCTTTGCTTCCATGCTTCCTTTCCCTTTCCTTCCTTCTTTCCCTCCCTCTTTCTTTTCTTTCTTTCTTTCTTTTTCATTCTTTTTTTCCTCCCCTTCCCTCTTTCTTCCTTTTTTGTATTGTCATTTAGCTTTTCGTCATTTAGGTTTCTGGGGCTTTCTAAGTCCTTTCTGCTGTGTTTTTTCAGTGTTTTTATGAATGAAGGACATACATTGGGTTGTTAGGTGTATTGTGTCCAAATTTGGTGTCAATTCCCCCAGTGGTTTTTGAGTTCTGTTAATCCCACAAACGAACATTACATTTTTATTTATATAGATTAAATGTAATATAAAACAAACACCCCCCCCCCCCCCCAAAAAAAAAAAGTTATTAAAACAGCAGACACCTTCATGGGTTTTGGTCCACCCTGTACATTTCAAACTGTCTCGTTCCAAACAATTTGGAAAGTGTCCTTTAAAAGATTAAAAATAACTTCATATTAGCTGGTGTTACTGTATGCAGGATAAAACCTTATCGTAGTGAATGTTCTTCCTGCCTTTCCTTCTAACCTTGCAAGACTATGAAAGCAGAAATTACGATGCATGTTTCATGTTAGCCAGGAACATTTTCCTGGTTCTTGTTAGTGAATTCAAAGCATGAAATTAGGTGAGTGCATTGCTTTGCTATGGTGGCTGTGGGTATCTGAGAGTTAATGCACTTTCATAATGGTCACCTGAGAAAACAACAGGTAAATAAATAACAATAGCGCTGCATGTGTCTCATACATGTGTTCCCTGGGAAGGGAAACCATACTGCCAAAACTTCCGGCTGGCCTTTCTAGCAGGGGATGCCCCATTACACTGTAAATATAGGGCTCATTTTTTAATTCATTGTCCGAGAGAGCAGCGATGTGGTACTAACGTAGCAAAAACCAATATACAGACTGTAAAGCATTGTACAGATATGAGCAATAGCAAGCATTTAGTTTGGGGTAAGCCTTGAAAGGTGGTGCTGACATCCTTAGACATTTCTCAATCTTCAGTAGCAGAGCTAACACTGCACTTCTAGCTTTCAACTGAACCAATCTTAGAATGACGAAACTTGCATTGCGAAGCTGGTGGTGCAACTGATCTTTTTATAATATGGCATGCAAGGCCTCTCATAACAAGCCAGACTTTTAATGAAGCACTTTATATTCTTTTTTTTCTCTTGATCCAAAGATCTTCATTTCTCTTTGAATAGGCATGAATGGACTCACCAATGATGATGTATATGTAGCTTGCTGGTGTTTATTTTGCATCACTTTGAACCTGAGTATGAAGGATGGGGTTACTGGCAAAAGCTAGCATTGAGACCATTGCTCTTTTTTAAAAGGTGCCTATATTTCTACATACAGACTGAGATCTGTCTCTCAGTGTAAACCTTTGTCTAAATTAAACTTTTTAATTAAAAAAAAACATGGCTGTGTGGAGATTATTTATTTCTTTAATTATTGCTCAAAATTGGTTCTTCCTAGATATTAGGAATATTCTTTTACTCTAGGTCAGTGGTTCTCAACCTTCCTCATGCTGCGACCCCTTAATATAATTCTGCATGTTGTGGTGACCCCCAACCATAAAATTATTTTCCTTCCTACTTCATAACTGTCATTTTGCTACTGCTATCAATCGTAAATATCTGATATGCAGGATGTATTTTCATTCACTGGACCAAATTTGCCACAAATACCCTATACACCCAGATTTGAATACTGGTGGGGTTGGGGGGAGTTGATTTTGTCATTTGGGAGTTGTAGTTGCTGGGATTTATAGTTCACCTACAATCAAAGAGCATTCTGAACCCCACCAACAATGGAATACGACCAAACTTGGTGCACAGAACTCTCACAACCAACAGAAAATACTGGAAGAGTTTGGTGGGGAATTGACCTTGAATTTTGGAGCTGTAGTTCACCTACATCCAGAGCCAACTTGGACTCAAACAATGATGGATCTGGATGAAACTTGGCACAAATACTCAATGTGCCCAAATGTGAACACTGGTGGAGTTTGGGGAAAATAGACCTTGATATTTTGGGAGTTGTCGTTTCTGGGATTTATAGTTCACCTACAATCAAAGAGTGTTTGAAACCCCAACAATGATAGAATTGGGCCAGACTTTCCACATTAAAACTCCCATGACCAACAGAAAATACTGTGCTTTCTGATGGTCTTTAGTGCCCCCTCTGACACTCCCTTGTGACCCCTCCAGGGGTCCCGACCCCCAAGTTGAGAACCATTGCTCTAGGTGTCTTCTTTCCATACTTTACTTGTTGCTTTCCGCCAATATTTGGCTGCTCTGGCCAGAGCGAAGACAGAGGGGAGGAGAAAACATTTCCATCTTGTCTTTACTAATAATATAATATAGTACATTGTATATACATATAATATTATAATGTAATACAATATAATGCTAGTAATAATACAATATTATAATTATATATTTACATTACATGTAATATTACTAATAATATTACAATATAATGGTATAGTGCAATATAGTAATATATAATACTGATATTGCACTGTGCTAATAATATAATATATTATATGAAAATATATATTGTAAGCTGCTCTGAGTCCCCTTTGGGGTGAGAAGGGTGTCATATAAATGCCATAAATAAATAAATATTTCTGATGTTTTGGGCCATTATACTACAGACCTGGTAAGTACACTAATGGAAAGTTCCATATATACTCGAGTATAAGCCGACCCGAATGTAAGCCGAGGCATCTGACTTTACCTCAAAAGACTGGGAAAACATATTGACTCGAGTATAAGCCGAGGGTGGGAAATGCAGCAGCTATTGGTAAATTTCAAAATAACTACCAATACAATTACATTAATTGAGGCATCAGTAAGTTCAATGTTTTTGAATATTTCCAGAAATCTGTAAATTTAAGGTAAGACTATCCAACTCTGATTAAACTATTATTCTAACCTTCTTCAATGTAAATGTCCTTACGTATCCTTCCAATAATAATAAAAAGTAAAATAATAAATGTAATAATAATAACAGAGTAAAATAATGGAAATTTAATAATAATAGTGATAAATGTAATAATAAATGTAATAATAATAATAAAGTAAAATAATAAATGTAATAATAATAATAAAGTAAAATAATAAATGTAACAACAACAATAAAGTAAAATAATAAATAACCTTGATTCGAGTATAAGGCAAGGACTTTTTCATCCACTTTGGCCAGATCCGCCTTCCCGAGGTACGGTCGCAGTTGGCGCATGAGTCTTAATTGCGCAAAGGCCACCGACGCCTGAGCCTCAAACGTAAGTGAAGAATTCAGGAGGACCCCCAAACTGCGGACCTGTGACTTCAGGGGGAGTGCAACCCCGTCCAGCACAGGCATCATAAAGCAGAAAACAGTAAATATATATATAGCTGGCCAAAAATAAAATGAATTAAAACATACCAATATGTATATTGCACCAAGATGCCATTTCTGCTATTTCCAGCATGGGTTTTACATCCTGATCTTAAGATCATACACTTGAAAGAAGTGCAATCAAAGATGACTTTGATCCCAAGTAAATTAGGATGGGAGAGGGGCAATTTCCGGATGCTCAGGAGATAGCCATCTGTCAAACAAAAATTTTATTTTGTGAAGTTTTTTTTTAAACTCTAGTTATCAAGAGATAATATCAAGAATGTAAGAACCCCACTGGATCACATTAATGATCTATCTAGGCCAACTAGCCTCCCTTTTCCTACAATGTTAAGTTATAGCTATACATCTACCAATGCTTGCCGGCAGGACAAAAAGGCTTTATTACACTTTTGCTTATTCCCGTATATATGTGTATGCACACACAAGTACGCATATATTAAATGTTGCATCTAATATTTTGGAGCACCAACTACTAGATAAATTTGCTACCAGGTACAATGGTAGTAGTAATAATAATAATACATTTATTACCCACCTCTTCCTGCCTTTCGAGGTGGGGCACAGCATAATTAAAATGAGATCCAATACTATTAGATAAGATACACGTGAGTTAAATACAAGCTAAAGTCCATTTTAAAAGCCAAAAAACAAAAATTACAATACAAAACATACGTAAAACCACACACACACACACACATACACACTTGCGAACACATATACACACAGAAAACACATATACACAGACTGGGCTACAGCAACGTGTGGCAGGGGATGGCTAATAATAATAATAATAATAATAATAATCACCTTTATTTGTATGCCATTCTATCTCCCCGAGGGGATTCAGGGTGGTTTCTGGCATGGTACAGCATTGCAATTACTGACATAAGATCATACAGAAATCATCATAAAAATAAACACAGTACTATATAACAGCTATACACATTAAAAATTTAAAAACTAGTTTGGTAGTACAGTAGAGTCTTGCTTATTCAACGTAAACGGACCGGCAGAATGTTGAATAAGCAAAAATGTTGGATAATAAGGAGGGGTTAAGGAAAAGCCTATTAAATGTCAAATTACATTATGATTTTACAAATTAAGCAGCAAAACATGTTTTACAACAAATGGACAGAAAAAGCAGTTGGAAGGAAAAAGGAAGAGGGGCCGACCAAGGGCAAGATGGATGAATGGTATCCTTGAAGTGACTGGATTGACCTTGAAGGAGGTGGGGGTGGTGACAACCGACTGGGAGCTCTGTCGTGGACTGGTCCATGAAGTCACAAAGAGTCGGAAACAACTGAACGAATGAACAACAATAAAGCCTGACAATATAGCTTTCCCAAAGGCCTGGGCGTGCCATCACAAAATCTATATATATACAAATGCTCTGTGCATAATGAGTACCTTAAAAACAAAAGAACCAATGAACGAAATCACACCAAATTTGGCAACAAAACATCTCACAACACAAGGAGTGACCATCACTCAAAAAATTATGATTTTGTCATTTGGGAGTTGTAGTTGCTGGGATTTATAGTTCACCTACAATCAAAGAGCATTCTGAACTCCCAATGATGGAATTGAACCAAACGTGGCACACAGGACTCCCATGACCAACAGAAAACACTAGAAGGGTTTGGTGGGCATTGACCTTGAGTTTGGGAGTTGTAGTTCACCTACATCCAGAGAGCACTTTGGACTCAAACAATGATGGATCTGGGCCAAACTTGGCACAAATATTCCATATGCCCAAATATGAACACAGATGGAGTGTGGGGAAAATAGTCCTTAACATTTGGGAGTTGTAGTTGGTGGGATTTATAGTTCACCTACAATCACAGAGCATTTTGAACCCCACCAACGATAAAATTGGGCAAAACTTCCCACACAGAACCCCCATGTGGGCCACAGCGACGCGTGGCAGGGGATGACTTGTTGTTCATTCGTTCAGTCGTCTCCGACTCTTTGTGACCTCATGGACCAGCCCAAGCCAGAGCTCCCTGTTGGCTGTCACCACCCCCAGCTCCTTCAAGGTCAGTCCAGTCACTTCAAGGATGCCATCCATCCATCTTGCCCTTGGTCGGCCCCTTTTCCTTTTACCTTCCATTTTCCCCAGCATAATTGTTTTCTCTAGGCTTTGCTGTCTCGCCATGACTAGTCTATATAAATAAAAATCTAATGTTCATTTGTGAGATTAGCATAATTCAAAAACCACTGGATGAACTGACACCAAATTTAGACAAAATATACATATCAGGCCAACGAGTGACCATCACTCATAAAACATGGAAAAACACTGCAAAAGAGACTTAAAAAGCCAAAAATCAGAAAAAATACATTACAACTCATGTACAAAACTACATATATATATATATAGGCAAACACACATATACACAAATATATACACACAAAACACCTATACACAGACTGAGCCACAGCAACGTGTGGCAGGGGACGGCTAGTTCAGTATAAGAACAAACTTACAGAACCTATCTTAGCTATATGTGAATGTGTCCAGAGGAGGACAACTAAAATGATCAAGGGTCTGGAAAACAAGCCCTATGAGGAGCAGCTTAAGGATGTTTATCCTGAAGAAGAGAAGAATGAGAGAAGATATGATAGCCATGTATAAATATGTGAGAGGAAGCCACAGGGAGGAGGGAACAAGCATGTTTACTGCTTCCATGGAGATTAGGACGCGGAACAATGGCTTCAAACTACAAGAAAGGAGATTCCATCTGAACATGAGGAAGAACTTCCTGACTGTGAGAGCCGTTCAGCAGTGGAACTCTCTGCCCTGGAGTGTGGTGGAGGCTCCTTCTTTGGAAGCTTTTAAACAGAGGCTGGATGGCCATCTGTCAGGGGTGATTTGAATGCAATATTCCTACTTTTTGGCAGGGGGTTGGACTGGATGGCCCATGAGGTCTCTTCCAACTCTTTGATTCTATAACCTGGGAACTGCCTGTATTGTATGTAGAATGATTGCAGTTTGCCTTCACTCTAACTGCAATGGTTCAATGCTATGGAATTATATATATATATATATATATATATATATGTATATGTATATGTATATGTATATGTATATGTATATGTATATGTATAAGTATGTATGTCCTTGTAAAACTCCTGCAACTCACAGGAATCCCATAGCACTGAACCGTGGCAGTTCATTGGGTTGTCAACATGCATGCCCTTCTGCAGTGTGGAAGCAACCCTACAGAATGTGTGTGCAAAGGTCTTCCTGCTTGGGAGGCGGGGACTCTGCAAGCAGCCAGTCCCCACGTGTTCTGCTCCTGGGCTTGGGGCCGAGAGGAAGCCCGGCCCTCTCCTGAGCCTCCTCCTCCTCCTTCTCTTTCCTTGCCTGGCTCCCATTGCAGCCCCAATCCTTCTCCGCCATGGCCTTCGCCCGCTTCGCCTCCACCTCGGCCTCCGCCGCCAAGAAGCTGGTCGTGAAGCATGTCACCGTGGTTGGCGGGGGACAGATGGGCGCAGGGATTGCCCAGGTGAGGCCAAGGGCAAAGGCAGAGGGGTGCATGCCAGCAGACCCACGCCTCTCCGCCCCTCTTGCTCCCGCTCGCTTTCTTCCTTTGCACCCACTCTTTGGGGTGCATCTATAGAACAAACGGACAAACTTCTCCCCTCCAGGTGTTTTGGACTTCAGCACCCACAATTCCTAACAGCCCAGGAGTCCAAAACACCTGGAGGACTAGAGGGTGGGAATCAATGCAAATGAATGCAGTTGGACACATACCACTTTAAACTGCCATGCCATGAAATCCTAAGCTGTAACTTGACAAAGTTTTTAGCCTTCTGTGCCAAAGAGTGCAGACTACAACTCCCATCATTCCGTAGCCTTGAATCAGGGCAGCTCAAGCAGTGTCAAGCTGCATTACATTCTGCAGTATGGAATCATGGGAATTGTAGTTTGTCAAGGTCTTGAGCCCTCCCTGTCAAAGAGTGCAAACTCCCATCATTCCGTAGCCCTGAATCATGGCAGTTCAAGTAGTGTCAAGCTGCATTACATTCTGCAGTATGGAATCATGGAAGTTTTAGTTTGACAAGGTCTTTAGCTTTCTCTGCCAAATAGTGTGAACTCCAACTCCCATCATTCCGTAGCATTGAGTCATGGCAATTCAAGTGGTGTCAAGTTGCATTACGTTCTGCAGTATGGAATCATGGGAGTTGTAGTTTGACAAGGCCTTGAGCATTCTATGTCAAAGAGTGCAAACTACAATTCCCATCATTCGACAGCCTGTAAAGTAGTGTGACAAGTAGTGTAAAGTTGCATTACATTATGGAATCATGGGAGTTGTAGTCTGACAAGGTCTTGAGGCTTCCCTGCCAAAGAGTGCATTACATTCTGCACTATGGAATCATGGGAATTGTAGTTTGTCAAGGTCTTGAGCCTTACCTGTCAAAGAGTGCAAACTCCCATCATTCCGTAGCGCTGAATCATGGCAGTTCAAGTAGTGTCAAGTTGTATTACATTCTGCAGCATGCGTTGAATCATGAGAGTTGTAGTTTGACAAGATCTTTAGCCTTCCCTGCCAAAGAGTACAAACTACAACTCCCATCATTCTGTAGCCTTGAATCAGAGCAGTTTGAGTAGTGTTGAGCTGCATTACATTCTGCAGCATGGAATCATGGGAGTTGTAGTTTGACAAGGTATTTAGCCTTCCCTGCCAAAGAGTGAATACTATAACTCCCATCATTACATAGTGTTCAAGTAGTGTAAAGTTACATTACATTCTGCAGTATGCGTTGAATCATGGGAGTTGTAGTTTGACAAGGTCTTGAGCCTTTCCTGCCAGAGTTGAAACTACAACTCCCTGCTGAATCAGGGCAGGTCAAGTACTGTCAAGTTTCATTACATTCTGCAGCATGGAATCATGGGAGTTGTAGTTTGACAAGATCTTTAGCCTTCCCTGCCAAAGAGTGCGTACTACAACTCCCATCACTCTGTAGCCTTGAATCATGGCAGTTCAAGTAGTGTCAAGTTGCATTACATTCTGCAGCATGGAATCATGGGAGTTGTAGTTTGACAAGGTCTTGAGCCTTCTCTGCCAAAGGGCGCAAAGTAGAACTCGCATAACTCCGTAGCCTTGAATCATGGCGGGCCAAGTAGTGTCAAGTTGTATTACATTCTGCAGTATGGAATCATGGGAGTCGTAGTTTGACAAGGTCTTGAGCCTTCTCCGCCAAAGAGTGCAAAATACAACTCCCATATACCTCCAGGGTAGCTCATTATATATGTATGTGCAAATAGAGGTATTCCAAAATAAATAACAAAAATTCCAAAATACTTGTGATCCGAAGCATTTCATATAAGGTTGACTCCAGTTGTAGTTAAAAAAATGCTAATAGTAATACTCAAGGGATATTATTAGAACACATGAGATGTCAATCGGGAGAAATTAGCAGCATTGCTGCGGAGGAGAGTGGAAAGTATGCTGTCCTTTTTCCCAGAAGCACGCTCTCTTCTCCATATCCAAGTCATTGCTCTGCTTCACAAGTTGTGTGCCTTCTCTTGTGGAACCTGACTGGCAGGGCCCTTATCTGGGCCGAGGCGGTGGCTTCAAGAAGCAAGTGGTAGACGTTATAAAAGGCAGCCAATTCACTTATCTTATTGCATTTCTAAATTGCCTGACATGAAGAGGAGAGAGTGTTTTATGGGTAACTACCGGTATGTCCAAACAATTTGGCTGGTTTTAGCTATTGTACAGCTTGAATTCAGACAGCAGCATTCCTTGGGCCATCTTTTGCACATTAAGGGTGCATCTACACTCTAGAGTTCATGCAGTTTGACACCACTTTAACTGTGATGCCTCTATGCTGTGGAAGAGTGGGCTTTGTATTTTGACAAAGCTTCTCTGCCAAAAGATGCCAGGGCCTCACCAATCTACAATTTTTGTGATTCCATAGTATTGAGCTGTGGCAGTTCAACTGGTCTCAAACTGCATTGTGTTGTCAAAGGCTTTCATGGCTGGAATCACTGGGTTGTTGTAGGTATTTCGGACTGTATGGCCATGTTCCAGAAGCATTCTCTCCTGATGTTTTCCCCACAACTATGGCAGCCATCCTCAGGGGTTGTGAATATGACTGCCATAGATGTGGGTAAAATGTCAGGACAGAATGCCTCTGGAACATGGTCATACAGCCTGGTAAACTCGCAGCAACCCATTCAGACTGCATTACTTCTACAGTGTAGATGTACCCTTAGGAAGATTTCATGTGCCAAACACAAATAGCACCCAAAATATTCAAGAGTGTGTGCTGGGAATTGTGTCTGTAAATGTCATGGCCATTTTCCAAATCTAGGAGTATGCCATCAAATTGTCAATTTGGGCATCAAATTATGAATTATGTAGATTATAATGATCGGGAGAAATTAGCAGCATTGCTGCGGAGGAGAGTGGAAAGTATGCTGTCCTTTTTCCCAGAATTAATATTCATGGTGGGAAGTACCACTGGAATGCCTGACAATGTTGGGTGCTTTTAATGGGAACCAAAGAGGAATACTGCAGCTAGTTATCTCCCTTGTGCCTACTGGGATTGTGAAATGTTTGCTTCTCTCCAAAGCTCAGGTTTTAACTTGCAGCTCCTTACATGAACATATCCACCTGATAAGATGGTTGCTTACACCATCTCAGTGCAAGATGTTGGGGAAGAAAAAAATCTTTGCCCTTTCTCTATGGGTGCATATACTTCAGAATAAATGCAGTTTAACACCACTTTAACTGCCATGGCTAAATTCTATGGAATCATGGGAGTGGTAGTATTACAAGGCCTTGAGCCTTCACTCCCAGAGTGCTGGTGTTTGGACTGGTTGGATCTTCTCTCGGTCCAAGGCACTCTTCGACCACAGTTCAAAAGCATCTATCTTCCTTCGCTCAGCCTTCCTTATGGTCCAGCTCTCACATCCATAGGTTACTACGGGGAAAACCATTGCTTTAATTATGCAGACCTTTGTTGCCAGTGTGATGTCTCCACTCTTCACTATTTTATTGAGATTGGTCATTGCTCTCCTCCCAAGAAGTAACCGTCTTCTGATTTGCTGGCTGCAGTCTATGTCTGCTGTAATCTTTGTGTCTAGAAATACAAAGTCTGTCACTGCCTCCACGTTTTCTCCCTCCGTTTCCAATCAGTCTGGTTGCCATAGTCTTGGTTTTTTTTTTATTAAGTTTAACTGCTTTTACATTTTCTTCTTTCACCTTGGTTAGAAGGCTCCTCAGCTCCTCCTCGCTTTCAGGAGCTGATAAGTGGTATCATCTGCATATCTAAAATTGATAATGTTTCTTCCAGCAATTTTAACTCCAGCCTTGGATTCGTCAAGCACATGATGCGTTCTGCATACAAGTTGAATAGGTTGGGTGAGAGTATACAACCCTGCCGTATGCCTTTCCCAATCATGCCATATGGCATATTTCCTGGTATTCATTCTTGCTGTTTCTAATGCCTTATGAAACTGAGTTATGTTGAGTTCTCAATTTATTTAATGCTTTTTGTATTGTGAAGTACCTTGAGCTGTAGGCAAAATGGAATATAGTGGTATTATAAATCAATTTCAGCTCAGAATTGTTTTCCCAGCAGTTTCCATGAAGCTTTTTAAAAAAAAGTGGTAAACATCATAATATATATTTGCACCCTGCCTCAGTAGAGATAGATAGATAGACAGGCAGGCACACACACATTTTTTCATGTTGACAATTTTAAGAATTCGATTGGGTAATTAAATATGCAGTGACTGCTCCATCTTTACATAGCAAGACTATCCCCAATTTCTACTTTATATAGATGGGAGGTGGTATTGTTATTGAAAGGGTTTAGAAACATTCTGTATACAAGTCTGAAAATTTTCCAGTTTCTGATGATTCTTAAGATCCTCAAGCTGAAAGTGTGTGACTTGTCTAAGGTCACCCATTGGGCTTCCATGGCCAAGCAAAGATTTGAACCCTTGTCTCCAGAGCAGGCATGGGTAAACTAAGGCCCGGAAGCCAGATGCGGCCCCCTGGGCACTTACCTGAACCCCTCCTCATTTTCCCTGTCCTCTCAGCGTAAGGACACGGTGCCTGCTGCAACAGCTGAGAGCCCTCTGGAGCACTCTCAACCACCACACGTCTCACCGTCCTCCTGGCAGTTGCTGTGGGTCTCGTTTTCCTCCCAGCATTAGGATGAAGCGAGCAGCCCCATCTTTATGCCAGAAGGACAACCTGAGCATGACCCTCCCCCTGCCCCGTCG
This sequence comes from Anolis sagrei ordinatus, assembly GCF_025583915.1. NCBI lineage: Eukaryota > Metazoa > Chordata > Lepidosauria > Squamata > Anolidae > Anolis > Anolis sagrei. Next base: position 176,578,670 of record NW_026847549.1, on the reverse strand, counting down.
CTTCTCGGCTCCACCTTCTCACGGGTCCTTTTCCTCTTGGCCTGGCCCTCTTGGTCAGGCCCACAATGTGGCCCCAAACAATTCTGAGCTGGAACTGCATAGCAAAACTGATTTATAATACCACTCCTCCTGGCAATTCAGTTCTACAACATAATTCCCATTAACATCACTGTAAGAGTTGGGATCCTTTTGATTAAACGCAGTAACCATTTTACCACCAAAATAAAATATGCTACTCATTTAATTTGTTGTAGTATGTGCAATAACAGCACACCTTGATTGTACTGTAATTCAGTTCTTCAACATAATTCCCATTAACATCACTGTAAGAGTTGGGATCCTTTTGATTAAACGCTTTACTATTTTAAAGATTTTATAGTCACAGAACTTTGTGACATGAATGATACTAAAAGTAATATTCTTGAAGAGGAAAATGTTCTGAGATCCTCTTGTGGAAGGGAAATAGGTGTGACTGTGCTAGGTGAAAGTTCACCTTGACTACCTGTGCTTCTTCTTGCTAATTGCCTTTCAGTCTAGTAATAAACAAGGAGTCATTTTGGCAGATAATTGGCTAAAGTACTTCATTTCCCTTTTGTGGTGAAACCTTTGGTGTTCTCTCACCATGCTAATTTTGCTTTTCCAAACAGACAAAGAAAAACCCCAAGATTGTGACTTCCCATTACCTGGAAAGTTGCAGGGATATAAATCATAAAATGATTATTATCGTTATTGTTATTATGTTTATTATTATGTTTGCTTATACCCTGTTTTTTCTCTCTACAAAGGAGATGCACAGCGGCTTACATTAAAAGCATTTCACTTCGATTTAAAACCCAAAAATATACAAAGATTAAAAGAGAATAAAAACGTGTGGACCACATGCAGCGCTGAAGTCTCTAGTATCCCCCCCCCCCCCCCCCCCCCCCGATTCTCCAGTTGGAAATAAACACATACCAGAAATATTTTTAAAGCTCTTTGTAGAATTGTATACCACTTGCTGAAAAATAACCAGAAGTGAAGGTTATAACTTCTGATTACTCAAAATGGTAGGTGTAGGTATATGTCAGCAACATGAAATGTTTGGAAAGCTCAGTCATAATTTTCTCTCCCTCCCCAGTGGGTTGTCTTAACCTATCACAAAGTTGTTGATAGAAAAAAGGTCAAAAATTATAGAATCATAGTGTAGGAAAGAACTACAATGGTGATCTAGTCCAATTCTGTGCCATGCAGATGTACACAACAAAAGCTCTCTTGGAAAATGCCCATTTAAAGACCTTCAGAGTTGGAGAGTTCACCACTTTTTCAGTTTAATGGGTTATTCTCCTACCATCTTTCTCTTTCGAGTCACTTTTCTTCTTTTTGGTATCCTTCCTCAATCTTCTTTTCTATAGGTTGCTGCATCCACCGGCCACACTGTGATGTTAGTGGATCAATCAGATGAAATATTAAACAAATCCAAGAAAGGAATTGAAGACAGTCTGAAAAAAGTGGCGAAGAAAAGGTTTGCAGACAAACCTGAGGTATGGCTTAATATTTATAAATACTGGGAATGGTGGTGGTTGAATGTGACAAATCTGTTTTTATTCTTTGGATATTTCATGCCTAGGGAGACAAATGCAGTGATATTAAGATCTGTACAGTTTTTTGAAGAGATTCCTTTCAAAAGCTGGAGTTAGGATGCTTGTAAAGAACCCATTCCTCACTGCTGCAGTTTGCAGTTGGAGCCCCCAGTGGCTCAATGAGTTAAATCTTTGTGCCAGTAGGACTGCTGATCGAAAGGTCGGTGGTTTGAATTGGGGGAGCTTCTGTCTGTCAGCTCCATCTTCTCATGAGAGAAGCCTCCCACAGGATGGTAAAACATTCGGGCATCCTCTAGTCAGCGTCCTTGCAGACGGCCTATTCTCTCACACCAAAAGCAATTTGCAGTTTCTCAAGTCGCTCCTAACATGAAAAAAAATGGTTGCAGCCTGCAAACTAAAGCGTGCAGATCATTATGTTTCTAGATGTGTGGAAGAAAGCAAAAGGCAGCTGTGGGAGACAAAACAACTGTGCATCCATTGTGACTCTTACTGGATTGGATGGACACATGTGGTTCTTGTCATATTATTTCCATTGAAAGCATAACATTATTTTATTCCCTTATATTAATTTGTCTCCCTCTTCGATGAGATGTGCATAAAGACTTTTTCATGCAGCAACATTTTTATCTGATATATTCACTACTCTAAATTGAGATCCTTGAATCAAAAGTCTTGTCCCTTAGGAGCATCTTAGGAAAGTAACATGGTTTGGTAAGATGAAAGAAATCAGATTTTTATAAAATGGCTTTTCATGCAGATTTCATATGTTTAAACAGTACAGCCCCGATATCCACAGTACTGGCATCTATTGTTGCATTTATTCACATCAAGCAAAATATGTCCTCCTTGGGCATTAACTAGTTCCTTTATAGTAACTCCATGATATCCTTGAGGCAGAAGTCCTTCATTTCAATAGTTATGAGAAACTGGAGATCACAGCAAACCCTATCTGGAATGTATACCCTGCAGATATGGGGGCCATGCTGTACCTATGATCATTCTTATTATAGGCAGCCACATGCTAGATGTGTATATTAGGGCTGGGCGGTTTCGTTTCGTTAATTCATAATTCATTAAAAAATTCGTTAATTTTTCAATTACAAAACGATAACGAACCAGTCTGGAGCAATTTTTCAAAAAAAAACGAATTTTTAAATCGTTTCGTAAATGTTTTGTATTTCGTTATTGTATTCATTTTGTTATCGTTTTGAGGTCGTTTCGTTATTATTTCCGCATGTCTGGGGCAAGTTTTATAGTTGTTTTTGGTTTTCTAAGGGTTTTTATAGTTGTTTTTGGTTTAATTAAGCTTCAGAAGTTCCCCCTGTCCCATTTGGAGGTTTTTTAGCGTATTGCGCGGTCGCGTCCGCCATTAACGAATCGATTTGTTATTGTTTCGGAAATCGATTCGTTATTGTTTTGTAATTTTTTTCACATTTACGAAATTTCGTAAATATCGAACTTTTTAAAAGGAAAATTTTGTAATTATTTTAAATAACGAAACGCAAAAACCCCCAAAAAACGAATCGATTTTAGAAACAAATTTTTCCGTTGTTACCCAGGCCTACCTAATACCTATTGAACTTTCACTAAGCAATGTTTTAGGAACCAGGGCCAATATAGCATTCCACACCTTGTATCATAATGCTGCTTTTGAGTAGCATTAATGAAAGTGATGGTCAGCGGGCCCATATTTTTAGGGGGAAAAAATAAAAATTGCGCAAATATAGTACCAAACCCAAGCACACTGGGAAAATAAGTTGTCAATCCCTCATTGCTGTAGAGCACTGATTGCTGTAAGGTTTTTGGGCTGTATGGCCATGTTCCAGAAGCATTATCTCCTGACGTTTTGCCTGCGTCTATGGCAGGCATCCTCAGAGGATGCTTCTGGAACACGGCCATACAGCCCGAAAAACTTACAGTAACGCAGTGATTCCGGCCATGAAAGCCTTCGACAATATATGTTGCAACTGAAATGGGAATCCTCCTGTGACAATGAATTAAATGTTCTGTGCTTTTTGTTCTTTCTCCAACTTCTCAGGCTGGTGCAGAGTTCATTGAGAAAACGTTAAAGAACATCGGCACAAGCACAGATCCCGTCTCAGTTGTACATAGTACTGACCTTGTAGTGGAGGCCATTGTGGAAAATCTATCGGCAAAACATGAGCTCTTCAAGACACTGGATAAGTTTGCACCAGAGTATGTTATTCAGTTCCAAAACTAATACAAAAGGCCATTAATAGCTATAGCCTGTTCAAAATGCCTATTCATTTTTCATGAGGTTGGTGGAACCAAAACCTCCTATCCTATGCATGCTCTTCTCTTAATAATGAGTAATATTTTTAAATGCTTAATGTTTCAATTTTAGTCTAATTTAATTTTAATTTTTGGAATTGTATGCATTTTAAGGCATTGAATAATTGTAAGCTGTCTTGAGTCCCCTTCGGGGTAGAGAAAGGCAGGGTATGAATAGAGTAAATAACTACAAAATTAATTACTTGGAAGAAAAACATCCAAATATCTGACCAATAGATACACCTTCTGTTGTGCTGCCTAACTAATCACCCCATCGATCTGGGATGTAAGCTTCTTTCATAGACCCACATACTGGAAATGGTATGTGGGTCTGGGTTGCTGTGAGTTTTCCAGGATATATTGCCATGTTCCAGAAGCATTCTCTCCTGACGTTTTGCCCACATCTATGGCAGGCATCCTCAGAGTTTGTGAGGTTTGTTGGAAACTAGGCAAGTGAGGCTTATATATCTGTGGAATGATGTCAAGGGTGGGAGAAAGAACTCTTGTCTGCTTGAGGCAAGTGTGAATGTTGCAATTGGCCACCTRGGTTAGCATTTAATGGCCTTGTAGCTTCAAAGTCTGACTGATTGCTGTCTGGGGGTCCTTTGTTGGAAGGTGTTATCTGGCCCTGATTAATTTCTGTCTGGAATTCCCCTGTTTTTTTGAGTGTTGCTCTTTATTTATTGTCCTGATTTTAGAGTTTAATAGTGGTAGCCAAATTTTGCTCATTTTCACGGTTTCCTCCTTTCTGTTAAAATTGTCCATATGCTTGTGGAGTTCAATGGCTTCTCTGTAAAGTTRTAGGTGGTTCAGTTCGCCTTGGAGAAAGTGGGATTCACAGGTTCTTTTTGCTTGTGGGTCTATGCAAGAAGAAGAAAGCATCTTTTTAAATTTCCTGCCACAATTTTGCTCAGAGATCACAGATATATTAAAAAATGGAATGAATAATTRATTCTGAGGCTATATAGCAGRTTAATACTTCTGCTGGCATTTTTCTCATATGGTGGAATATTTTCTATATTGTCGAAGGCTTTCATGGCCGAAATCACTGGGTTGTTGTAGGTTTTTTCGGGCTATATGGCCATGTTCTAGAGGCATTCTCTCCTGACGTTTTGCCTGCATTTATGGCAAGCATCCTCAGAGGTAGTGAGGTCTATTGGAAGTAGGAAAATTGGTTTATATATCTGTGGAATGATCAGGGTGGGACAAAGGACTCTTGTCTGCAGGAGCTAGGTGTAAATGTTTCAACTGACCACCTTGATTAGCATTTGATGGCCTGGCAGTGCCTGGGGCAATCTTTTGTTGAGAGGTGATTAGATGTCCCTGATGGTTTCCTCTCTGTTGTTTTGCTGTTGTAATTTTAGAGTTTTAATACTGGTAGCCAGATTTTGTTCATTTTCATGGTTTCCTCTTTTCTGTTGAAATTTTCCACATGCTTATGGATTTCAATGGCTTCTCTGTGTAGTCTGACGTGGTGGTTGTTGGAGTGGTCCAGCATTTCTGTGTTCTCAAATAATATGTTGTGTCCAGGCTGGTTCATCAGGTGCTCTGCTATGGCTGACTTCTCTGGTTTAAGCAGTCTGCAGTGCCTTTCATGTTCCTTGATTCGTGTTTGGGCATTGCTGCGTTTGGTGGTCCCTATGTAGACTTGTCCACAGCTGCATGGTACACAGTAGACTCCTGCAGAAGTGAGAGGATCCCTCTTGTCCTTTGCTGAACGTCGCATTTGTTGGATTTTCTTGGTGGGTCTGTAGATAGTTTGTATGTTGTGTTTCCTCATCAGCTTCCCTATACGGTCAGTGGTTCCCTTGATGAATACCTTTCCTCTGGGTGGGTCTTTGTCTTGACTCTCATGGCTTGTTCTGGGTCTTGCAGCTCTTCTGATGTCTGAGGTGGAATATCCATTGGCCTGTAAAGCCCAATCTTTTATTAAACCACAGCAGCACAACAGTTTGGAAAAGGAAATCATTCTCAAGGCTGAAACCTGAGATGATTTCCAAATAAAGCATCATAGATGAAGATACGGTTCCGCGGCAAGTTTGGAAGCTTATCTTCTTTTCATGCGGGTGATTCTCTGATAACTTATAACTTGAAGTTCATCTCGCTGTGCCCACTGGGAGTTGTCTGAGAAATGAGTGAAGATATTAGCTTCTGAAGAAAATGAAGGTGGAGCAATCCTCTGTTTGTGAGGGAAGATTAAAAAGATATTCCTCTACCAAAGAACCACCTTCAATGAATTATTTAAGAAAAACCCCACCCATTCCTCCAGCTGCTAACGCCATATAGGTTTAATCTTCCCCGCTACCATAGGTTCTGAAGAATTATATTTTTAAATGAGCAATGCTATCAGAAAGCTAATTCTGGGCTGATTTAAATTAATCAGCTAAATAGGCTGCAGGGCTAAAACTGTGTGGAATATAGGCCAATTTAAAAGGCATATATTTTGCAGATTGCTGTATAAATGTCGCTATCACTAATGAAGGAGGCACAAGTTCTGATGAGACGTAAAACCAAAATAAAGTCACTGGAAAACAAATAGGGTTTTTTTCACACCTTGCATTAAACCTTTCATGTCACTGGAATAGTTTTTGAGTTTGTCCTTCCTGCCAAACTTTTTTTTCTTACGGATTTGAAACACTCTTCCTTTTGTGTTAGGTAAAGACAAGGCACTATGTGAGCTGTTTCACATTTAGTGGATTTATGCCTATTTTCCGAATCGAAACCCGTCCAGTGATACTAGACTCAAACAGTCTGTGGTATTCCTTAATCGTATTATTATCTATTATATATCCCACTAGGTGGTGCTGCAGATATGGGAATAGGTTTTTATAATGGAATTTGGGGTTATACTGGATTAAAATGATGTACGACTTATATGAACATGGAAACCTGAACTTTAAAGTGCATGCTATGCTGACTTTTTTTTGCCCAGAATTCAAGCTATTGAAGAAAATATCTGAGATTCAAGAATGCCTAAGACTATTATGCTGATCAATTATTACTTGATATTTCCAAGTTGCAGCAGGTTAAATCACTGAGCTGCTAAATTTGCTGACCGAAAGGTCGGCAATTTGAATCCAAAGAGCAGGGTGAGCTCCTGCTGTTAGCCTCAGCTTCTGCCAACCTAGCAGTTCAAAAGCATGCAGATGTAAGTAGATCAATAGGTATTGCTTCGGCAGGAAGGTAACGGCACTCCATGCAATCATGAGCTGCTGAACTTGCTGACCGAAGGTTTGGCAGTTCGAATCCAAAGAGCAGGGTGAGCTCCCGCTGTTAGCCTCAGCTTCTGCCAACCTAGCAGTTCAAAAACATGCAGATATGAGTAGAGCAATAGGTACTACTTCGGCAGGAATGTAATGGCGCTCCATGCAATCATGCTGACCACATGACCTTGGCGGTGTCTACGGACAATGCCAGCTGTTCGTCTTAGAAATGGTAATGAGCACCACCCCTCACAGTCGGACATGACTAGACTTAATGTCAAGGAAAATCCTTTATCTTTACCTATTTCGAAGTGCATGGATTATAAAGTAACTAACATGAAGTGGGCTTTCTTTCCCCACAGGCACACAATATTTGCCAGCAACACCTCTTCCTTGCCAATCACAGATATTGCCAATGCCACCACGAGGCAGGACCGGTTTGGTGGCCTACATTTCTTTAATCCAGTGCCTGTGATGAAACTTGTGGAGGTAAGGGATCTTGGGAGGAAAACCCTCAAAATAAATATTGTGGTGTGATTGGTCCATGCTGTTATTTATGTGATGTTGAGGATTCTATTACTGCTGTAAAGAAGTGAAGGGATAAATATTTTCATTGGACAGTGTGTGTATATATATGCCTGTCAACATATGGTAATCCCATGAATTTCACAGGGTTTTCTTAGTCAAGGACTCCTCAGAGGTGGTTTTGCCAGTTTTGTCCTCTAAAATACAGCTCACCTGGTATTCATAGTTGGTCTCCCATCCAATGGATAACCAAGGTTGATCCAGCTTAGCTTCCAAGAAAACTGTATATGTTAAAATAAAATATTCACAGGAGAAGCCATGTTTTTATTTTGTGGGGCAAATGCAATGTGCTTGGGCCCCTGGTAGTGCAGTCGGTTAAATCGCTGTGCTGCAGAACTTGCTGACCAAAAAGTTGGCAGTTCAAATCCAGGAAGCGGGGTTAGCCCCAGCTTCTGCCAACCTAGCAGGTCAAAAACATGCAAATGTGAGTAGTTCATTAGGTACTGCTTCAGTGGGAAGGTAACGGCGATCCATGCAGTCATGCTGGCCACATGATGTTGGAGGTGTCTACGGACAACGCCGGCTCTTCGGCTTACAAATGGAGATGAGCACCACCCTCCAGAGTTGGACACAACTAGACTTAGTGTCAGGGGAAACCTTTACCTTTATGTATGCATGCATGTATGTATGTATGTATTATTTACTATATTTGTATACTGCCTTTCTCAGCCCATGGGCGACTCAAGGTGGTTTACAGAGGAAAAATTCAATGCCCAGCAACAACATAAAACATTTAAAAACATTTAAAACATTAACCTATATATATATATATATATATATATATATATACACACACACACACACACAAACACACACACATATACACACATCTCATGCAATGCTTGAAAGCCTTCAGATAGGATGTTTCCATGGGGATTGACCCTCTCAATCAGTCCTGTCCACATGGTTGTGAACTTCAAAGAACTATTCAGTAGTACTAAATGATACTCTTTTAAGACCTTCCTAATTAGAGGGATCCAGCTACTTATTAATAGAAGTCAGTTTGAAAAGAAGCTTCCAGGTGACTATTTAAACTGTGGTTTAGTGCACAGCTGCTCAGAGCGGTGGTCCCTGGATCTATAAACCTGTCACTGATCTACTGGCTGCTGGTCCCTGGAAAGTTTCCAAGGAAGAAAATCATTTAGTTGCCAATCTCTGACATTTGGTGAAAAAATATTCCCTGTCCTCCACATCTGAGAAGCACAGGTTTAGTGCATGGGGAAAGCACTGCTGCTTCTCCCTTTCCAATAACACATACATCGTTTGAAATAAAGCTTAAGCACTGCAATTGCAACCTAAGTATTGCTTTCTGGATTCTGGGCACTCTGCATTCTTCTGCCACTTGTTTGTGTGCACTGAACATAATGACAGTTGCTTCTGGGTGCAAGGGCTGTCTCTTAAATTACCATCTCATCTTTAAAATCAAAGCAGCCTTATTATGTCAGGTCAGTGATTAGTACTGTTCTGTCTCCTGCCTTGATGCTGGAATGTGAATAATTGAGCAAACAAACAAACAACAAAAAAACCCTCAAGTTAAGTTGCCAGTTTATATCCACAAGCAGTTCTTAAATAGGACAAGCACGTAGTCCTTTTTTCTCTTGTAACCCCCACCCAAAGGGAAAAATTCTAGGATGGTAGTGAAGGCAGAGTTGCAAAGGGATGTATTGTGGACTCTGAGGAAACTGTAAGTAAGAGCTCGGCAGAGTTCATATTTCTTGCACATCCCAGAGAGACGTCTTCAGTTTCATTCTAAAGCTGGCTATATATCCTGTCCTGACTTGGTTGACAGGAAATTAAAAATCTCATTATTATCTGTCCACACATACACCTCCAGAAATCTGATTTCTGTATTTGTAACATTTATATCATGAGTTTCCTTCAGTTAGCTCAAGGCAACATAAACTTACAGAATATGACATCCCAGTGTACCCTGTATAAGATTATCAGACTTTACATACCCTCCTGACTAATGAACAACATAAGAATGCTGTTTTTAATAGACTTAAGGTAAAGCTTTCTCATGTCATTAAGTCTAGTTGTGTCCGACTCTGGGGTGTGGTGCTCATCTCCATTTCTAAGCCAAAGAGCCAGTGTTGTCCATAGACACCTCCAAGGTCATGTGTCCAGCATGACTGCATGGAGCACTGTTACCTTCCCACAGAAGTGGTACCTATTGATCTACTCACATTTGGATGTTTTCGAACTGATAGGTCGGCAGAATCTGGGTCTAATAGCAGGAGCTTAACCTACTCCCTGGATTCGAACCACCAACCTTTTGGCCAGCAAGTTCAGCAGTGCAGTGGTTTAACCCACTGCACCACCAGGGGGTCCTTAATACAGTTAAAGCCCACCTATACCATATGCTGTTGTTTGCACTGGCCATCCAAGTATCTATAGGAAATTCAGATGCAGCCCTTTTGCTCTGAGGTCTCTCGTTCTGAAACTAAGCATGTTGTGACCATGCTTTGTAAGAGACTCACTGAATCAACACATGTTACATTCTCGCAGATGAAACTACCATTGTATTAAAACTACAGAATGCGTTTTATAATGTAAGTGTATCTGAATAGTTGAAAGAGGATTGCCGGCATGGCTAGTGTTTTGCCAAATTAGTTCTTCTGAATCTGGATATGATAAGCACACTAGTGATTGATGAATAAAGAAAGAAATTTACAATAAAGCAGATAAAGATGTAAACAGAAAGCAAGAGAAACAATACCCATTTTCCACTGTAGGAACCCCGGGAAAAGCCACAAGAAAGACCCTAATTTGGCCAATTCACGCAGGGCAGTAACCAGTCTATGCCTGCGTCAAGATTCCAATAAGCAAGCCAAACTGCCTCTCTCTTATGCACCAGCCAGCCCTCCTGGGTAATTTCCCACCAGGTGCCTCTAATGAACCAAAGCTGAGCTGAATTCTTGCTTTAAAGCCAGTCTGATAACATCCTTCAGGCTCTCTCTGTCCTTGCTCTAGTATTTATAGCAATGGGATTCAACCAAAACATTCAGGCACCATATCACTGACTCCTCAATATTCAAAAGTCTTCAGTGAGAATGTTTCCCCTACATCTAGTGATTTGAGTATTGGACTCCACCTCTGGAGAAGAGGCTTGAGCCCCCTCCCCCATGCAAACCTGTTTGTGACCCGAGAAATGTCGCTTTCAGCCTCAGAAAACCATGTGATAGGTTCACTTTAGGGTTGCCAAAATTCAGAAATGATGGTTGCTCTCCTGTAACCATGTTTCTTTGAATGGTCATCTGTGAAATTCACACATATGGTAGTTGCTGCACAGGTGCATCAACTACCATAGGCGAGATTTCACAGAGACCATGCGGGAGAAAGGATTTGAAGGCACACAACAACAACTGTTGAAAGAGAGGTAGAAAAAAATTACTCCCTTTCGTTGAATTGCTTGGATTATGGAGGAACTTAGCATGATTTGTTTGTTATTTGGTTGTCTAGTGTTCTGTTTTATGAGAGTATTTATATTACATTTTTGAAAGGTAGCTTATGGGTAGAGAGGGGCAGTTGTGGTTTGACCATTGAAATACAGCAGGGGTCCCCAAACTAAGACCCGGGGGCCGGATACGGCCCTCCAAGGTCATTTAACCAGCTTTTCTTTTATCCATTACATGTAGCTTGCCCATGTTATTGTGATTGTGTTTATTGTAATCTTATATTGCTATGTTGTCATATGTTTTATGTAATTGCGTTATTATTGTTCATTATTTGCGTTTTCGGTTTTATTTTATGTAATTGTTGTTTTGGGCTTGGCCTCATGTAAGCCACACCGAGTCCCCATCGGGGAGATGGTAGCGGGGTACAAATAAAGATTATTATTATTATTATTATTATTATTATTATTATTATTATTATTATTGTTTACCTGGCCCTTGCTCAGGGTCAACCTAAGTCTGAAATGATTTGAAAGCACACAACAACAATAACATCAGCCAAAAGCAGGCCCACACTTCCCATTGAAATACTAATAAGTTTATATTTGTTAATATTGTTCTTCATTTTAATTATTGTATTGTTTATAAGATATGTGCAATGTGCATAGGAATTCATTCATTTTTTTCAAATTATAATCTGGCCCTCCAACAGTTTGAGGGACTGTGACCTGGCCCTCTGTTTAAAAAGTTTGTGGACCCCTGGAGTACAGCTTTGGAGACCAGGGTTCAAATCCATCCATGGGCAAAGAAACCCAGTGGGTAACATAGAGCAAGTCAAGTTTTCTCAGTGTTAGAGCCTTCCAAACAAATTTTACCAATAATACCCCATGGTTGGGGCTCCATAAGTTGGAAAATATTTGAAGGCACAACAACAGCTTGCTGTTGGTTATAGTGAGACGACTGTCATCCTTCACTTCATGTTTTTTGGTGCCAGGTTGTCAAGACACCTATGACCAGTGAAAAGACTTTTGAGTCCCTCGTCGATTTTGCCAAAGCGTTAGGGAAGAATCCAGTAGCATGTAAGGTAAGTACATTTTTAATTAAAGGCGTGTGATCTAAGTAGATACAGAGAGCTTCAAATTCCATCAAGTAATATTTATCTAATTTACAATCCAAAGTCAGAGTTTTCATTTGAATTAGGAGAAAGTTAACTTGTGATCATCCGGATGTTGTTGAATTTTAACTCCAAGCATCTGCTAACATTGACTGTGCTGGCCAGGACTGATCGGAGTTGAAGTCCAAAAACACCTAGAGGTTCATAAGCTGTCCATCCCTGATTTCAATAAGGAATACCATTTACAGCTGTCAGAAACTTACTTTGTAATGAAGTGTGCTCTACACATTTTTTGTGCAGAGCTTGGAAAAGTTTTTTTAAAGGAGTTGTTTATGCGATTTGTTACAAGAGTCAAATAAGAAGCTTGTTGCCATCAGTATTTCAACCCAACATTTCAGAAAACCATATCAAAATTCTCCCTCAGATGTTTTAAGATTCTCCCAGGCACTAACAAGCCACAACAAACAACTGCCAGGCCATCAAATGCTCATCAAGGTGGTCAGTTGAAACATTCACACCTAGCTCCAGCAGACAAGAGTTCTTTGTTCCACCCTGGTCATTCCACAGATATATAAACCCTTTTTCCTAGTTCCAACAGACCTTACTACCTCTGAGGATGCTTGCCATAGATGCAGGTGAAACATCAGGAGAGAATGCCTCTAGAACATGGCCATGTTGTTGTTCATTCGTTCAGTCGTCTCTGACTCTTCGTGACCTCATGGACCAGCCCACGCCAGAGCTCCCTGTTGGCCGTCACCACCCCCAGCTCCTTCAAGGTCAGTCCAGTCACTTCAAGGATGCCATTCATCCATCTTGCTCTTGGTCGGCCCCTCTTCCTTTTGGAACATGGCCATATAGCCCGAAAAAACCTACAACAACCCAGTGATTCTGGCCATGAAAGCCTTCGACAATACATAGTAACAACATTGCTAGGCATGATGTTATTTTTGCACGAGAAAGGCTCTTATTATTGTTGCCTTTCAAAAAAAAATTCAATCGCATTGGTACATTTAATATGCTACTTCAGGCTCTAGTTACTTAGAATGTGGGAAGTATATTTCAATAGGCCCTCCACTTATGTAAGGGTTATGGGCACTGGACCGTCACAAAAAGAGGAAAAATGTGAATATTTTTTTTAACCTAAGAGAATGCTTCTCTGGAAATCTCTACATCCTCCGGTATGATTCTATGGCCAGAAGATGACCAGAGAATTGTGCTGGAGGGACCTACAAATGCCTAGACCATTGCTCCCTATAGGAATTACTAGGTCCTCCAGCAAGATTCTGTGGTTCATAGATCATAGAGTCATGCAGGAGGACCTAGAGAGGTCTAGATTGAAGATATGATATCAATCAAAATCACGAATAATCAAATCTGCCAATGTGGACCGACAACTGTAATTAATTGTGGACCTTTCAGAGCTAAGAGGGAAGCTGTAACTGAAACCAGAATGGGTATTCTGGGAAAGCCTAAATTTACCCATTTCTTTTGCTTGCCCCATGGTACGTTTCTTGGCTTAGAGGAAGAAGGCTCCCCTGAGACTTCATATATCCTCTGTTGGAATGTGAACCAAGCAAGGTTGCACAAAATGTGGTCTTGAGGCTGTATAACTCACCCACCCGCCCCCCAAAAAGACGCCCTGTTTCTATAATTGTCAGGTTCTCAGGATTTCCCTTTTTTAGGAGCAAGGTATTTAATCATATTGTAAGAATTCTCTATTTTAAGCCCATTTCTTTCTGTTCACAGGACACTCCTGGGTTTGTTGTGAACAGGCTCCTTGTACCTTACCTTATGGAAGCTGTTCGGCTTTTTGAAAGAGGTAAAGATAAACCATAAACCTTGTTTTGCCCATTTTATACACGAGATACTATTTTACTACAACATTGTATATAATAGGATGAATATCCATGGAATTTTTGTCTCTACAGGGGGTTCTGGAACCAACCCCCAATGGGTATTTCCTTATCTCAATAGTTGCTGCCCCTCCTCACCCAGCTCCACCTCTGCACCTTGATCTGGCAGTCTTGGGACCAAAGGACCTTGCAGCCAATGCTGTTGCTTCTTCCTCTCCTGTCAGATTGGTCACTCACACAGCGGCCACCTTGCCCAGCTCCACCTCCTTGCACAAGAACTTGGCTGAAAGACAAGGGGAAGCTGTGCCCCTCCATCAGACCAAGTTCTTGGGCTGCCAGGTCGAGGCCAGAAAGTGGAGTCGGATGAGGCAAAGTGGCAACAGCACTGTCTGCAAGTTGCCTCCCCCCCCCCCCCCCCCCCCCCCCGCATCCCTCGGGGTGGTGCCAGTGAAAACCGAGCCAGAGTGGGTTTACATGTGCAATTCTAATGCACCATCACATTGCTTATCATTCACTGGTCCTTCAAAACCTCCCTCTTGGTTTGAATGAGAACAATTGGGAATGAATGAGCTCCACCTCCTTGTGTGAGGCTGGCGAAAGGACATGGTGCAGTACATTCAATATTATATCTTTTTTTCTTTTTTACATATTCTGACAGGGCGTGTTTTTCTTCTTTGGCTGCTTGTTTCATCTGCCACCAGACCTTCTAGGCAGATATAGCTAGTCAACATAACTGTGGGGATGCAGTGAATTATGAATGGTCATGAGTTTTTTGCTTTTCTGTCCAAATTGTCCAGTTCTGCCTGCATCCAGTTTATGATGCCAGCAGTATGTTTTATGACAAATATAGCCCAGATGTTTATGGCCTTTATGGTATTGCCTCCATTGAGCTTGCTTTTGAGAATTTTTCTGACCCTTTGAGTATGTTGTTGTTGTTTGTATTATCGAAGGCTTTCATGGCCGGAATCACTGGGTTGTTGTAGGTTTTTCCGGGCTATATGGCCATGTTCTAGAGGCATTTTCTCCTGACGTTTCGCCTGCATCTATGGCAAGCATCCTCAGAGGTAGTGAGGAGGTACCCTCTGAGGATGTATTTTTTTTTATTTCTCGTGTCAGGGCAGCCAGTCAATTATATTACATTTCTAACAGAACAAAGCAAACAAACAGAGAAAATACAAAATGTGTGAGTTTGGTAGCAACCTCTGAGGATGCTTGCCATAGATGCAGGCGAAACGTCAGGAGCAAATGCCTCTAGAACATGGCCATATAGCCCGGAAAAACCTACAACGACCCAGTTGTTGTTGTTGTCATAGAACAAAGTACAGAAGAAGAAGCACTTCCTGTCCATATACTTCTTATACTCGTGTAGACAAAAATGAGGAAATCGTAATGTTTAAATCTCAGCACAAGTTAACCCTTGAAATAAATTTTGACTTCAAAGGAAGCACATTTGCTTTGTGAAGAGTTAAAGAAAGTTACACTGTGTAAGTGTTCAAACTTAAGCCCCCTTTCATGCTTTTAAGAATGTTGTTTCAAACATTTTATTTGGAAGTCAGCTTTCCCTTATAGATGAAAGGCCTCCATTATCAAGATCTCTGTAAATATATTTTAAATATTAAAAGCTCCCTTTGTAGATCATAAAAATTGTCTTCGGCTTGTGAAACAAAATGAGCGATACTTCTTGCTCATCCATCAGCAAATATCACTAATTATTCCTCAAAGGCAGAATGAAAACAAATTAGTGATATCTTCTTTTTAAAGTACATGAGTGGCATTTCACAAACAATGCTAATTTCATCTAAGACATCATATAAAATGCGTCAGCTAAATGTTTTATTTTGGGATGCATAAAATATGTTAACTATTAAATTTACATGGGTGAATAACTAGATATGACTTTTTCTGCTCAAATATATATTCAATTTAAATTTGAATAGCCGTGTCCTGATTTCCATTCTTGTTGTGGCTTTAAAAACTATAGATTTTGAAAAATATATTAAAACTAATTGTAGTTGTTCTTTCACATTTTCTGGAGGTTAGAAGCACAGGACTCTTGTAAAAGTGGGAAAACTAGAATTTTTTAAAAATCTGCATTTTATTGTAGAGAACACCTCTAGAACTATCTAGGTTCTCTGGAGACCTATAAATGCCTAAAGAAATGTTCTTTCTAGCAATCTCTAGTGCAAGTCTATAGTTAACCTGTCCTGGAATTTGACCATAGAATTCTGTTGGAGGATCTAGAGCAATGGTTCCCAACCTGTGGTCCGTGGACAACCAGTAATCCGCAAGAAATATAGTCCACAGCCTCACCATTACTACACTGTTGCAACAAGAGCAACTGGTCTTACAAAACCCTCTTTATAGTGCCGAAGCTTATTCAATATGGTCTTCTATGGGCAAGCAGCTATTGACTACTGGATGGCATGTGTTCTGTATCTGAAACTAGAACTGATGTGGTCTATCCAATGCAGTTTTCTGAATCAGCACCCCAAATAACCAAACTGAATCTAGCGTTGACCAAAAACTGATTTGTAACCCTTTTGGTACTAATGTTGGAGAGTGGTCCCTGGTCAAGTGGTCCTTGGTCAAAAAAAGATTGGGAACCACTGATCTAGAGATAACATATTAATAAAATACATGAATCAACAAATCTAAAAAGTGAAATCTGCAAATGTTGAGGCTCAGTTGTAATAACTAAAGATATTAGTGAAATAGGTAGAATTCTAGTGGAGTTCTCTGCATTTGATGTCAATAATTACTATTTCATTTTCATTCTTTCACCAGAACCCTCTCTCTCCCACATGAAGCTGTAGATAAATGTCCACCAGCTCAATAGATATCTTGAGCAATGATTAATCATTTTGCCCCAAGGAAATGGGAAATTATTGTTTCAATTTGATGTTTGATGTTTTGTCTTATGTCTGTTATAACAGGCTGTGCTTTTTATTTAATTTTAGTTTGTTAAGTTATAATTCGTATTTATATGTTGAGTTGTATAAATTTTGTTAGTATGGATGTATTGTTGTATTCGGGCATTGAATGTTTGCTTTTTATGTTTGGAATCCGCCCTGAGTCCCTTTGGGGAGATAGAGAGGAATATAAATAAAGTTTTATTATTGTTATTCTTGTAGGCGAAATGTTTATAAAATTACTACTGTCAGACCTAGATGTCTGCTGAGGAATGTATGCATTAACCATAGAAACATGTTCATAGCAAAAGAGTCAGGAATATGATCTAAAATTGGTGTATTATTATTACTATTAACTTTATTTATTCCCTACGTTTGGGGACTCAAGGCTGTTCACAATTGCATAACACAATCCAATAAATTTACAAGTGGCAAGAGAAAAATTAAATTTTTGTATCATGGATATAAGTTAAAATACAGTTAAAGTATAATAAATATAGTTAAAATTACATTTTAAACTCACAATTCTCACAGAATCCCACCCACAACCTCCCCAGCAGCATGGCCCTCATCTGCCTCCAAATGCCTCTTGTCACAGAAACATCTTGACCATCCTGGTCTCTTGGGAGCAGCTGCCAAAAAGACTCTCTCCCATTTTCCCACCAAGCACACTTGATCGAGTGGTGGGACAGAGAGAAGGCCCTCCCCAGTTGATCATAGGTGTCTGCCAGGTTCATCGAAAGAGATACAGTCTTTCAGATAACCAGAACTGGAGCTTTGTAGCTCCAAACCAGCACTTTGAATTCTGTCGGGAAACGTGTTGGCAGCCAGTGAAGCCATTGCAATAGACGAGGCCACCCCCAGTTAGCAGTTTGCCTGCTCCTCTTTGAACCATCTGAAGTTTCTGAGCACTTTTCAAAGGCAGCCTCACGTAGAGTGCATTACAGTAGACCAACTGAGATGTAACCAAGTCATGTACCATCATGGCCAGATCATCTGACGTCTTCAGGAATAGGCGCAGTTGGCGCACTAGCTTTAACTGTGCAAAAGCACTCCTGGTCATTCGGCCTCCATGTTCAGGGCCGAATCCAGGAGTACTCCCAAACTGTGAACCTGCATTTTCAGGAGGAGTTGTAACCCCGTCTGCCACAGGTCAAACTCGAAACAATTTTTGTGTGTGTGTCAGGAGCGACTTGAGAAACTGCAAGTCACTTCTGGTGTGAGAGAATTGGCTGTCTGCAAGGACATTGCCTAGGGGATGCCCAGATGTTTTACCATCCTGTGGGAGGCTTCTCTTATGTCCCCGCATGAGAAGCTGGAGCTGACAAAACGGGGGCTCACCCCGCTCCCCGAATTCAAACCGCCAACTTTCAGTCAGCAGTCCTGCTGGTACAAGGGTTTAAGTTGTTGCCCCACCGGGGGCTCCACATATTGAACTGTTGGCAACAGATAAGCACTGAATGTATATCATGTATCTGGTCCCTATTTGAAACCACTGTGAGTCATAGTTCTTAGTTCTGGTTTCCTGTATCAACAGTAAATCTGTAGACAACTGACTTTTGAAAACTACAGTTTTCTTGAGAAGTGCTAATACTTCTGCACCAAGTTCATGCTATGAGAAAGAGAACAAATGGTGATCTTTCTTTATCTGATTGTTAATCTTTATCTCCTTTCTTAGGAGATGCAACCAAGGAAGATATTGATATAGCAATGAAGTTGGGGACAGGCTATCCCATGGGCCCATTTGAACTCTTGGACTATGTTGGCTTGGATACCACCAAATATATTATAGATGGTATGTATATTTTTTGGACTGGGTTCACATATTATATGTGCTTTTCCTTACATCCCAAGAAAGGCCCATATTTGATGTAAACCATTGTTCTCCCGAGTTATTTAAACATTTATATTTTTATCATGCATTTTTGATAGTTTGCAGTATTGGGCTGTGTGGAACCACCCTTAGTTGTTGATGAAGCACTTTGGAAAGTACGAGGGTTATCTGGAAAGTAAGTTTATGAGGCATGTAGCTCTTGCGGGGAATTTTCGCAGAAGTTGGTATTACTGCCGTGTAGCGGAAAACCAGCAGAAGTGAACGAGCAATGCCAGTCATCAGTAGCTCAATGGCATTGTGGTGAGAGTTAGAGGTGAGCGTCCTCATTCCATTTCCCTCCAAGTGCGAAGTTTGCGCTGTACAAGGGGTATCTCTCTATGAGTTCTCCCTCACAAATAGTTCTGCCCCTTTATTTCACTTTGAGTTTTTAAATCATTTTATGTACATGCTCATTGTTATTATGTTTGGTTTACTGTTCCTTTTATGTTCTGTGTATATTGTTTTATATGCTTTGATGTTTTATAATTTAATGTTATGTTGTTTATTTTATTGCAGTTTGTATCTTATTGTAATGTAATTTGTTGTTCGTGCTTGGCCTCATGTAAGCCGCTCCGAGTCCCCGTTGGGGGAGATGATGGCGGGGTATAAATAAAGATTATTATTATTATTATTATTATTATTATTATTATTATCTGGAAAGTAAGATTACAAGATTTTTTAAAAATGCAAAGAATTGATATATTTTAATAAAACTTATATGAATTGTAGCATAGGTATCACATTAGTTTTCCACATAAGCACCATTCAGTTCAATAAATTTTGTCATCCGTGGGATGAGTTTTTATCATAGAAGTCTCCCGCCGCCTTTTTCAGCCACATCATCAGTCACAATGGATGGCCAACCACTTCTGTCTTCATTGTGAATTTCCGTCCTTCCACAATTGAAATTCCGTATCCATTTTGCCACATGCTGTCGTGACTTTACATCTTTTCCATAAACTGAAACGATCTCATAATGAATCGCAGCGGCGTTCATGCCCTTAGCATTTAGGTAGCGTATTACAACGCGTATTACAACTTCAAGAAATAAAGCCTGACTGCTCACTGGAGGGAAGGATAGTAGAGGCCAAGATGAAGTACTTTGGCCACATCATGAGAAGAAAGGAAATCTTAGAGAAGAGTATGATGCTGGGGAAAATGGAAGGAAAAAGGAAGAGGGGCCAACCAAGGGCAAGGTGGATGGATGGTATCCTTGAAGTGACTGGATTGACCTTGAAGGAGCTGGGGGTGGTGACGACCGACAGGGAGCTCTGGCGTGGGCTGGTCCATGAGGTCATGAAGAGACGGAAACGACTGAACGAATAAACAACAACATTACAACACAAACTTCGCACTCAGAGGGAAACGGAATGAGGACTCTCATCTCTAACCACCACAACGCCAGTTGATGAGCTACTGACGACTGGCACCGCTCGTGCGCTTCTGCTATCTTCCCACTACACGGCAGTGATACCAACTTCTCCTGCAAAAATTCCCCACGAGAGCTATGTGCCTTGTAACCTTACTTTCTGGATAACCCTCGTATATGGAAACATCTGTGATAGGTTACCAAATTGAAATATGTGTTTGCTTAATATAATATAATATAATATAATATAATATAATATAATATAATATAATATAATATAATATTATAATAATATAATATAATATAATATAATATAATATAATATAATATAATATAATATAATGAACGCCACTGTTCCCTTTTTCCTTTCTCTTGCCAGGGTGGCAGGCATTGGAGCCAAACAACCCCCTCTTTGCTCAAAGCCCGCTGCTGAATAAACTGGTAGAGGAGAAGAAACTGGGAAAGAAGACTGGTGAAGGATTTTATAAACACAAATAAACATTGCCTTGTGCTATATTTGTTTTGCCTGGATAAGGATAACCCCTGTGCCACTTGGTATTTCCATACTGTGCCTGGAATTCTGTTTAATCTGGACTGTAAGAAACAGTAATGACTGACTACAGTGTCTTTACACAAATTGTTTTTCTTGGCTAATGATTTTTTTCCTTGATCTGTAATCTTAGAACTTTATACACTCTGGTGCCTTTCTTCTTAAACTGCCTTTGGTTCAGGCTCAAACTCCAAACAAGGTTTGGATTCATGGGTTTGCATCAACCTGTTAAACCATGAGACATTTTAAGTCAAATATATGAATGTCAGGATCACCTGGAAATGGAATGTATTGCTTTTAATTTGCATTGATTTTGATCCAATAGGTGGCAGCATGACACTTACGAATTTGTAGCTGGAATAGAGTTTTGTATGGCGACCATAGGAATTTTTTTCTGTGCCAAATAGTGTACACTGGTGTAAATAAATGAAAATATATTCTACGGTTTCCCATGCTTAATTTTTTTGTGATTTTGTTAGCAGCCATCAAGTCAGCTTTCTCTTAGGCTAGCCTTTTGAATGAGAGACCTCCAAGAAACTATCCCCATCTGTCTTGCTCAAGTCCTGCAAGCTCAGAAACTGATTGAATTCTGTCCACATAATAATAATAATAATAATAATAATAATAATAATAATAATAATAATTTTATTTAATACCCCGCCACCATCTCCCCAATGGGGACTCGGGGCGGCTTACATGAGGCCAAGCCCAAAAGCATATTACAATAAAATGAAACCAAAACACAATAACAATGCAGTAAAATACAAAGAACATATAGATACAAAAAAACGATAAAACAAAATTATACACAGTAAAATAACAATAAGCAGGCCGCATGTGCAAGATAAAAAACTAAAACATTAAAAATACTAAAATCAGGATGAGACAGAGATGAAGCAGATTGTTTGTGAGGAGAAACCTCATAAAGGAACGGGGTCGTAAAAATAGACCTTCATACAGGTGGGGAAATATACTCGGGACCAAAAAAAAAACCTTGCAATTTTGTCTTCCTCTTTTCCTATCAGCTCCCACCTTACTAAGCATTATCATCTCTTGTATTGAGTCCTGTCATCTCATAATATGCATGTCGTATTACAGCTTCAGTTTGGTTCTAGGTAGAGTTCAGGCTTGATTTGCTGTAGGGCCCATTTGTCTTTTCGGCAGCCCATGATATCTGTAGAATTCAAATGAAATGGTTCTCTTCCTACCAGTGTCTTCACTCTCCTGCATATATAGAAACCAAAAACATTGTATTATGAAAGTTCCTAATTTTATTATCTACTGATATCTCTTGATACTTGAGCATCTTTTGTAGCTCCTTCACAGCCACCCTTCCAAGTCAGTCTTCTGCTGAATTCTTGACTTTGGTTTCCATTGTGAATTATGGCTGATCCAAGGTATTGTAAGTCTTTCAATTTTTTAGTCTCTTCATTGTGTATGTTGAGTTGTTTACATCATCCATGGTTATTGTTTTTGTTTCTTTAATGTTCAGCTTTTGCACTTCCTTTCTTGACTATCCCTGATAATTGTTCAAATAATATGGTATCATCTGCATATTTTGTTGGCTTTTTGTCCTGCAAATTTCAGGTCTCTTTCCTTTGAGACTTTCCTTGAGACTATCACGTGTTCTGCATATAAATAAATAGATCCAATAATGAAATGCAGCCTTTTCCAACCTCCTGGCCAATTGGAAACCATGGGGATTGCTTTTGTATCTGCATTTCTGTTTTACCTATGAAACCAGTATCAACATTATATGAAAGCAGAAAGCAGGGGAGTAGAAAACAAATAGCAGTAAAATAACAGGAAGTTTTATATTTAAGATAGTTACGTTTTGGAAACTGAAATCTGAATAGATATTTGCTGGTGGTGTAACAGATTAAACTGCTGAAGTTGCTGACCGAAAGGTTGGTGGTTGAATCCGGGGAGTGGCGTAAGCTCCCGCTGTTGAATCCAGCTTCTGCCAACCTGGCAGTTCGAAAACATGGAAATGTGAGATCAATAGGTAACACTTCTGTGGGAAAGTAACGGCGCTCCATACAGTCATGCTGGGCATATGACCTTAGAGGTGTCTACGGACAATGCCAGTTCTCTGACCTAGAAATGGATATGAGCAGTTGGACTAGACTTAATGTCAAGGGGAAACCTTTACTTCGCTTTTTATTTGCTGTTGTATGCTTTCAAGTATTTTCTGAACTACAGTGATCCTAAAATGAACCTATCATGGGTTTTTTTAGGGCTAAGAAAGTATGGGTTTTCATAGTAAAGTGGGAATTCAAACTCTAGCCACTACACATCCATAGCAGAAAACAATTATGCTATGGAAATGAAAATATAGATAGAAGTATGCTAGTGCTAGTTTTGATTAATTCCAGTTTTCATATATGTTAAAACCTTGTAACTACTTTTCACTCTTGTGTTCAGCAAAACTAATTTTCTAGCCAGTTTACCAAGTTGTTCAAATAAGACCAGAGTCAATTTCTTTTTTTAACAAATATTCTATTTCCAAATTTTGGTGTGGTAGAATTTTTTTTAAAGGGCACAGTTTCAATGTGGTGAGAATAAATGGATTTATTTTCTTTTCAATAAAAGATTCTTGAAATAATACAAATGTCTTTTGCCAACCATATGCGGTATTGTTCTTAATTTGTAATCGCAAGTGATAAGATTATCTTTAATATGCAGCTTAAACAAGATGTAAGAAAATAAACTGTACCTTGCATAATCTAACTTTAAACCACAATATACCCTGACTCAAAAATAAGATTCTTATGCTTAACTATTTAGGTAGAATCTGTGGCTGCTTTCTCGACATGGATAAATGTGGTAATTTCGTGCAATTAGAGGTTATATAATTTAAACAAATTAGACATTTAGATCTACAGATTGTTTGAACTCCACTTCAGAAAGCTAATAGTCAGGGATTAGGGGAGTTGTGGTCCATGTGTATTATGCAATCTTTACATTTTATTACTGCCTTTGGTATTCGATCTTCTCTTAAAAGAAGCAATGCCCAGGAACATACGTACCTTGTTAGCTGAAGTATAGGCCAAGGTTTCCCCTTGACATTAAATCTAGTCGTGTCCAACTCTGGGGGTTGATGCTTATAGAATCATAGAATCATAGAATCAAAGAGTTGGAAGAGACCT
This sequence comes from Anolis sagrei ordinatus, assembly GCF_025583915.1. NCBI lineage: Eukaryota > Metazoa > Chordata > Lepidosauria > Squamata > Anolidae > Anolis > Anolis sagrei. The sequence goes on along the minus strand of NW_026847549.1, from coordinate 176,554,798 downwards.
CATGGGCCATCCAGTCCAACCCCATTCTGCCAAGAAGCAGGAATATTGCATTCAAATCACACCTGACAAATGGCCATCCAGCCTCTGCTTAAAAGCTTCCAAAGAAGGAGCCTCCACCACACTCCGGGGCAGAGAGTTCCACTGCTGAACGGCTCTCACAGTCAGGAAGTTCTTCCTAATGTTCAGATGGAATCTCCTCTCTTGTAGTTTGAAGCCATTGTTCCGCGTCGTAGTCTCCAAGGAAGCAGAAAACAAGCTTGCTCCCTCCTCCCTGTGGCTTCCTCTCACATATTTATACATGGCTATAATCTCCTCTCAGCCTTCTCTTCTTCAGGCTAAACATGCCCAGCTCCTTAAGCCGCTCCTCATAGGGCTTGTTCTCCAGACCCTTGATCATTTTAGTCGCCCTCCTCTGGACACATTCCAGCTTGTCAATATATCTCCACTTCTAAGCCAAAGAGCGGGCGTTTTCCATAGACACCTCCTAAGTAATGTGGCTGGCATGACTGCATGGAATGCCTTTACCTTCCTGCCGAAGCAGTACCTATTGGACTATTTATATTTGCATGTTTTCGAGCTGCTAGGTTGACAGAAGCTGAGGCTAACAGCAGGAGCTCACCCTGCTCCCCAGATTCAAACTGCTGACCTTTCGGTCAGCAAGTTCAGCAGTTTAACCTGCTGCCCACCAGGAGGCCCAGCTAAACTATATCTGTACTATATTTGGCAGCTGTGGTACATGCTGAGAATCAGATACAAAGATAACAGCAAGCACAACAAGCTGGAATTTCTAACAAGCTGGAATTTCTAACAAGCTGGAATTTCTAACTCAGATTCGAACTATCAACCTTTCGGTCAGCAAGTTCAGCAGCTCAGCAGTTTAACCCGCTGCACCACTAGGGCGCTCTGGGATTATCATTAACAGGTATGAAATTCAGGATGGACCTGGCCTATGTAGTTGCTGTATTTTGCATTTTACTTGGCTTAAGTTAACAAATAGCATTGTGTAATAGAGGCAGCGAAGCTCAGAGTCTGAAAATACAACACAAAGTTTTGCATTTACAAACAGTTTGAAAAGAGGTCTGAAAACAAAGCATTAGCTCTTTCTTGAGCGCAATGCCTAGTTCTGCCTGCAAACTGTAATTTCCCTTCATTGTCCTTTTAGTATCCAAGGCAAAGCAGCTACAGAAAAGGGTTCTCCAAAGTATGGATAGTGAGGAATCCTGTTTTTTGCTCATGCTGGCTAAAGAAAATTTGGATATGGTTTCAAGCTAGAAATGAGAGGTAGCAAAAACTACAGGGAACTGTCAAATTATCAAGTTGTAAGCCCTTTTGCCTGAAGGGTAAGATAGAAATACTATCAATAAATAATTATCTATCCCCAGAGTATTCTCAGGGAGCCAGCAGAGATGGATTTTGCAAATACTCTCCCATGATATGACCAGTGTCCGTTTTGCCTTTGATCCTGCCCAACGTAATTGCAACTAAAATATTCAAACATAGACAATGTCATTCTAAAAACATCTGAGCACTAGGTCCTACTATGGAAAAGTACACATTTATCTGCAGTGCAGAATCTTTCTAGAGGGCAAACAGTTTCTCTGCAGTGCCAGTTGAAGCAAAATTGAGAGTTGCAGGTTTCTAGTTAGTTCAAAGATCTTATTAGAGCAGATACTGGTGTGTGTTGGTTTCTGCCAAAGGGGTGCTGGATCAATCTTGTCAAATGTCGATGCCAAATTTACAAAAGTAGCAAAGGAATATTGTTGCACACATACATTTAATGCCATCGCTTCAAGTGTCTTAAAAGCTAATGCTCTTTCTTCCAGAAGTCCTTAATTTGTTCTGGTATCCACTCAAGGAGGCTTAACTTGGGAGAAAGCCTAGGAGTGCAAAATTCATAGTCGCAGAACACCAGTGCTGTAACCCACAGAGATTTCTAATAAGGGGAAAAATAAGGAATGCTAGGAGGATATGTACAAACACTCAAAGAGAAGGAAAGTTGCAGAGAGTTTTTTTTTAAAAAAAAGGAAAATAGTTTTCAGACTGCAAGATATGTTAACCATTCATTAAAAACTGGATTCTGTTTACTCATCTTCATATTAAATGATAACCTTAATATTGACTAACTGATGTTCCATTGATTCATTCAAACTTTGAAAATAAACTTTCACTGAACTATGTCACCAGGATACAAAAACAAGTCACAAAAAAGCAGACGCCCCATTCACTACTTTGCTTTCTTAAGCTTCACGTTGGAGTCAACAACTCATTTTAAAAGTCAAAAACTATGTTGTAGTTTTATTACAAAGCTTTTATTTAAAAAACAAAAACAAAAAAAATGCTCAGCACATTAACTCAAACTGGAATGACAAAATATATATCAGTTGACAATTTTTGGCAAAGGCTGTGCCTTAACTATTTTTAAAAAATGGGTACATCAATGCTCATTTCAACAACTGGCATAAAATCCCACTAAACAGGCTAACAAAAACAGATACAAAACAGATACAGACCATTTGAAGTAATAATAATTCAAGTGCTGGACTTCTTTTTTTTTTACAAGGAAATTCAGGATAGGTAAGTAGGAGAACTCGCTGCAGTCAGGTCTGATGAAATATGTTGCCATTACGCATATAGAGTAAATGGGAGAGATCAACATGACTAGTGACCAGACTGATTGTTATGTTTAATATAAACTAGCACACAGATACAATGAAGGGGTTTTTAACCATTACGAATTGTTAACAAAAAAAGCCACAGTTCTCCAAACAATTTGCTCCTTGGTTGTAGTACGTTTTTCAGGTCCTATGGCCATGTTCCAGAAGCATTCTCTCCTGACGTTTCACCTAAATCTATGGCAGGCATCCTCAGAGGTTGTGAGGTCTGTTGGAAACTAGGAACATGGGGTTTAAATATCTGTGGAATAATGTCCAGGGTGGGAGAAAGAACTCTTGTCTGTTGGAGGTAGGTGTGAATATTTCAGTTCATCACCTTGATTAGGATTTAATGGCCTTGCAGTTTCAAGGTGTGGGTTCTTACTGCCTGGGGGAATCCTTTGTTGAGAGGTGATTAGTTACTAGTATAAAAAAAAACTCTAAAATCGTAACAGTAAATAAAGAACAACACTAAAAAACATGGGAACTCCAGACAAGAAACAATCGGGTACAGCTAATCACTTCTCAAAGGATTCCCCCAGGCAGTAAGAAGCCACACCTTGAAACTGCTAGGCCATTCAATGCTAATCAAGGTGGCCAATTGAAACATTCGCATCTACCTCCAACAGACAAGAGTTCTTTCTCCCACCCACCCTAGACAAACCCCATTTTCCTAGTTACCAACAGACCTCTGAGGATGTCTGCCATAAATGCAGGCAAAACGTCAGGAGAGAATGCTTCTGGAATATGGCCATACAGCCCGAAAAACTGTATTACAACCCAGTAATTCCGGCCACGAAAGCCTTCGACAATACAATTTGTTCCTCTCCTGCAAGGGGGAAAAATGGAATTTCCTTTAATTAAAAGAAAGATTGTAGGTTTTGGTGCTTCTTTAAAAGCTCAAGGACAATAAAAATATACACCAAGGGGGAGAAAATGAAAATATAAAAGCATTCAAGTTTTCTTTTTAGGAGCTAAAAATCCGAAGTTGATCCTTTTGCACCATTAAATAATAAACTGGATTGTGCCTTTCTCAACCAAGATTTGTTTCTTCGGTGTGAAGGGCCAAGGTGGGAGTTGCTGCTGGTTTACATCATTCCATCGGCTGAAGCAAAACAAACGCAGCCCGGTTATTCTGTTGCTGACTCAGCACTGACAAGTTATGAGATAACAAATGTCGGAGGTGTAAGGCGGAGTGAAAAAGCTACTCTGCTGACTGGGGAAGGTCTGAAATGCTCTTCTTGCTCTCTTCTTTTATTGTGTCAGATTTGGGACGCCGCCATGATAGCGAAGGGGCCTGGCAGTGATTGTCTTTATGGTTCAGTGTCTTTGTAGCAGTGACATCAGGGCAAGTGTCGATATCCTAAACATACTCCTTAGCGGTGGCCTGTGCGGATGAAGGACATGCCTGGAGATTTAACAAGCTTCCATTTCGAGGAGGGGCCCTGATGTCGCTGCCTTTCCTTTGCACGTTGAGAAAGCATTTCTCTTCCCACCTGCCGGGAAAAGTAATAATAAAATTAAACAAAATGCACCAAAACAAATTTCAATTATATATATATATATATATATATATATATATATATATATATATATATGCACCAAAACACATTAATCATTTGTTTAATTATACTACCACTATGCATTTATGCAATGTTCAAAAAGTGTTGTAGTAAAGCCTGTGAGTAACGTTACAAACAATAGTATGGGTGCCAGAAGGGGGGAAAGGCTTACTCGGGAGCAGGAATCTGATGATGAGCAGCAGAGAAAGAGGATCTGGGACATATTTACAGCACCTATAGATGAGTTGTTTGAGGGATTCTCTGGGGATGATGGGTCAATGAGTAAAGGAGAAGAAGGAGACACCATGGATTGGACTAAGATAAGAGAAGTGCAAGCTATTTGTGAGGAGCCAACAATTAGTGGTACCTTTAAGGGGTTCTCTGGGGGTGAAGACTGGCAATCGGGATCCAACTGAGTCTTGGGGGGACCTAAGTCTTGACAGGAGATGGAGGACTTGGAGGGAAAGACAAGAGAATTCACGTGAAGAGCTAGGAGCAGCTGCAGAGGATAATGATGGGGTGGTGGTCAGTTCATCTGATGATATTTGTGAATAAAAGTGGGTTCAGAGGTGATGGGTCCTTGCAGAAGGCAAGGTGTTGATGAACGTTCGTGTGTTGGGTGCTGTGTATTGGAAAAGATTATTGTAGACTTGCTGCTGCCTGTTTCGTGTTCGGCGTTGGTTTAGAATTTGCATTTTGGATCTCCTGATCGTGTGTTATTGACCTGGATTGGCTTCTCGTGAATGTGGACTTCTCCCTTCCTGGAGCTGGACCAGTTTGGCTAAAGACGCTGCTTCTGCGGACACTGGAGCAGCGCTGTTTTGGATTTCTCCCGCTTCAACCCTGGACTTCCTGCGTCCCCTCCTTTTTCTTAACGATTTGTGTACTGTGCCTTTTTGTTTTGCCTCAGCGTGCTTGGTTTGATTCGCTTCTTTTGCATCCAGATAATCTGGATTATATTTCTGTTAACCTTTTTGGACCAGGTCTGGTTTGTTTCTTGAGTTTTGACCAGTGGTACTGCATTTAAGTACCTCTGCGTCCTTCTTCTTTTGTTTTAATGAACTTTGTTTTGAAGCTATTTTTGAGTCTGGCCCTTTAAGGTGTCTGATTCTGACAAAAAGTGTTAGAAGGGCTTCGAAGTACATTATGTCAATAAACCTTGCAGCAGACATGGGCAAACTTTTTAACTTGGGGGGCCACATGGCAGGCTGGAGTGGGGTGGACAGGCCAGAAGGGAGGGAGTTCTCCCCAAGCCCCCTCCCTGCCCTTTCCTCCCCTTCCTTTTCTCTTTTGGAGGCAGAAAGTTAAGGAAAGACAGGAAACATTTGGATCCCAAAAGGATTAGCCTTGGTCAGGATGAAATGGTGGACGGGAGAGAAAAGGTGTATCCATTAGACCCCATATTGCCTACTCCTGATATAGAATCCTAGAGCTGGAAGAGACATCCAAGGGCCATCCAGACCCTAGCTGTGAGAAGAGAAGGTAAAGAGGGAGCATGAGAATCGTGTTTCAAGATTTAAAAAGGGTGCCCCATTGAGGTTGTACTGATCCATTGGATCCATTGGATAATGACCAAGTAGCAACAGTAAGAACTGACCATGGAACAACAGACTGGTTCAAGATTGGGAAAGGCGTATGGCAAGGTTGTATACTCTAACCCAACCTATTCAACTTGTGTGCAGAACACATCATGTGATGTGCGGGGCTTGACAAATGCAAGGCTGTGGTTAAAATTGCTGGAAGAAACATTAAAAACCTTGATATGCAGGAAATAAAGCGCGACTGCTCATTGGAGGGAAGGATGAAGTACTTTGGCCACATCATGAGAAGACAGGAAAGCTTAGAGAAGACAATGATGCTGGGGAAAATGGAAGGAAAAAGGAAGATGGGCCAACCAAGGGCAAGATGGATGGTATCCTTGAAGTGACTGGCTTGACTCTGAAGGAGCTGGGGGTAGTGACGGCCGACAGGGAGCTCTGGCATGGGCTGGTCCTTGAGGTCACGAAGAGTCGGAAGCGACTGAACGAATAAACAACAACAACCCATTGAGGAGGAGGGAGGGGGAAAACTGACTTTCTGCTGCTCTAGAGACCAGGGCACAAGGGCACAATTGGTTCAAATGGAAGAAAAGAGATTCAACTAAAAGGATTAGGAAGAACTTCCTGAGAGTAAGAGTTGTTGGAGAGTGGCATAGGCTGCCTCAGAGTGTGGCAGTCTCTTTCTCTGGAGGCTTTTCCATAGAGGCTCTCTATCGTGAATGTTTTGATTGTGCCTTCTTCCACAGCAGGGGGTTGGATTGGATGGCCTTAGGGGATCTCTTCCATCTCTTAAGATTTTATATCAGGAGTAGGCAATACAGGGTCTAATGGATAGACTTTTTTCTCTCTTGTCCACCATCCCATCCTAACCAAGGCAAACCCTTTTGGGATCCAAACGTTTCCTGTCTTTCCTTCACTTTCTGCCTTTGAAAGAAAAAAGGAAAGGGAGGAAAGGGCAGGGAGAAGGCTTGGGGAGAACCCCCACTCCACTCCGGCCCACCATGCAGTCCCCAAGTTAGAAAGTTTGCCCATACCTGCTCTATTGACAAAGTGGTTTGTGCATATAAGTGCACCATGTTGCTTCAAGAGTACAGGTGCTACAGCAGTGTTTCTTAACTTGGGTGTTGGGACCCCTAGAGGGGGTCATGAGTGGGTGTCAGAGGGGTTGCCAAAGACCATCAGAAAACAGTATTTTCTGTTGGTCATGGGGTTTCTGTGTGGGAAGTTTGGCCCAATTCTATCCTTGGTGGCGTTCAGAATGTTCTTTGATTGTAGGTGAACTATAAATCCCAGCTATTACAACTCCCAAATGTCGAGGTCTGTTTTCCCCAAACTCCACCAGTGTTTACATTTGGGCATATTGAGTGTTCATGCCAAGTTTGATCCAGATCCAGCATGGCTTGAGTCCATCATTGCTCTCTGGATGTAGGTGAATTGCAACTCCCAAACTCAAGGTCAATGCCCACCAAACCGAGTATATTCTGTTGGTCATGGGAGTTCATTGTGCCAGGTTTGGTTCAATTCCATCGTCAGTGGAGTTCAGAATGCTCTTTGATTGTAGATTAACTATAAATTCCAGCAACTACAACTCCCAAATGACAAAATCAATCTCCCACCCAATCTCACCAGTATTCAAATTTGGGCATATTGGGTATTTGTGCCAAATTTGGTCCAGTGAATGAAAATATATCCTGCATATCAGATATTTACATTACGATTAATAACAGTATCAAAATTACAGTTATGAAGGAGCAATGAAAATAATGTAATGGTTGGGGGTCACCACAACATGAGGAACTCTATTAGAGGGTCGCGGCATTAGGAAGGTTGAAAAACACTGTGCTACAGAAACACAAAAACCTAATCTTATTGCCAGTGTAAGGTTTAATTTTACAGTCATCTTCCCTTTTATTATATCTACTCAAATGACAAGAAAATTTACACCAGTTGCTCTTCGGGGATTCAGATTTTATTGTACAGTTCATTTCAGTCAAACTATTTAGACATTTTTAAAAGCAACGTCAAGTGTTCTCTGGAAAAGCATTGAAGGTGGTCTGCAACTGACTAACTTAGTGCCTATTTCCTCATAAAACTACACTGACCCTCAGCCTTTTTATTTTAAAAAAACAGACTCCTACGTTTCCTGCCTTGAAAAAAAATTACTCCAGTAGAAATAGGGATCAAAGAGTCATGGAGGGTTTTACTTTTCCAAAGATCATGAAAAAGAAGCCAAGTGAAAAAGCAAAGAGAGATTGAGAGAGAGAGAGAACCAGCACCCTGCCGATTTATATTTACTTTGGACCTTTTCATCCCAGATTTTCAAAGGTTTGGTCCAGGTTGCTCTTCCTGAGAAGGTTTTCCTCTCAGTCCTACATTAAAACATTCTGTTTCCTGTTGAGGAATGGCCTTGAGGCGCCAGCCCAGTAGTTCACAGCAGTCTGATACAAGCACAGCAATTCAGAACTACTCCCCATTACCAGCCAGGAATGCAACTTGGGCTGAAGGAAATGAAATGTCCTTCTGTTGAAATGGGTCCCATCTCGCTACCCCCTCCCTCCATACACACCCTTTTTTTTTTTGAAACCAGTAGCTTGCCTTTGAAGTGAGAAGGTTAAAATAACATTCATGGCCTTTCTCGAGCCCTCCCTTCTCAAAAGTGGACTTTTAAAATTAGTATTAGCATTAGTTTCCTTTGGTTTGGAGCTCACACTTTTGTAATCACCTTCATTCCCCTGACTTAGTTTCCTGCCCTGGACAAGGATTAGGGAGAAGAAAAAGTCCCCTCAACTTCTGAGGATGCCTGCTATAGATGTTGGTGAAATGTCAGGAGAGAATGCTTCTGGAATGTGGCCATACGGCCCGGAAAACTCACAGAAACCCCAGCTCTAAGATCTGCTGGGAGGGGGGCCTTCTCTCACTCCTGCCTCCATCACAAGCAGAGTTGGTGGGGACGAGAAAAGAGGGTCTTCTCGTGGTGGCCCCCCCACTCAGGAACTCTCTCCCCAGAGAGAAGAGATTAGGTAAAGGTAAAGGTTTTCCCCTGACATGAAGTCCAGTCGTGTCCGACTCTGGGGTGTGGTGCTCATCTCCATTTTTAAGCCAAAGAGCTGGCATTGTCCGTAGACACCTCCAAGGTCAAGTGCCCGGTATGACTGCATGGAGAGCAGTTACCTTCCCGCTGGAGCGGTACCTATTGATCTCACATTTGCATGTTTTCGAACGGCTAAGTTGGCAGAAGTTAGGGCTGACAGCGGAAGCTCACGCCGCTCCCAGTATTAGAACCTGTGACCTTTTGGTCAACAAGCTCAACAGCTCAGTGCTTTAACCCACTGTGCCACCAGGGGATTTGATTAGCACCTATTTATTTATTTATTTGCCATACTTCTACCCCGCCCTTCTCTATCCCAACAGGGGACTCAAGGTGGCTTACAGTGTCACAACGTTGTGCCTCATCACAATCACCTAAACATTTCAAAAATCGCAACATATTAAACAGAGTTGAAACACATTTCAAAAGTCAAAAACACCCCATCCAAGTTCATGGTCTGAGTCTGTTCCAAAATCAATTGCACAAGGCTTCGATTCAACAATACTGCATTGCCTTAGTTCCCAAAGGCCTGTGCATAGAACCAGGTTTTGACTCTTTTCCTATAGCCTAATAGGGAGGGAGTTGCTCTGATGTCACTAGGGAGGGAGTTCCATAACCGAGGGGCCACCACTGAGAAGTCCCTGTCTCTCATGCCTGCCAGCTGAGCTAATCTACGTGTTGGTTTGTAGGGGACAATACGTTCGGACAGGTAGCCTGGGCTGGGACTATTTAGGGCTTTATAGGCTAAAACCAGCATTTTGAATTGAGTCCAGGATCACTCCAAAGCTGTGAAACTGCGCCTTCAGGGGGAGTGTAACCCCATCCAGCATCTAACCTGTCCACTTTCCATAAAGAACGAAAGACTTGGATATTCCAATGTGCTTTTGATTAACCCAGTTCATTAGATGATATGGTCCCCCTAGGCACAGCTTAATACTGGGCTCTGCACTTTATTATTATCTCTTCCCTTGAAATGTATTATACTGATTTTATCTGGGCCTTCTAGCCCTATCAGGCCGCTGATCCTTGTATTTGTTATCAGCTGCATCCGCGTAGTTGTATCACACAAGCCCTTGCCTCGCCCTTTAGTTCGGAATATGTTCCCTTCGGGGTGAGAAGGGTGGAATATAAATGCTTTAAATAAATAAATAAATAAATAAATAAATGTCCACTGTGCTCGGCCACTGTGGACATGTTGATTATGATGGTTATGTTTTTTATGATGTTTTTATATGTATTTTATTGTTTTATTGTGTCATGTTATTAATTGTGTTTGACTGGGTTTGATCCAAGTCCCTTCGGAGATACGGTGGCAGGATACAAAAATAAAGTTATTATAATATTATTAACAGTGATCCCGGCCATGAAAGCCTTCAAGAAAACAAGAAATAGGAAGTCTACAAAAATGTTAATTTTTCTTTTAAGTAAGGCTACACAGAGCTCACTGCTTTTGATTGCTCTTTGAGTTGTGCAAGAAATGTTGCATCCAATCCAATGGGAGTTTGGTGTTCAGGACACTGGGCTCAATCAGAGACTGGATACTCAAGGGACAATAAAGATTTTGGACAATAAAAACTCATTGTGCCCAGCAAAAAGCACTCCAGCAAAGCATGTGGGGAATGCGGAAGTACTTTATCAGTGTCGCAGATGAACAATGAAAGCGACAGCTCTCCTGGCGGCCAGAAAAAGTTAAATAGCCTCTTTGTATGTCTATATACGTTGTATGTCTAATTGGCATTGAATGTTTGCCATATATGTGTACATTGTAATCTGCCCTGAGTCCCCTGTGGGGTGAGAAGGGCGGAATATAAATGCTGTAAATAAAATAAATAAATAAATATCAGGGATATTTCATCCTATCACCAGCCATTGTCTCATCCACTGTTCTAAACCTGCCAGCCCCTCTCCAACAATTGGACAGAGGGAAATCTACATCGAAGGCAAGTGGTGCTCTCCCATTGGCTGGGACGTGCCGGACTCCCGCCTCTGCAAGACCTCATTGACGTCATCCAGGCTTGGCCAACTACAGCCAAGCCAAGTCCAGCTGGGCGTGGTGGGAATTTTGAACCTGAAAAGTGTATAACAGTGCATGTTTTACTGTGTTATGTATCTCAGCTACATTTTAGCAAGCTACCGCAAGCTGTCATCACTTTCAGCTGAAATTAAATAAACACCTTGGTGGCTTCTGCTTCAAATTGGTGAGATTTATTCTGGAATATTGGCTTCTCTTTCTCACCAGGCTTGGATCCCATTATCCGCTGCTATTTTAAATTGTTCAATAACAGTAGCTATGCTAATGTCCATAAACCCAATGTCTGAACAAAACAAGCAAGAAGCTGCAGCAACCAAAGCACTTGCAAGTCCTATGCATGCAAGCGCCGCACAAGCCAACCGGAGTCTTAAAGGCACAGCGATGGTGTTGCCTTACAGATATAAAACAGGTCAAGCCAGGGTTCTTTTCAAGAAACCACAGGTATGCGCTACAGAGACTGAAGATTTCCCACATCTGAGGCTTCACTGGAGGGCTGCAGCTGAAGTCTCGCCAAGCCAGGCATGCCCAAGCAAAGCCCAACCCGCAAGTGAAGTCGGTGCAATCAAAGACGGCAATTACAGTTCCTTGGCTGTGGTTAGGCTTCAAAGCAAAGCGCTGTGAGTCACATTTTAGCATATGTGAAGCCTTGAGCTCCAGCCACAACTGAGATCTGCCATCCCTCTGCCATTTATGCTGTAGTGGAGAGCTGACTGCAGCAGAGAAATGAGGAGCCATTCCTCAAGAAATAAAACTCAAACCTATTTTTTTTGTAAAAGCCCCATAGTTAAAAGATAACACTGAAATATTTGGCAGCCAGAAGGGTGTATAATTGGAGACTTGTGACATACAGAGATCAGAGGCAGAATTTTAATTCTCTCCCCCTGTCTCCCCAAAAGGAATTGCCCAAGAAGGTTTTGCCCTTTTCGGCACTACATATTGATAGAGGGGTGTGCAAATGAGCTTCAACACTTTTATTCTAGGCTCTAGAGGAAGTTTTTCTAGTTATTTCAATTGGAACTTGGTCACAAATAGATATATCTATCTATTCAGGCAATATCTATATCTATATTCAAGTTAACATCATTTTGTGACCTATTCTAGATTTTATATCAGTGGTTCTCAACCTGTGGGTCCCCAGACGAAATTCTAACAGATACTAAACTGGCTGGGATTTCTGGAAGTTGTAGGCCAAAACACCTGGGGATTCACAGGTTGAGAACCACTGTCTTAGATTGTTCTCAGTGGTATGAAGGAAGTCGTCATTGTTTCCTCAATTTTCTATTTTCATATTAGTTTCTGTTTAGCCAGTATTGCACCACCTGACATCAGTCGGGAAGTAGCAGCCTGTAATGAAAGGACCAAGGTAGTGATATCTCTGGCCCATCCTCTGTTCGGATATCAGCCAGCAAGCCAATGCCTTAAATCAAGAAATAGCTTCCTAAGACCTACAGAGATACTTGAAGGAACACCTCAGCAAGCGAGAGTCTAAGAGTGGCAGGTTAAAACCCAGAACCTCAATCAGTGGCTGAGACTGGATGAGAAACTCCTGGGCACACAGAAGACTGTGGGACTTGGAAGGCGCTGAACAGATGCAAAGCTAACCTTAAGAAATTGGGCTACAAAGTAGAGTTTGCGACATGCAAGTGTGGAGAAGACCAGCGATTCAAAACCTGGGAGCAGATGAGCTCCCGCTGTTATCCCCAGCTTCTGCCAACCTAGCAGTTAGAAAACATGTAAACGTGAATAAATCAATAGGAACCTCTTCAGCAGGAAGGTAACGTCAGACTTGACTAGACTTAATATCAAGGGGAAACCTTTACCTTTTTCTCTGAGAAGGAAATATTAAAACTCATGCATTATGATCTCAGTCAGACAAGGGGACCACATTTCAATTTTTGGAGTTAAAGCAAAAAGAGGGGAGGCCACACATTACATAATTAATGTAATATATAGTTAAGTCCGAACAGCAGAGAGGGTCAGAGAATAGCTTTATCCATGTGCCAATCTGCCCCAAATTAGTGAAATAAATCTGAAAATTCCTACAAGAAAGGTTACCTTATACTCTTTTTTGCAAACTCTCGAAAGGTTTTTGGATGATCATTGATAGCGAAACAACACTGATTAGATGAACCATTGACTAGATCCAGTAAAAGTTTTCTCAGGTAAGCATGAAACACACATTTGGAAAAGTAAAATATTAATAAGACACAATCACTGGACCATTACCAATTTCCTCTTTTCTTGCCCAGCAGATGTCACTATTTCATATACAAATAGGACTGAAGGAGCCTTCTGTAGCCTTAAAAGTCCAAAATGTCTAGTTTGGCTTTGCTTTACTGAATAGGAATGTGTCTCTCAAGGGGAGACACAGTCATTAGGGTATACGGAACTCCAAGGACAATTTTTTTCCAGTGAAATGCTCATCATAAAATAACAAGGTAGTATGAATTTAATCACCCTTGTCATTTTGTATGACAAAAAGCCATTTATTCTGGGCTTAAACCAAAATCTAACACAACTGTATTTTGAAAGCAATCTAAACAGATGGCTTGTAAAGCTGTCTTAGTTGGTGATGTATCTTATTCTTTCTTGCATCCCTAATTGACATAAACGGAAAGGGTATCCTCTTCCCAACTACTTATGGAAAACATCAGCTACAAAGCACAGGCAGGGACAAACTTTTAGTCACTAAAAAGAGCCATTTGGTGCTAAGGGAAAGTGAGCAAACAGTTGTTGACAAGGGAAAGAGAAAGAGATTGCCTTGGAAGGACTCTCCAGCTATGTTTTGCTGATATCAGCTGCTGGGAAAAAGAAAGAAAGAAGGAGGGGGAGGTTCCTTATCACTATATCATGTGATTCTTCACCCTGGAAATCCACATTTGAGGAGGTGGAAGCTTTTGTTTGGTTCATGTGTTACTATCAACAGATCTATTTATGTTTCCCAAACTTATGTGTGAAAAGAAAAACAATTATTCTTCCGACTTGGCATTCTACAGATTTTATGATGTAGTCTTCTGATATGTTTTAAAATACCAATACGGGTATATTGAGAGGAAATTTAATGTAATGCACACCAAAAAAGGGAAAGCTTCACATAAAAATGAGCAGATATCTCTGTGAGGAATTTTTTAAACCCCACTATCTTGTAAACTGATGCAGAAACAAGACAGGATGAATTTGAGCTTGGGGGGGTGGGGGGTGGGGGATAGTTCTGGCAAACATAATGGATTTCTCCTTTATTACTTCATTTAGGGACATATTAAAATTATTAAAGTATTCTGACTTATTAAAGTTCCACGTTTCTAGTTCACCTCAATAGCAATGAGAATGTCAACATGTCCAAAGGAGAGCCAGCAAAATGGTCAAGGGTCTGGAAACCATGTTCTATGAGGAATGGTTTAGGGAGCTGTGTAAAATCAGCCTGGAGAAGAGAAGCTTGAGGGGTGACATGATAACCATGTTTAAATCTTTGAAAGGATGTCATATTAAAGATGGAAGAAATTGGTTTTCAGAAGCTTCAGAGACAATGACTTGGAGCAATGGCTTTTACTATTCTTGATACAATATACAGAACTCCTGGGTCCATTAAACTGTTCCAAGAAACTAGGTTGCTGTGAGTTTTCTGGGCTGTATGGCCATGTTTCAGAAGGATTCTCTCCTGACGTTTCGCCCATATCTATGGCAGGCATCCTCAGAGGTTGTGAGGTGTGTTGGAAATTATGAAAATTGGGTTTATACATATGTGGAATGCCAGGGTGGGAGAAAGAGCTCTTGTCCATTGAAGGCAAGTGTGAATGTTGCAATTTGCCATCTTGATTAGCATTTAATGGCCTTGCAGCTTCAAAGCCTGGCTGGTTGCTGTCTAGAATTCTCCTGTTTTTTGAGTGTGACTTTTTATTTATTGTCCTGATTTAAGATTTTTTTTAAAAAATACTGGTAGACAGATGTTGTTCATTTTCATTGTTTTCTCCTTTCTCCCACCCTGGTCATTCCACAGATATATAAACCTCAGTTATCCAGTTTTCAACAGACCTCACAATCTCTGAAGATGCCTGCCATAGATATGGGAAAAAATCAGGAGAGAATGTTTCTGGAACATAGCCATACAGCCCAGAAAACTCACAGCAGCCCAGTGATTCCGGCCATGGAAGACTTCGACAACACATTGTTCCATGAAACTTGTTAGAACTGAATTGGTTTCTAAAAAAAGATAAAAGTGTATTTGGTACACCAAATATCTGGAAAGCCAAGCCAAATAAGACCATTATACCAATAAAAAAGAAAAAAAAGAAAGCAGCCATTGATAAGCAGCAGCTTATGATGCTTCTCTTATCTATACTTGATAATAGTATGTCAAGGACAGAGGAGGCAAAAGTAGTACTAGTAGGATATCAGGCAATTTGCAAGAATTTCCAATACTTAATACTTTAAGAATGAAAGCAATCTGTCTCCAAAAAACTAAGCCATTAAAATAAAGAAAAGCTCATGGAGAAAATGCAGTATGTTTTTTACAAAAGGATCTGTGAGCAAATTTCCTTTTTGGTGCTGAAAAGAAACTCTTGGGCTGAGTATGGGCTTTAAGGATTCTTCCCCTGACTTCTATGTCAACTTCCTGAATGACTCAATTTATACCAGGCTCTGGTTGTTGGCCTACAAAGTTCTAAAAAACAAACAAACCAACAACCCCAAAGTAAACCCACAAGCCTGAAGTCTGTCCATCGCTAAGTTCGAAGAGGCTTCTATCGTCTCCATTTGTTTTGCTAAATGTGTCCTACAGGCCCATATCATATGTTGGGTTCTTCTTGGTCCTGCTTTCTGCTTGTGGCAAGCTATAACAGCAGCTGTGCCTATTTCATGCCAAGAGAACCCAAATTCTGTGAACAGGATTATGAAAATGAAGCCAATCTGCATGTATCTACATTTTGCATAATGCACCCTGCTTCCAAGATTTGAGGATTTCAAAGCCTTTAGATGGGGTGGGCAAAGGCTGAGATGGCATTGGGAAATGGGGGAAAAGAGAGGAGTTCCAAGGGTTGGATTTACTGCTCAACAAGGTCAGGATGAGATGCAACGTAAGAGCTATGTGGGTTAAATCAATGCCTTCCTCCCTGAGCACTGGATGTTCTTGGCCAGAGTTCGTCGGGTTTCTAAACCACAAGGCTTTTCAGATCATTAATTTATAGCATAAAAAGTGAACAGTTGGTTGCTCATCTGTTGGATGGGATCTTCACATCAGTCTCTCTGGTTAGCAGTAGCTTGTTTTCCAGGATTCAATATACATGAAAATTAGAAAATATAAGTTGGAAGAAATTGAATTGCTTTGAAAAATATGTTGGTTACCTTACAAATGATCATTTCATGTCACTTTTTTTTAAAAAAAACCCAATCTACTATAATGGGCATTTTTATTTATTGTGTACTGAATTACATGTTTAGAATTGTATGCCAGCAGTCAATGATTTTTTTTTCTGTGTCAGGAGCGACTTGAGAAACTGCAAGTTGCTACTGATGTGAGAGAATTGGCAGTTGTCAGGGCATTGCCCAGGGGACAACTAGATGTTTTAGAGCAGTTCAGTACTCAGTAATGTTAAGTAGTAATTACTGTATTTACAAATTTAGCACCAAAACAGACAAGGGTTCTTTCTTTCTCCCACCCTGGACTGTGTTGGATAATATACAATGTTGGATGAGCGAAGGCTGGATAAGCGAGACTCTACTGTAATGTGTGTTTTATGCAATGTGTTGATTTATTGTTTATATGTTGGGTTATGGGATGATGGTTTTTTTGAATTATGTAGTTGTTTTTCTATTTTGTTTGCCACTTTGAGTCCCATTTATAGGATACAAATAAGTAAATAAATAAATAATGTGTTGTCGAAAACTTTCATGGCAAGAATCAATGGGTTGCTGTCAGTTTTCCAGGCTGTAAGGCAAGAATGCTTCTGGAACATGGCCATACAGCCTGGAAAACTCACAGCAACCCACAAGTACTTAATGCATCAGGTTTGAAACCATGGCAATGTGAAACGGCCTTTGCATTTCTTGCAGATATTCAGATGCAGCATCCTTATTGGGATGAATTTCAATATCCGCCATAATTTTTTCAGCCTTAATTCCTTTGTGAGTTGTACGGGGGCCTTCACCACACCCAGTACTTAGCACAATTATGGAAGACTAGAGTCCCAAGAGCTAAAATATGGAGCCACTTCATTACAGTATTTATAAATATGAAATTCAAATGAAATAATTCATGACAATATCAAACCAATGCTGCCTACCCTGCCAAGTCAGCACTATGCATATAGTGATTAGAACAAGTCGATTTGGGAACTAAGAAGCTGTTCTAATTTGTTTCTAATGACAAGTTTTGTATCATGTTGGAAGCCAGAATGGCTTAGCTGCTTGGTAATAAAGTTCTTGCGCTTCACAGATGGACTTGCAGCAAGGTCTGGTCAGTATAGTTAGTGTAATTCAGACTTTTTTTAAAAAGAAAAGAATTGGGAGCTCAAATACAAAGCCGGTATAACAACCATAAATCATAAGAGCATTCATTTGAGGAGAAAGTATTGTGTGCTATAAATTCAAGATTTTTTTTCAGAAGTGAAATGTGAGAAGATTGCACAAGTTCTTAATTTTTCAAATATCAATTTAGCAGAAAGGCTTTGAGAAATATTCTTACCATGCTTCAGATGTAGGCAGCTGTCATTCGTGGGGCTGCACCTGTAGAAGATTGTTTTTCTTTAACAATTTTCCATTAAATTATGTTTTTTTACATCCCAAATAAAAGATCTTATGCTAGAATGTGAATTGCCAATTGATTTCCTCTTGACTTTCATGGTTCTTATACCAGCTATTTTATTTATTACATATCTGCATTTTTGTTACAACAAAAGAAGATGTGAAATGACCTCACTGGCATTTTAACTTGACATACCAGGCAGCTGTTAAGACCATTTCCAATTTTTTTAAAAAGTCATAGCCAAGGGACATAGGATTGAATAATTTCCCAACATCTTCAAATGCAATAATCTGAAGGATATATTCACAATGAATCAATATGTTAAATCTTTGTTGTTAAGTGTTTCATAGAGAGAGCATTTTCTATGTTTCTAGATTTCCACCCATTAGGCCTTCCAATGTGTTGTTCAATAATGCTTAAAGACTATCTTTAATAACATAATAATATGTTTTTAAAGATAGCCTTTACAATGAAAATTGAAATGAATCACCATTCTTAGCTGCTTCGAACTTGCAAGTTCTTCTTGAAGACACACAGTTGGACAAACACGGGACTCATCAATTCAGCTTTCAACGAAAGCAGCACCGTATCTTTATTTACAAAATATGTACACTACAATCTCCGGTCATGTCCGTTCACATCTCAGCTCTCTGCACGAAGTACATTTCTGCTTTTCCGGTTTGCACAGGAAACTCCAAAAATGGCACTCTACCAATTCTACACATCTCTATTATTTTAATACATGCACTTCTGAAACCATACAATTTAAACTATAAGCAGTTTTCATACCCAAAACCATTACATATTCCGACAGAATTTCAGTATTTTATTGTACAACATTTTAGAAGGCCTGATGAGCAGGAAAACAGTGAATAATTTTAAATAAAATATGAAACCAAATTCATAGCAGGTGCAAGACAGAGACCTACTTCCTGCTACTTCCTGAAGCTATATCGGATACAGAAGGAAACGGCCAAGGTGCTGGAATTGGTTAATTGATGCTGATTAATAATAAATAATCATAAACTTTAGTTGTACCCCACCAACATCTCCCCGAAAGGCTCACAAAAAGCACACAATAGTGCAGAACACACAAAGTACAAGATCCATAACAAATAAAATAATAACAAAATAAGTTCACAAAACAAAAAATAACATTATTTATTTATTTATTTATTTACTTTATTTGTATACCGCTCTTCTCAGCCCTTAGGCGACTCAGAGCGGTCAATTCAACCCTACTGATTAAAATTCAACAATGCAGAAAGCTGCGGGTATAACAGGCTGTGAACTGTCCTAGTCCATAAAGTGCTAGCAGAATCAATCACTGAGGCCTCGATATTAGTGAGTTAAGGTTCTAATCATAGTCCAAAGGCTTGTTAAAAAAAACATGTTTTCAGTTGTGTCCGGAAATCTTGAAGAGAGGAGGCTAACCTGATCTCCTTCGGGAGCGTGTTACAAAGCTGGGGGGGGGGGGGCACCACTGAAAAGGTCCTCTCTCTCTCATTCCCACCAACCATGTTTGAGACGGAGGTGGGACTGTGAGGAGGYCCTCTCCAGCAGATCTTAAAGTTCGCAATGGTTCATAAAAGGAAATGCAGTCTCAAAGATGTTTCAATGCATATGTGAAGCAATGGAAATCATTCCGGTTCTGTGAAACAATATTCAACTGCAGTGGCCTCTAGAAGATAGTTTCTACACTATGCAAAGACTGGTTGTCTCCAGAAAATACTCCTTTTGTCATTGTCAATATAACTTTGCCAAACAACAATTGATCACTGCTATAAGCAAGACTGCTGTTGGTAGTCTCCAATTGTTCAGCTTGGCCTGACTTCCAAAAGACTGGGGATTTTTCTCTAATTTCAAGATGCAGAAGCAAACAGGATAGAGTTTAAGATCATGAGTTTTCTAAGAATATGGCTCTCAATGCTCAATACTCCTCTGCGCAGTTGACAAGGCAATGAAGACCACCAGTTTAAAAATGTTAAGATTTGTTATCACCCATTATACTGTAGAAGTCTTTGTGTGAAGAATCTATAAACAAGCAATGACACAATGAGCTGAGTTTTTCAAATGCTACAAGTGTTAAAACAAGATGAAACATACCTGATGTCGACTCTTGTAACTTTTCTCTCTTCCTCTTCTTTTTCTTTCCCTATAGAGTAAAAGAAAAGGGGAAAAGATTCATGGAAAAGGGATTTAGAGCAGCACATGAATACTTTTCTTCTAAATAACTTTATAGCATTTGTGGAAACATAATAACACCACAAAAGCCATTTTGAACCATCTCCAGATGGCTTAACGACCACGTTTAAGCTGCTCTGAGCAGAGAAAATAAATTTCACCTTTACATAATTTTAAAAATAATTTTAATAATTTTTTTCCCCAATATTCAGTTAAAAAACATATTCTTTCCAATATTCAGTTTAAAAGAAGTCAAAACAATGTAACTTAAAATCAGGGCCAGTAGCTGAATTCAAACTTTAGCAGCATTTCTAGTTGAAATTCTAACCAGTTATTTCGAAGCATTGCATATAAAATAAGTTGATATTTCATTTCAACACGTTTCAGAAAACAAAAAAAGGGAGGGGGGGGGAATAAGGACTGAATATAGAGCTAAATCTCATTGTTAGTCCCAATGAGAGTAAGCTCAATTAATTAATGGAAAATACATAAGCAGCAACCTACCAATTTTTTTTATGTCAGGAAAGACTTGAGAAACAGCAAGTTGCTTCTGGTGTGCGAGAATTGGTCATCTGTAAGGATGTTGCCCAGGGGACACCTGGATGTTTTACCATCCTTGGGAGGTGTCTCTCATGTCTCCACATGCGAAGCTGGAGCTAACAGATGGGAGCTTACCCCACTCCCCAGATTTGAACCATCGACCTTTCTGTCAGCAATCTTGCTGCCACAAGGGTTTAACCCATTGTGCCACTGGGGCTCCTAACTTCTATTGACTTTCTATTGATTTGTTGAGTATTCTAATGGAGGGTAGCAATTGAATTCACCCATCATAATTATTATCAACGAGCTAAAATAATATTTTGAGTTATGATACAAGTTCTTGACAGGAGTAATTTAAAATGCTTCCAACTTAAAATTAAACAGCAACATCTGTTCTCCAAAGCCACAAAAAAGTGGAAGATCTTGAACCTCACACTTAAAAAGAAAACTGGCTTCAGAGATATTATAATAAAATAGCCAGATCTGGTGAGACCTGGGTTCAAGTCCTCATGAAACCATAAATGCTGAAAGGACTGGTCACTATTTCTCAGCTCGATCCACATCATTCATTCTTTTTTACAGATAAAATGGGAAGAGGAAGAACCATTTATATTTCCCCGATATTTACTATGCTGTGTGCTTCTATCTCTTTCAGTCCCATTACACCACAATTCATTAAGACAGAACAAGAGTTTCACAAGTTCTGAAGTTAAAGACACATAGATGTTTTCATTGGATTAAGGCAGGTTCTAGGTAAAGGAGCTTCTCTTTATTCTAAAGCTCACTGGCATTTTAAATGGAGTCTGACTTGGGGGCAATTCTACTTATCTGGCTTAAACAAGGCGTATTGGATTATGGACAAAGCTTAGTACTGATTGAAATCTCCTTGAATGCGTGAGAGACCACATTTTCAAAGTCAGGACTAGGTATGGGATTAGGTTTCCCTTTGAATTCTTTATTTAAGAGTAATCAAGGCCCAATCTTAGCTAACTCCCAGACAAATAGTTATTTGGCTGTCTTCAGTGTGGATTAAAAAAAACAATGAAAAGAAAGAGGTATTTTAGAAGATAAATGGCAAGTGTGTTGTTTAATCCCAATGGAATCTCCATTAGATTTTGCTACGTGCATCAAAACCATAGTACAATCCTCCATCAAATTAAATTAAACATTTTTAAAGGAATACATTCTTAAATATTTCTGATTTAAACAAAGGAATTGCAGCTGAAGATAGCTGTTACTTGAGTCCCTGTATTGGGAGAAAGGCCATTTAACAAATTTGTGTGTGTGTGTGTGTCAGGAGCAACTTTAGAAATTGCACGTCGCTTCTGGTGTGAGAGAATTGGCCTTCTGCAAGAACATTCCTAAGGGACACCTGGATGTTTTGATGTTTTACCATCCTTGTGGGAGGCTTCTCTCATGTCCCCGCATGGGGAGCTGGAGCTGAGAGAGGGAACTCAACCTGCTCTCTCCAGATTTGAACCGGCACAAGGGTTTAACCCATTGCACCATCGAGGGCTCCTAAGTTAACAATTTACACACACACACACACACACACACACACACACACACACCGTATTTTCCGGAGTATAAGATGACTGGGCATATAAAATGACCCCCAACTTTTCCAGTTAAAGTATAGTGTTTGGGATATACTCGCCGTATAAGACTACCCCTCATTCAACGCACACCAAGTAATTTTTTTTAAAATCAGATTTGATAAACTATATTAGAAAGTGATGCCATTTCCTTTGCAGAAGGGCTTTAAGCATTGGGTAGCCATTTCCCAGGGTTGCTTTAGCCCTGACAGAAAGACCTCCCTACAATACTATAAATCTAGTGCCTGGCATAAAAGGCATACACCTAACAAGGCTCATTGCAAGACCTTTTTCACTCGCATCTATTTAAACAAGAAAGCTTTACAAGCCACTTTCTCTGCATATCTTTTTCTTGATGGAAAACTCAATCAACTCCTTTTTAGTCCAAACTGGACCAAAAGGTATTCAGTTTTCATTCTTGAATTTTGAATGCATAAAGTAGAGACCAAAGGGACCCCGCTGATGTTGCTGCTGCACCCCTCCGGCACTGCTTGGCTTCCCAGGCTCCCGCTGCCGGGCTTCAGCCTCCCCAAAGGGCTCCTCAGCTCCATGCCCACCTTGGCTGACAGTGCGGCAGCGGACGACGAAGGGAAGGAGGAGGAGAAGCCGCCTCCTCCACCTCCTTCTCCCCCTGTCCCACGAAGGGAGGGAGTGAAAGAGAGAGAAGGAGGGAGATCCAAGCCACACAGGCTCCTCTTCCTCCTCTTGTTACCCTCAGAAGGGAGAGGGAGATCCAAGAAGCAGCACAGCCTCCTCTCCAAGGCAGAACAGCCCTGCAAAGGGACAGAGAGAGATCCAAAGGTGGCACAGTCTCCTCTTCCTCCTCCTTTCACCTGCCCTATAAGATGATCCCCAACTTTTGGGAAGATTTTACTGGGTTAAAAAGTCATCTTATACGCTGGAAAATACAGTATATGAAATTTTACAAAGAAAAAAAAAATCCCAGAATTAACATACAAATCCGTTCACACAACCCAGATTTGTTCAAAAACAGTCTACCAAACCTTCTTCAGAATCATTGCCATATGCATCTGTTAACCATGTAATATGTCAAAGGCAGACATTTGTGAGTCACTACCCCAGATGTTTCCAAAGCAATGTTCAGCTATTTTAATGGCCATTTTATTTATTTGTCATATGGCACAGCTGGTTGAGAAACATTCATGGGGCCAATTCCAAACCAGTTTGGGATATGTGGAAGTTATCTAAAATGAGGCCCAAACTGGGTTGCTTTCCTGTGCCAGCTGCTCCCTCACCTCTTTGGGTTTTAATTGCAGAAAACGTTAGCTGAAGAAAATGTAAATGAGGGGCTTACGTAGTTATCTCTTGCAGACCAGCCTGGATAGAGCTGCATGTGTAGCTGCCTTTCTTTCCGAGCTAGTTCATAATATTTAGCTTGTTCTTCACGGGACAACGCATGCCACTGCAAATAAAGGAAGAAAGAGTGAATTTTGGGCCCTGCTAACAGAATGTGCTACACACAGAAGTACCTAAAGGATAATGTTAATTTGTGTTATTCTGGCATATGGAGAGAGAGAAAAACACAGTAATCGCTTACACAGCACCTATGACAAGCCAAGAAAGTAGCAGCATCTAGACAGAACATTATAATAAAACTGTGCATTTGGTTTTATGACCTCAGTGTTGAATTTTGCATTTATCTCTATTGACATTTGATCCATTCATATTTATAGTAAAGGTAAAGGTTTCCCCTGATATTAAGTCTAATTATGTCCGACCCTGGGGGGGGGGGG
>NW_026847549.1:176404997-176530254 GCF_025583915.1 Anolis sagrei ordinatus | reverse complement strand
AGCGGCCTTCAGTAGTACTGCTTGACAGAAGGTCTACCAAAGAAAGACTTGAATAAAGAGGTGAAATTAGTTACAAAACACTGAATTCTAGTTTCAAAGCCATCTAACTCCCACTTATTGCTGGCAATAATTCAAGGTCTTACAACGTTCATGGCTTTTGAACAACTATGTAGCAGGAATTAAATATTCTATTCTTTGTATTGTCGAAGGCTTTCATGGCCGGAATCACTGGGTTGCTGTGCATTTTTCGGGCTGTATGGTCATGTTCCAGAAGCATTCTCTCCTGATGTTTTGTCCACACCTATGGCAGGCATCCTCTGAGGTTGAGGGGTCTGTTGGAAACTAAGGAAGTGAGGTTCAGGGTGGGAGAAAGAACTCTTGTCTGCTAGAGGCACATGGGAATGTTGCGATTTGGCACCTTGATTAGCATTTAATGGCCTTGCAATTTCAAGGCCTGGCTTGTTGCTGACCAGGGGAATCCTTTGTTGGGAGGTGTTAGCTGGCCCTGATGGATTCTTGTCTGGAATTCCTCTTCTTTTTGAGTGTTCCTCTTATATACTGTCCTGATTTTAGAGGTTTTTTTAAATACTGGTAGCCAGAATGAATTCTATGAACAGAAAGATGGAGTTGCTATGGGGAGCCCTCTCAGCCCAGTCATAGCAAATTTCTACATGGAACACTTTGAAAAACAAGCCCTGGAAACAGCAACAAAAAAGCCCACTACATGGTCCAGAGATGTGGATGACACCTTCACCATTTGGAGCCATTGAAAAGAAACAACTGAACCAGACCTTGAAATTGCAAGGCCATTAAATGCTAATCAAAGTGGCCAATTGCAACATTCACATGTGCCTCTGGCAGACAAGAGTTCTTTCTCCTACCCTGGACACTCCACAGATATATAAACTTCACTTGCCTGGTTTCCAACAGACCTCACAACCTCTGAGGATACCTGCCATAGATGTGGGCAAAACGTCAGAAGAGAATGCTTCTGGAACACGGCCAGACAGCCCGAAAAATGCACAGCAACCAGTTCTATTCTTTAATTAGTATTATTTTTTGTCTCAAGAACAACGGAAATCTTTATTCTTGTTGAGAAATCACCTCTTCAGTTATGCAGTATGTTCTCTTCCAACTATCAGCCTTCTCTCATATAGTCTCATTTTTCATATACTTCAAATTTAGGTGGTCAGCACATTTTTATTATTCCTGTTTTTACTGTCATTACAACTACATTATTGTGTTTTTAAGAACTGAATCTACGATCTAACATTCCTAAAATGTTCAGACCCATACAGCACCCCGGGGCACCATTCTGGGTATTCCAGCACAAGGTGATTTTTAGCACAACTGAGCTGCTCGTTTCTATGCAGATGCACACACCCTTCTCCAAGGCACAGCAGCTTTTGCTTTGCTCCCAAGGAGCAGCCGGCTCCAACCCCCACAGCTGTCTGTCAGCTGTTTCACAGCAGGAAACCGGGGTGGAAGATTGCTGCCTCCAAGACCCAGCCAGCAGGGATCGTGGGAGGGAGCCAACAAGGGACAGAGATGAAGCACAGAAGGCACATGGTTTTCCCAAGGAGTTCATTCTTTAATAATAAAATTAGAACCAGAGATTTGAGATGCCCCAGAGAAATCACACTGCAACATTTAGATTGCCTTCTGTCTATATTAGTATTCTCACTGAGGTGTGCTATCCTGAAAAATTACCAAGAATATTCAAGGTAAGTTGTTGCTTACCATTTGAGTAGGACTTTGCTTATTAATTTATCGTTGATTGTCGTTGTACAGTTGTAATTTTGTATGTATTGAATTTGGTCACAGTATGGGTCATAGACTCATAGTATCATATAATCTAGCGTTGGAAGAGACCTTGTGAGCCATCCAGTCCAACCCCCTGGTAAGAAAGAGGAAAATTGCATTCACAGCACCCCTGACAGATGGCCATCCAGCCTCTGTTTAAAAGCCTCTGAAGAAGGAGCCTCCACCACACTCCGGGGCAGAGAGTCCCACTGCTGAACAGCTCTCACAGTCAGGAAGTTCTTCCTAATGTTCAGGTGGAATCTCCTTTCCTGTAGTTTGAAGCCACTGTTCCGCGGCCTAGTCTCCAGAGCAGCAGAAAACAAGCTTGCTCCCTCCTCCCTATGACTTCCCCTCACATATGTATACATGGGCCATCATGTCTCCTCTCAGCCTTCAATTCTGCAGGCTCAACATGCCCAGCTCTTTAAGCCACTCCTCATAGGGCTTGTTCTCCAGACCCTTGATCATTTTAGTCACCCTCCTCTGGACACATTCCAGCTGGTCAACATCTCCCTTCAATTGAATTGCCCAGAACTGACACAGTACTCCAGGTATGATCTGATCAAGGCAGAATAGAGGGGCAGAATGACTTCCCTGGATCTAGACACTAGACTCCTATCTATGCAGGCCACAATCCCATTGGCATTTTTAGCTGCCACATCACACTGTTGTTCATGTGGATTCCAAGATCTTTGTTAGTGTCTGGTTAGTGCTTTTTAACGCTAAACAGTATCTTAAATCTAAAGAATGAATCACATTGTGAACATTGGATAACATATAAACAGTAAAGCTGAATTTAAACTGGTTTTGCAGCAGTGCTTTTTCAACTCTTCTGACCAAAGCAACTTCTTCTCCTACTTTGTTGCTTTAGAGAGCGTTGCCTCACTAGAGCTTTGGAGAGATTCCCATAGTACTATTTTCCTTTTGCTACAAGGTGATTTCAGTAGTGTGCCATCTGCCACTGTGTTCAAAGTTTGGCTTCCAGCAGGCCATTGTGAATGCTGGAAAAGTGATATTTGATGTAGCAAGCCAACAGCCAAATCCTCTGTGAGTTGGCAGATATACACAGTCAGCCGACCTCAGTCTGAAGTGATTGTATACAAACACAAGTAGATGTTCCCTGTAATTACTATGTACTCAGAAGGCAGTGTGAGTAAACAACACTAATCATAATATAATCTACATGGAACTCAACTGAGTGAGAATTCCTATATGTTCCATATTTCCTTGAACTGTACCCCTTTTTTTAAAAAAAAATCTACTTCAACATTTGGTGGATGGAAAATCAAATAAGGTATGAAAAACCAAAAATAGTGGGAATGAACTATAGACAGTTACTTGAAATAATGGGACAAACATTCTGCATTGACTTTCATGAAACATGATTCATTCTGGACTAGAGGCTGAGTGTTAGTCCCAACCAGGGGCGGCTCGTCCATTACGCGAAGTAAGCGGTCGCAGAACACTTTTTTTTGCCAGGGGCGCAGAGGCGCCTCTGTAAATGCCCCTCGACTGCCACTTGAGGAGCGCCCCCTCAGCTCACAACAGCCCTAGCAGTCCGGGGGTAACCTCGGCTTTCTTGCCTCGCTGCCGGGCGATCCACTTCCCAAAGGGGCCGGGCCCTTGAGCCACGCCTAGCCCCTCTCGTTCCTGCTCCACCCGGCCACCAGGTGCACGAGCAGAGCTCAATCGTTCTCCGTGTTCGATCCCTTCCCCATGACCGATCCCCCGGCGCTCCACCCGCCTCCTCTCCCCAATCTGCAGGTGGGCTAAGGGGCGGAGCTGCCATGCCTGGCCCGCTTCGGGTCCGGACGCATGTCTGAAGACCCCAGCGTGCACACCAAAAGTCGCCTCTTCTCCTGACTTTCTCTTCAGCCATTGGGACCAAGAGAGAGAGAGAGAGAGAGAGAGAGCCCCTCCGGCTGGAGGTATCTCCCACCTCCGCTCCCTCCTTTGTTTTTGCGCCTACCTTCAGGAAAGGTGGGCATCTCCACCTCTCTCTCTCTCTCTCTCTCTCTCTCTCTCTTGGTCCCAATGGCTGAGGAGAAAGTCAGGAGAAGAGGTGACTTTTGGTGCACACGCCGGGGTCTTCAGGCACGCCTCCAGACCCAAAGCGGGCCAGGCAAGGGAGCAAGTGCGGCAAGTGTAGTTACTGGGATGTATAGTTCACCTACAATCAAAGAGCATTCTGAACTCCACCAATGATGGAATTGAACCAAATATGGCACACAGAACTCCCACGACAAACAAAAAATATATATCAATGATTGGGGGGGGGGGGGGTGCCAAAATACTGTTTGCTTACCGTTGAAAATTACCTAGGGCTGCCTCTGGTCCCAACTATGAACATACTCTAAAATGAAAAGGGCATTGTGTCGTCAAAGGCTTTCCTGGCTGGAATCATTGGGTTGCTGTGAATTTTCTGGGCTGTATGGCCATGTTCCAGAAGCATTCTGGAACGTCAGGAGAGAATTCTCTCCTTGCAAAATGTCAGGAAAGAATGCTTCTGGAACATGGCCATACAGCCCGGAAAATTCACAGCAACCCACTGTAAAGGGCATATTTGTCATTCTTTATATAAGCACCATTTATTTTAAAGGGATTACTCTAGGTGGGAGCATCATTGGATTTTTGCAAAAAGAGAAAGCCACTTCACTAGAGATAGTATAAAAAAGTTCCAAGTCCATCAGTTTTATTTATTTATCGTGTCATCAGCAACCATACCATTGTATTACAATTCTAACAGAGCAAAACAAACACACAGATTAAAAAGAAAAAAGAAAAAAAAGAAAAGAAAAGAAAAAGGTCCATCAGTTGTGAGCTAAATTATAAGAGAATTTCCATCCTTCTTAAGGAATGGATATGACAGATGTACACTTTGACAAGACAAATACTTCTTTAGCTATCAACAGTGACCCCTTTTTTTTCCTAAAAGGAGGCTTCTATTCTTGGTTTATTAGGGAGCCGACATATCTCTGTGTTCATTCTTCTTTGGATGTGATCTCTTAGGCCCCTTCTACACTGACATACAAAACCCAGATTATCTGCTTTGAACTGGATTATATGGCAATGTAGACTCATATAGGTAAAGGTTTCCCCTGACATGAAGTCTAGTCGTCTCCAACTCTGCGGGGTGGTGCTCAGCTCAGTTTCCAAGCTGAAGAGCTGACGGTGTTTGTAGACAAGGTCATGTGACCAGCATGCTTGCATGGAGAGCTTTTACCTACCTGCAGAAGCGGAACCTGTTGATCTACTCACATTTGCATGTTTTCAAACTGCTAGGTTAGCAGAAGCTGGGCCTAACAGCCGGAGCTCATCCCATTCCTCAGATTCGAACCACCAACCTTTTGGTCAGCAAGTTCAACAGCTCAGCAGTTTAACCCACTGGGCCACCAGGGAGCACAGTAGACTTGTATAATCCAATTCTGCATTATAATCTACATTATCTGCTTTGAATTAGACTCATATAATCCAGTTCAAAGCAGATAATGTAGTTTATCTGCTTTGATAATGTGGATTGTATGTCAGTGTAGAAGGGACCTTAGCAGGAATGTATTATCACTGCTGTTTGTAGTAAGCCAGGGGTGGGAATAATGCAGCCACTTATGCATTGCTGGACTAGACTCCCAGCAACACTAGACACCATAGCCAATATCAAGAATGCTGGGAATTGCAGTCTAATATCTAGTAGGCCACATGACTATGCCCCCTTCTTCACAGTCCTATATCCCAGGTTCTGATCCCAGATTATCTGCTTTGATCTGGATTATATGAGTCTCCACTGCCAAATAATCTGAGATAAACAGATAACTGGAATCAGATTCTGGGATATAGGGAGAATGTGGAAGGGGTCTATGCTTGATCCTAGAAAGTAGTGGGAAGTCTGAACTGAATGCCAAAATGTCTCCATGTTAAGGATATTACTACAAAAACGTTATAGCTGCCTTCATCCAGGAGGGTTTCACCTGTATTATTCACCCAGGCAGAGAAGTGTGCATATGCAATTGACACATTCACACTCTTAAGGAGCTCATTTGCCATATACTCATCTAAAAAACACAAAGAAGGGTTTAACAGATCTACAGAGAGAGCTTCTAAGGAAGACCATCTGATGTGCAGTGCATTAACAGCATACCTTTCTGGATGATGGCCATAGTGTTTATCCTGGAAGACCCTACTTTGATTCCTACCTAGGTGCTATCCTTTGTATAAGTTGCTATTAAACATTGAGACTAATGCTCTGTTCCATGAAGGGTGGTGGAGTTACCTTGGGAGCCATTTAAGTCATGGAGAAAGCTGTCAAAATACAGACAAGGGCTTAAGCTAAATCAATGTTTGTGAAAATCAGAGTGGGAATTTCCAGTCTTGTGACACATTGAGACAGCATAATAATCAAACACACAGAGCGTCCTTTGATGGGACCAGGCAATAAACTTCATAGTATGCTTTGCAAATAGATCCCTAATCACTCTTGACGCCAAAACCCATTCTAAAAGCCAAGGGTTTAGGTAGTTGGCAAGCACAGCTCAAGCTACAGAAATATCAGAAGAGAATGAAAATCCAGACTCCAATGAAGGTCTCCACTTATAAATGCATTAGTCACATTTTAAAATACTATACATTAAAAGCAGATATCCTGCTATGAATATCTTGACAAATATGGAAATATGTGCTAGAATGTATGTTCTAATATGAATTAAACATTACTGAAAATCTATTCCCTTTACATATTGGAGCAGAGCAATGCTTATCGGAGATATGGTTATAGTGTTGTATCAATGCACCATTGTTACCAGAAAACACAGACATGGTCCACCCTGCAGGATATAGGGCAGCAAGGCAGTGGGAGGATTGCACTTTCAGTAACCTATTTAAATCTGTGTCAAATGTCTTCTTTGAAAAGGGTCTCTGAAATTATTTAAGAATTGCATATATAACTGTCCTCCGCAGCAACTTCATTACACAATTGTCTAGGTATGTTTGATTTCGAATGAAAGACATGATCCTACTTAGCACTGTATCCTGAAGCTGCTGACCCTATCGGATAGTTTTGCGTTATATTATTTAAAAGGGGAGTGAGGAGATATGACTGTTTAAATTTTATTATGTGACTTTTATGAGTGTTTGCTCTTGTAAATTTATGTTTATAAATGATTATAAGAAAGTTGCCCTGTGTTATATGCACAGAGACTACTTCAAATCTTATCTGTAACTGGATTGACAAGTTATATACCTGTATGCTGAATGCATGAAGGTTTTGAGTAAACCAGATATGTTACTTTTAACGAAATCTACTTTATTTTTGTCTTGTGAGAGCATGATATAGAAATAAGATATTTTATGCGAGAGTAGATGTATTTTTGGGCAACTGAAAGAAACACTTCTGAAGAACTGCTGTATTTTGTGCATTGGCATAATCTCTGTTCCTAACAGATCAGAGGCAACTAGGTTATCAGTCTAATAGATGAAAACCAAATTGCCTTGCATAAGTACATGCGGATATATACCACTAAAGATAAGATTTTACTCAAACGAGTTCTTTGGCTCTTCTCTGGAAGATTATACTTTTACAAAGGGGTATGATTTTCAAATGGTTGTGAATGCCATTTTTCTCCAAAAGGTTATGGAGATTCTGATTTTCCAAAGGTTACCAAATAATAGCAAAGTCAATGTGTAAACAAATAACTGTAGTGGATTATTGGGCTGAATAATATATGCTAAATGAAGAACATACATCATAAACACCCCAAAACATGCAATTTCATACCCTTCTGCCAAGGATCTGGTTGATAGCTGCACTTTCTTTCAGAGTACACTCCGCTACAACATTCGCTCTCATCTCTTTCATGTATAACATGAAAGCATTCAGAGGTTTCTTAATATGAGGTCTTTTGGGCTCTTGTTCTTTCCTCTGTTCATGCTGAGGCTTCCTAAAGGTAGCAGGAGGGAAGAAAAATACAGAAAGAGAGCACTTGTTACTAAATTCTGCTGTAAATGTGGACGCTTTATACCTCCATTTCAGAGGATCAACTGTTTTCACCCTGTGGCCATATATAATTGGTTCTTGGGATTTGAGGGCACAAGGAGAGAAAAAATGAAATATATTGGTTGGAATCATTTTGGTTATTCCTAATAAGAGTAGGCATACTGAATCAATGAGTCAACACATAGATAAATCTCATTAAGTCAATGGGTCTCCTTTCGTTGGGATTAGCAGTATGCTTTAAGTCATTATATCTTATAGATGGCTGTGAAGCAGCAGTTTCCTTCTCTGCATTCAAACAGTGGGCCTCAGAGTCACTTTCAAAATTACAAATATTTGGCATATAAAATTACAAATAATTGGCATATTGGGCCGGGCTTTAGCACAGCTGGTAAATCACCAGCAATTATAAGATCTATCAACCAAAACGTTGCCAGTTTGAAGCCCTGGGTCCACGTGAGCTCCTGACTGTCAACCCAGCTCACTGTTTATCTAAGCATTTTGAAAACAACTTAGAGCTATCAGTAGAGAAATTAGGTGCTGCTAAATAAGCAGGGGAGGTATTTTACGACACCATAAAAGAAAAAGATCTGAAAATGCCTGGTGACCAAAAGAAAGTAGGAAGTCCTGGTGGCTCTTCATCATAGAGGATGGAGCAACAGCACCCCCTGTGGCTGGATTTGAGCACAACCTCCAAGGTGCCAAAAAGCTGGATGTCGACATCTTTCTGTTCTGGCTTATCTCTGCCCTGTCTGTCCAAAACGGCATTGAATGTTTTCTGTGTATGTGTACTGTGCTCTGCCTTGAGTCCCCTTGGGGAGATAGGATGGAATATAAATAAAGTGTTGTTGTTGTTGTTATATCATAACTCAGCTTTGATTATTATTTTGGTCAATGTGCAAATAAACTATGGACATGTACCCATAGATAATGCTGCCAGAAACAATACACACACAGAGATGGTGTTGAGGAATAGATTATCCTGTAATGTCAGAACTTGAACATCTTCTAGAACATGGAAATGCGTTTATCCATCCAGTCCTTTTAAAAGATACAGATATTTGTCCATTAGCTGAAGATAGCATTAAATATAATGTAATGGGTAATACACTAATCTGTTTGCCTCTTTCCAAATGTCTAAAAATGATACATCAAACAGGTATATGGATTCAATTATCTAACATTTTGCAGGTAAAAGGTATACCTCAAGTAATGAAGTAGATGCATTGCTGAGCAGTACTTCCTTAACAGAAAAATTGGTAGAGGCAGCAATAACATGGAAAAAATAGTCGATACGTCCACAAACCAGAAAAACAGAACAGTTTCACCAACCTTTTTTTTACCAAACTAAAATTAGGGCTTAAATATCCTAAAGACACCATATACTGTCTGATCTTCGGAGCTAAGGAGGCTCAGCCTTGGTTTGTACTTGGGTAGGAGACTGCCAGGTGCTGTATTTCAGATCAAGAAATTGGCAAAACCACTTCTGGCTATTCCTAAGAAAACTTTATGAAGTTCATTGTGTTGCCATAAGTTGAGAGGTAACTTGAAGGTGTGTGCACACACTTTCTGACCTCCACTACCACCACCAGGTTTTTTGTGTGCCAGGAGTGCCAGGAATGACTTGAGAAACTGCAAGTCGCTTATGGTGCAAGAGAATTGGCCGCCTGCAAGGACGTTACCCAGGGGATGCCCGAATGTTCTGTCATCCTGTGGGAGACTTCTCTCATGCCCCTGAATGGGAAGCTGGAGCTTACAGATGGGAGCTCTCCCTGCTCCCTGGATTCAAACCGCCGACATTTCGGTCAGCAGTTCAGCTGGCACAAGGGTTAAACCAGTTGCACCACCGAGGGTCGCTATTTCAATGCAGTGAGAGTTAGTAAGTAAGGGCATGGTTAGTTATTGTTGCAGTTGTTAATCGCAGCAGCTGCATTGGGCAATCTGATAAATTAGGGACCTGACATTAAAAGGTTCTGCAAAATCAGGGCTGTGGCTTCCCTTGATTGAGTCTCTACAACTGAAATGTGGTATTCCTCTTTTTCTACTGCCTTCTGCTTCAACTAGCATGGTAAAGTTGAATTATTTGTGTCTTCTGATCCCACTTAGTATTCCAGTGTCCCCAAAATGGACCAATTAGCAGATAATCTGAATGCATTGCTTCTACTTCTCAGCATGATGGCTCAATGAAAAATAACATTTCCAGGCTCTGTTTTTGGCATGCTCATATAATTCTCATATTTTACAGCTTAAGAATTAATTAATAACCAGAATGAGAGACTAACTTACACATGCATTAAGTCACTGTCTGTGTGCGGATGTTCTTGTTTGACTTGAGGTGTTACAATTGCTGGGTGAGGGATTCCAGTTGTGTGAGGCCCTGGAGGACCGGGAATCATATGATGTGAAAACCTGCAAAAACAGAAAGAGGGCATCCTTCTTCATAATGGAGACAGGCACATGGTGTACGACAACTGCATGAATCAAAACAACATCATTTTCAGCCCACAATAACATACCAATGTGTGAAACATTTTTTAGGCTAAAGCATATAGCACATAAATTCTTCAACTATCAATGGTGTAATGCTACAATAGCTATAAGACAATCTTATGAAGAGTCCAAAGAAGCAGTTGGCTGTTTTGATCTTAAAGAACTTCTATCAGGGAACAGGGCTTTGTATAAAGTCATTCCTCCCAAATACATTAGACTGAAGTAGTAAGAGCTCATAACAGTTGGACAATTGGCATCCCTTCCAGTGATTGTGTGGATTGCAACTAATCCAAGCAGGAGGAGTGCAACCCAAGGAAAGGGCACGTAATTTTGTCGCTGGGTTGCTGTGAGTTTTCCGGGCTGTATGGCCATGTTCCAGAAGGATTCTCTCCTGACGTTCCACCCACATCTATGGCAGGCATCCTCAGAGGTTGTGAGGTCTGTTGGAAATGAGGAAAATTAGGTTCATATATCTGTGGAATAATGTCCAGTTGGTAGAAAGAACTCTTGTCTGTTAGAAGCAAGTGTGAATGTTGCAATTGACCACCTTGATTAGCACTGAATGGCATTGCAACTTCAAAGCCTGGGGGAATCCTTTGTTGGGAGGTATTAGCTGGCCCTGATTGTTTCCTGTCTGGAATTCCCCTGTTTTTTGAGTGTTGCTTTTTATTTACTGTCCTAATTTTAGTTTTTTTTATTCTGGTAACCAGATGTTGTTCATTTTCATGATTTCCTCCTTTTTGTTGAAATTGTCCACATGTTTGTGGATTCAATGGTTACTCATTGAAATCCACAAATCTAATGAAACCCACATGGCCATATAGCCCAGAAAACTCACAGCAACCCAGTGATTCCTGCTATGAAAGCCTTCAACAATTTAGCCCCTGTTAATAAGAAGTCCTGGGGCTTTGAACCAGTGAGTTGGCCTTCACTACTCCACTGTCGGTTACCCAGGAGAACCCGTTCCCCCATTTTTATTTTAATCCTCATCTGGAATCTGGAATTAGATACAAAATAATTTAATGTTGCCAATCATTTACAAAACAAATGCCCTTAATGAAGGATAAAACTGTTTCCACACGAGTATGAAATGAAGAAATTCAGTTGCCCACCACCAGCCAACAAAAGGTAGGAATTATCATGCAGAAAAGTAAGAGCAGTTCAGTAGATTCAATGGCTCTCAACCTGTGGGTCCCCAGGTGTTGTGGCCTTCAAGTTCCAAAGAGCTGGTAATCTGGCTGGGATTTCTGGGAGTTGTAGACTAAAACACCTGGGGGCCCACAGGTTGAGACCCACTGAGTAGATTCATACTATCACTTCTACATTCCACAAAGATCCAAATCCTAGACTACCACCACAGTTCCTTCAAGGAATTGTGGCCAAAACTGTCTAGCTTTGGACCGTCAAATATAACAAACAAAGCCCCTAACAAAGCTAACTTCTCTATTGTAAAACAATATCAAATCTATCTTCAGGACTTTGTATATATACGATTCTGTTGGCGAACTATTTTTCATGTTTCATCAAAGTCCACAAGGACCACACTAAGGGTGCCTGGATAATGAGGCTTTGAGACCAAATGTATGAAATATATGTATAGAAGGGCTTTACTGTTGGCAATCTGAACTAGTTTGCTATTTGACCACTAAGTTTTCTCACTGCTCTGCCTACTTAAAACATACTGTTAACATTTTGTAAAATCCATCAAGAAAGTACATGGAAATTAATATTAGCTCCTAGAAAGCATGCTAGCAAAATTTTATAATATCTTGCACAATTGGGAATTTGTAGTAATTGTTCTATTAACTAGAGGATTTTTTTAAAAAAAGAATTAAATGAAAAAAGCACAGATAAAAGAAACTGATGGAACCCACACCAAAACCTTGAGAAACTGCAAGTCGCTTCTGGTGTGAGAGAATTGGCCGTCTGCAAGGACATTGCCCAGGGGATGCCCAGATATTTTACCATCCTGTGCGAGGCTTCTCTCATGTCCCTGCATAAAAAGCTGGAGATGAGAGAGGGGAGGTCTCCCCACTCCCTGGATTTGAACCGCCGACCTTTTGGTCAGCAGTCCTGCTGGCACAAAGGTTTAACCGATTGTGCTACCTGGGCCTGACAGTGCTGTTGAATATATATGTCTGTTTCTAATACACAAAATGTCAAGGGGTTCACAGTAATCTTCAGGTTCACCAAACAAAGCATATAGATCCCATTTTACCCAAGTGCAGAAATATAGCATAACAGAATAATGCAAAAGTATCCCAGTGCCAAGTTCCAGTTAGTGCCACTTGCCTACACTAATAATGACACCCTACTCACACATCATCTTTACAGATATAACAATGCGTACACAGTTTCTTTTGCCTTTTATTTAAAGCAGACTTAGACTTTTTTGTGTGTGTCAGGAGCAACTTGAGAAACTGCAAGTTGCTTCTGGTGTGAGAGAACTGGCCATCTGCAAGGACATTGCTCAGGGGACGCCCAGATGTTTGATGTTTTACCATCCTTGTGGGAGGCTTGTCTCATGTCCCCGCATGGTGAGCTGGAGCTGACAGACGTGAACTCAACCTTGGATTCAACCTGCTGACCTGTCAGTCAGCAGTCCTGCCGGCACAAGGGTTTAACCCATTGTGCTTCCAGGGGCTCCATTCTGTGCTGCAAATATTAGAGTATTTGTGGGGGTCAGGTGAGAGCAGTCTCTATTAATACTTTTTTAGTTATGTTCATGTGGTTCCAAAATATCAAAATAAATTATTCCTAGGTATATTTATATTCCAGCTTTCTTCAATTAGAACAAAAAGCAGCATATTCAAGGTTCTCAAGATACTTCCACCCATCCAAATAGTGTCCAAGCCCAGACCTGCTTAGCTTTAGTCAGGCTGATGTATCACATGACTTCAGATCATAGCTATGTGATGAAAATAAGCTGTGTATACACAGTAGAACACGCATACACTCACACAGACACATGTAAATACATTCTAGCTGGTTGAGAGCAGCGGGGAGAAGCAAGCAGAGGCAGAGACCAGGATACAAACAGAAGAGCAAATGGTCCCTCTAATTCCAGCAGTTACTCCTCAGCCAGTCATCCCACACCTACACCTACCTTGACATGGAAGTGTCGACTGAAAGTGAGGATGGGTAGGGTTGCCTGAATCCACTTGAGATGGGATATACAGGCTGACCTTGCCTGAGGTCACAGAAGAAAGGAACTCATCAATAATACTGCTTTTGAAAGAAAATCACTGGCATAGAATTCTAGAAGATCGAATGCTTTTTGTAAAATGGATTAGAATCAACTAGAATTTAGTTTGTGATAATAGATATACTAACAGCCCTTTGTTTGCCCAAAGAAATTGGGTGGGTTATTGTTCCTACGGGAAAGAGATCAACAACCTCTCATTAAAAGAAAAACTTCTCAAAGAATAGATAAGATGTGACATATTTTATCTGCACTCTACTGTTATAGTAGTTTGAAATCATCCCTTCAACATATCCTAAAGTATTCTGGGATTTGCTGTTTGGTGAATAAGTTTGAATTCTTTACTCAAAATGTCTACTGTGGCAGTTTGTTGGAGTTCAATACAGTTTTTGAGCAAAGAATTATAAGTACCACATCCAATTACAGAATTACTCAAAATGAAGCCGTTATATCTAAACACTTTGTTGTTAATAGAAGCAAGATGGCTTTGACTTATGGTGACTCTATGAATGAGAGCCTTCAAAGACAAAGCCACAAAAACGAAGTTTCTGGAGTGAAACAACTACTTTCAAAGTAAGTCCCACACAATTAACATGAAATATTATACCATCTATATAAATAAAAATATAATGTGCGTTTGTGGGATTAACATAAATCCAAAACCACTGGACGAATTGACACCAAATTTGGACACAATACACCTATCAGGCCAATGAATGACCATCACTCATAAAAACACTGAAAAACATAGCAGAGGGGGCCTAAAAAGCAAAAAAAGCAAAAAGATGTTACAGCACATGCGCAAAAACTACCACCAATAGCATATCCACACTCTATTCCGGATTACAGCTCCTAGCAAACCCTAGACCAGGCCCTGTAGGAGAAGAGGGTGATCCAAATGCACTGCTTCGCTCTGGACCAGAGTGAAGAGAGAGGTCACCAGGGGACAGTTCCACTTTGTCTCCTGTGCTATTCTCATAATATAATATAATGTAATATATTGCATATACATATAATATTTATAACATTATAATGTATTGCAATATAATACTAATAATAATATGATATTATAATTATATATTTATATTACATGTAATATTACTAATAATATTACAATGTAATGGTATAGTACAATATAGTAATATTTAATACTGATATTGTACTAAGCTAATAATATAATATATTGCACCTATATACCGTATATACTCGAGTATAAGCCAACCCGAATATAAACCGAGGCACCTAATTTTACCACAAAAAACTAGGAAAATGTATTGACTCAAGTATAAGCCGAGGGTGGGAAATACAGCAGCTACTAGTAAATTTCAAAATAAAAATAGATACCAATAAAATTATATTAATTTAGGCATTAGTAGGTTAAACGTTTTTGAATATTTAC
This sequence comes from Anolis sagrei ordinatus, assembly GCF_025583915.1. Taxonomy (NCBI): domain Eukaryota; kingdom Metazoa; phylum Chordata; class Lepidosauria; order Squamata; family Anolidae; genus Anolis; species Anolis sagrei. Next base: position 176,515,377 of record NW_026847549.1, on the reverse strand, counting down.
ATAAAACTGTAATTGAAGATAAGACTGTCCAATTCTGATTAAACCATTACTCTAACCTTCTTCAATGTAAATATCCTTACATATCCTCCAATAATAATAAATAGAGTAAAATAATAATAAAATAATAAATGTAATAATAACAATAATAAAATAATAAATGTAATAATAATAATAATAATAATAACAACAACAACAACAACAGCAACAAAGTAAAATAATAAATAACATTGACTCGAGTTTAAGCTGGGGGAGACTTTTTCGGCCTAAAAAAAGGACTGAAAAACTAGGCTTATACTCCAGTATATACAGTATATCTTATAAGCTGCTCAGAGACCCCTTCAAGGTGAGAAGGGTGGCATATAAATGTCATAAATAAATAAATCTTCTTATTAATAGTCCTGCTAAGTTCCTGAAAATTCAGAAACATGACTTCTTTGATTCAGGTTATGAGCTTGTAATACAGTCTTTCTTCTTTTACTATTGCCTCTCAACTTGCTAAGCATTAACGCCTTACATGTTGTCTCATGACATGTCCAAAGTACAATGCCCTCACATTAGTCAATTTAGCTTTTGGGTAGAGTTGAGGACTGATTTGCTGTTGGACCCTTTATGAGAGTAACTGTCCACAACACTCACAGTCGAAGTGCTATTAAAACATACGCAAGTCTGCAGTGGAATAGGCAAACTGTTTGACTGAAACTAAGGAATGTTTGCCACTCACTCTACTAATTCATAAGAATAGACTGGGTTGTACAAAGGTATTCCTTACATACCCTTCTCTCTGCAAAGTTTGGGTTCCATCAACATCTAATGAAGAAGACAAACATTGCAATAAAACCATCACAGAATATAGATTCTGGAAGATGATGACCCAGAGTTTTCTGAAATCACAACCTGGGAAGAATTATCTTTGCTACTCTAGTAGATGAGCTACGGAAACATCCCACCAACTTCCACTTACTTGGGGGCTCCTTTCTATAAAGCAGTGGTTTTCAACCTGTGTATCCCTAGATGTTTTGGCCTTCAACTCCCAGAGAGAGTTGAAGGGAGCCCCCAGTGGTGCAATGTGCTGGCAGGACTGAAGACCGATAGGTCGGAGGTGCGAATCCAGGGAGAGCATGGGTGAGTTCCCTCTGACAGCTCCAGCTCCGTATGCAGGGACATGATAGAAGCCTCCCACAAGGATGGTAAGAACATTAAAACATCTGGATATTCCCTGGGCAACATCCTTGCAGACGGCCAATTCCCTCACACTATAAATGGCATGCAGTTTCTCAAGTTGCTCCTGACACAGGAGGAAAAATAAACTCCCAGAAATCCTAAACAGCTGGGATTTCTGGGAGTTGTAGGCCAAAAGACCTGGGGACCACAGATTGAGAACCACTGCTATAAAGGTTTAAATTGTTTTTAGTGGGCAGAACAAGCTGATTCCTACTCCAAGTCTACTAGTATCAATAATGGTTCTGTGGTGGTCTGAATATGTTCCCTCCCAACCTCGAAGATGTAGGGCAGGCAAACTCAAAAATGTTCATAGGCTGCATCTGAGATCAATTGAAAAGACAATCTTTTTAGGATAAAGGGTGCTCTGTTGAGCTTGGTGTTCTGCCAAATGTCCAAGTTTGCTTTGGAATCTGTCTTGACAGACATTGCCATTCGTCATCCATGTCTCACAATGATTTCCTGCTGCAGTAGCAACACTGAAAATACTGAGCATGGCTTCTTCCACCAATACTGAGAAGAGACCTTCCAGATTAGCAAGGAGATAGCAAATACAGAGATAACAGCAATTTGTTCAAAATACATAACGGAAATTACTGAAATGTATTGATTTGAGTGCACCATGGAGAGTAACAACAGCAGCAGCCACTCCCTTGGCAACTCAGGTGGTTTTATTAGCTTGATAAGAGTCTGTTTACACTGGTCCCTTTTCTTTCTGAGATGAATTATCTTGTTGACAGCAACATCCGCTTGCCCTGCCCTACTAAAGCAATCCTTGCTGTATATAGTCAGAAAAGACTATGGCAATCATTATTTTGCATTTTGTTTCCAAGCAAATATGGCAAGATTTAAAGAAACCTATGCATGGATCAATACTTAAAGGTGGTCATATACATGCAAGATGAATGCAAAACATGAATCTTGAGGGAGAAAAAAAATGCACACAAAAAAACCAAAAACTCTTTCCTCTGAAGTCCCAGTCTTCTTCAAAATGCCATATCCCACTAGCACAAATTGATTGCTTCAAATACTTTGAACTTTTTCTGCTTAGTTTACATTGTCTTTTCCTCCAGCTTGCATTGATGCAAGTTCTGAGCAGGATTTAACACACTTAAGTAGCAAAGTTCAGAGAGAATAATTGATCTATCCTTGAAAGACTGCGCTCAATTCCATTCAAGCAGAGCTATTGATTGACAGATTTAATGTTTTAAGAAATTGGTATTTCCAAAGCTGCTGGCCCTTTATTATGCTCCCCGTGACAGGCTTCCCACTTAGACAGAGGTCTGTCCATGTACAGTAAGGAGAGACATTGCAGCAAGGAAAAGGTGGCAGAGTTGAAACCAAAAGTATCAATTCAATAGCACATTTTAGCAACTGTAAGAAGAGTACACAATCGGGATTTGTGCGTTAGGCTCCAATTAAGTTACCAACATATTTTTTAATTTACTCTCCATGCCGAAAGCAAACAAAAACTCAACATACACACTCCTCAACAGCCTTAAGAGTCTTTGAAAGAAATGACAATATTTAGAACTGGAATCAAAACCACAATAAATCCTTCTGTTGTGGAAAAGCAATAGTACAATAAAAGAGAAGAGGGATAAACACAGTCTGCTCTTTTGACTGTAAGGTCTAATTATAAAGGAATTTTGGATTTGCACTGCTTTCTGACATATGAAGTCATTACGCCAGTGGCATCACCAGAGGGGCATGGAGGATGTGAATCGTACTGGATGACACCAAAACAACTACCTATAAAGTGTTTATGCAAAGTTTCAACAGAATTTGTTTTATAAAAAATATCCATATACTTGCGAAAACATTTTGTAAGCTCACCTCACACATACTGTACATATAAAGCTAAAACTCTGTGCTAATTTACTTCTTGAACTTTCCATTTCATATGTGTTCCAATCAGATCTATCTTTATTATCCAATTACAATGGCATTTCGAATGCTACAACAAAAACAACATGCGTCACAAGCACACACTGTTTTTGTTGCTACTAGCCATTCATTGTTGCTGACACTGTCAAATTTTCTGATATTTTAGCTACAGTATTATGATACAGTCTGTTATGGGAATAGGTCCATGGGGTTACCACATTAGGTGACACCAAACCTAGTGATATCACTGCATTGCATTGTTCTTTTCTTTAAAAAGTTTAAACAATTTAAATCATAGATTGGGAATGAATCCAACAAAGTATGCAACTATGTAAAAATAATGTAAACATTTCCACCACAACAAACCCAAATAACAGCTACAAGCAGTAATCCTTAAAGGGCTGAGATGTGTAGATGTGAGATGTTGGACTACTGTTCCATATATCTGACCACTGGCCATAACAGCTGTAACTAATTGAAGTTGGTAGTCTAAAAACTGGAGAATTATGGTTATTGGTTCACCCTTACCTCAAAGAATATGTCTTAAAATCTCTCTTTTTAGATTTCTTTCTCTCACTGGGTGGCAGTATAACTAGTCAGATGGTTAGTAGTGTCAATTCTTTAAAATGTTGAGAAAATCTACATTCACACATCCAACAGCAATCTTTCAGCTCTGATTGGGGTATGAACTTAATGAATGGGTTTCACAAACCATCACAAATCCTGAAGTGGGTTGATTATTAGCATGCTGTTTAAGATGACTTATCTGCCACACAGATAGTGTGAAAGCAAAAGCAACCAAATGGATGTAATATATGTTTAGCTGCGAGAGGACAAACTGCACATTTTTAATGTATGTTACCTGTTCTAGCCCTGTAAGTAAAAGTAAAGGTTTCCCTTTGACATTAAGTCTAGTTGTGTCTGACTCTGGGAGGTGGTGCTTATCTCCATTTCTAAGCCGAAGAGCCAGCATTGTCCGTAGACACCTTCTAGGTCATGTGGCCAGCATGACTGCATGGAGCACCGTTACCTTCCCGCAGAAGTGGTACCTATTGATCTACTCACATTTGCATGTTTTGAACTGCTTGGTTGGCAGAAGCACAGGCTCAGGAGCTCACCCCACTCCCCTGATTCAAACTGCCAACATTTTGGTCAGCAAGTTCAGCAGCTCAGCAGTTCAACCCACTGCGCCACCAAGGGGTTAAACTGTACTCTATGAATATTCAGGACAAAGTCTTGTAAGTTCTGCATCAAATAAAGTGTCTGAAAACTACACTCATATATGTACTAAATCCTATTTCAGGCATGAGCAAAATACAGGTCCCATCAGTTGTTCCCACACTCTGGTGCCCATAAACCCTAGCAATACAACCGGTAATGAGGAATGTTGATCGTTGCAGTCCAACATTGGGAGGGAATGCACTTTGTATTCCTGTATATATGCCATAAAGCTTGTGAAGAGTAATACACATTATGAGATGCCACTAAAAAGCCCAACTATTCACTTGCAAAAATTGTCTCTGTACTTCAAAGCTTATTAGCTTTGTTTAGTTACTAATTCCATATATAATGAACACCACATTTTAAAAACAACAATGACATAGGATTTGTCTCAAGCCAAGAAGCACACAGCACCTGCACAAGCACATAAGGTTCAGAAATAGTAAAAGGTTCTTACCAGCCAAGAGGCGGAGTGATCTGTCCAACGCTGCCAGGAGATAAGGGATAGAAAGTGGGCATATCAGGACCGGGAGGATGCCTGGACATGCCTGTTGAAGAGTATAGAGAGTGGTTTGTTTGCAACTGGGTGACAACTAGGACTGTAGATCTGCATATAGTTGTTAATGCTCAAATATAAACTCTTTGTTCAGTCAGTCAATTCCCCCTGTTTTATTTTTTTGCGAAGGCTAATTTTTTCGAAGATGCGTGGGACCTGGCTCACCCACAGGCATGCAGAAGGTGCAGAGAAAGGAAAGTGCTCATTAAAACAATATTAGGTGCTTATATTGGAGTACAGTCAAAGTGAAAGTGAAAACTACATTTTATAAACTTGATTGCTATGATATAGATGGGGATACTATTGATCTGTGCAACCTCTCCTCCCTTGATTTAAAAAAAAAAACAGATTGTAGCTCAGTGGAAGTCACATTCCAAGGCACTATCCATTTCAATTAAATTAATGGCATCACATGCCTACATCACCCATTTCTATAGACCAGACTGAAGCAAATGTTCAGCAGTTTTGGATAGTAAACTAAACTTCAAAGGTATTTGCAAAGCCTTCAAGACCAGATTACACCACAATCTATGGATGAGAAAATCTATTGTTTGTCCAGAGTTACCAATTGTTTCCTATGCCTCAATATATGACTGGATCAGACCCTTGTATAGTGAGCCCAGTGGTTCTGGTGACTATGGAAATGGGAATAAGAACAATCAGCATAAATGAGCCCAGATCTGGTAAAACTGGGCTAACCAGATAATGTGGCACTCTGGCATTGAGGAATATTTTTTTGGTAGCTGCAAGGCAGCAAATGCTGCTCTCATCACAAAGGCTCACTTCTCATGTGGTGTTACCTACAAAATAAAGAATTCATGAGCTTTTGGTGAATATTTTTTTCCTGGGCTCTATGTCATTAGTGCCCTTCTACAATAAGATGGTTCACAAGACACGATGCAGGTGTTTGACTCTATGTCTTGCTTTAAATTCTATAATGGGTGCAGGTACATGTACCCACAATCAATCCAAAGCTATTTGGATTTGGTGCAATGGGTTAAACCCTTGTCCTGGCTGAACTGCTGACCTGAAGGTCAGTGGTTCAAATCCGTGAGATGGGGTGAGCTCCCATCTGTCAGCTCCAGCTTGCCATGTGGGGACATGAGAGAAGCCTCTTACAAGATGGTAACACATCCTGGCATCCCCTGGGCAACATCTCTGCAGATGGCTAATTCTCTCCAACCAGAAGTGACGTGGAGTTTCTCAGGTCATTTCTGATACAATAAAAAAAGTCAACTTTATTCATGCTTGGAGTTTTGGTGAACTGGCTTTACACCAAACATTTGAAACAATCATATTTTGCCTTCTTTCAATGCCTGAGACTTTTTGTCCCCACCTGGAGAAGTACAATAATTCTCTGAGATGACAATCAGAATCCTAAATTCTGGCGACACTAGTAAGTTTGACTTTATCCTAATTTTAATTTTGTGCAATTTCATAAAAGAATTCTGATCAAAAATGAAATTCTTAGCCATTCCTAGCAGAGTCAGTTAAAATAAAAGGGAAATGAATACTGCTACTGAAATCTGAAACCAAATCTTAGAAAGTTTGAGCCTTTTCATTTTTGTGCTCCAAAGGCACAGCTCGGTAATCTGCTGCAACAGTCTTGTGGCACTTTAAAATCTAGCAAATTTATTGTGGTATAAGCTTGTATGAATCAGAAACCACTTGGTTGGATGCATGATTCTCTCAGTGGGTAAGTATATATACTCCAAGTACAAAGAGAAGGAGGGTATATGCGTGTGCCAACACATGTATCCATCGAAACCAAAACCAAATAGCCAAGCAGTACAAGAGATGGCAGTATATTCTCCACAGTACCATGCAGAAAACAAACACATTCAATTGGACCTAGTCAAAATGTTTGTGACCTTACTAGCTGTCATTGCTAGCCATAGCAAGTTCAATACAGCAAACATACATATAAAAGATATAACTAATTTTCATAGTGGACTAGCTGCTTAAAATTTGCTGAGACCAGTTTCCAGTAGTATATTAATAATCCCAGACTAAGTGGCTTCACATGTGAATTTATTAGAATACCATGGGAGACCTGTAAACATGCATTCACATTTTCAGTGCCTGCTCCTGGTCAATTTATCTTATTACATTAGAGGCAATATTTATTTGGCCTACATGAATGGCATATTATGTCAGAACATAGGCAGATGAAGGAGTACATTACGTTGTTGCTAATGCTCTTTGCTTCCATAACAGTGATGCTTGATAGACACAGTAATAAAGATGTTACATATGCATTTCTGTTTGACTATCTCATTTATGGTGATAAGGAGCCGCAGTGGCGCAATGGGTTAAACCCTGGTGCCAGTTGAACTGCTGACCTGAAGGTCGGCAGTTCGAATCCGAGAGATGGGGTGAGCTCTCATCCATCAGCTCCAGCTTCCCATGCAGGGACACGAGATAAGCCTTCCACAGGATGGTAACACATCTGGACATCCCCTGGGCAATGTCTGTACTGATGACCAGTTTTCTCACACCAGAAGAGACTTGCAGTTTCTAAGTCACTTCTGACACAGTAAAAAAAAAAGATGCTAATTCAGAATGGGGCACAATCTACTAGGACGAAGAGGACATAGCCAATTTTTGGCTTTATTGATCTATTTTTCTCTCCCTACAACTTTCCTATATAAATGCTTCCTTTTAAATAATTACTAAGAATTCTGGAGATGATGACCTTTCAGTCTTAACTTTATTTTTCCATTTTGTTTTTGGCTCTTCTTTAAACTGGTTTTTGAAATTGTTTTAAAACTTTTTCAAAATAATTGTTGTATTTACAATAAGTACACCATTTTAAAAAGTCTGGTGTGTAGAAAAGTTATTAACTTACACAAGTTAAGAAAAAAACCATTATAGATAGACTTTATTTGGATATGAGGAATATAGTTTGTGATATGATGAATTACAGATGGCGGCGTTTAATAGTATGGATCGCCTGAGTTGCCTGAGGGCTGAGAAGGGTGGTATACAAATATAGTAAATAATAAATAAATAAATACATTTGTTTTGGCAAAAAATGATTCTTTCAACCCTTCAAACACCTTTTTCTTCAGAACTGGAGTGCCACAAGGTTCTCTACTCCCTCCTGGCCAAAATTAGTTTTGGTGACAATGTTAATTTCCAGGAAGTGGGGTTTTTTGTTTGTTTGTTTGTTTGTTTGTTTGTTTATTTATTTATTTATTTATTTACAACATTTCTACTCTGGCTTTCTCCACCATGGAGGGGACTCAAGGCAGCATACACTTAGGCAATTATTCAATGCCTTCCAAAACAATTGGGAAGGTGGAGGGCAAGCATACACAATAAACAGAATCCCAAAAACTGAACTGTTTTCAGAACTGTTTTCAGACTAGCTTAAGAATACGTTAGGTCCTGGGGGGAGGGATACTGGAACAAATAGAATCCAGAACCTGTATAATTTCCCATTTTATGTCTTAAGTTCATTTCTTTATATATCAGTATATAGAGTGACACACCCCACTCTTTCACTTAACAATGTATTTCTTCCCTCCCATGAAAAAGATGGCAAATTCCACACTCTTTCATTGTGGGAGAGACAGGGGATCCTGGGTACAATTTTCTGTTCAACAGTGGTTACTTCTACACTGGTCTTATAGGAAGCAGACCTGGCTGCCCTTGGAGCTGCCAAACTTTCACTTTGGAAAGGAAGTCCTTACTCCCTGAAAGCCTCTGAGAGAATGTCAAAAACGTGGGAAGCCAAGAAGACTGCTTTTGCACCATCGGAGGCTAGTATGTTGTTATTGTCCTTGTTTTAAACTTGAAAGGATTTCTTTTTTACTTAAAAAAGAATAGTAAAGAGTCACTGGTCTCAGATGTTCCACAGGCAGCGTTCTGGACTCTCTGTAGATGTGACATATTCCCCAAGGGTTTTCAGAAAGCATGGGCAGCCACAGAGGGTGCAAAATGTCGTACAAGGACAGTTTTAGTAAAAACTGTTTTGATGAAGGAAAAGGTACACATGGATGGGCAGCCCTCAGGCAACTCAAAATTCCACCTTTCTTCTCCTTTCTCTGTTTTTGATGATGATTACTCATTTCTACACTACGTGGTTGCAGTGCACAGGACAGGTCAAAACAATCAACACAAACCTAATACAGGTACTACATGTGTACTGAAGAATTATGTTTTATTAGAGGCCCCTAATGAATGGTTTCTTCATGGGATGTGCAATATCTTGTGAATCTCTCTGATTGCTTTATCATAAAGCTTAATAACACCTAATAAAGAGAGCCATTATGTGAGAATGCCAATATCTGAAGAAAGGGCACCTGGTATAATCTTGTCTGTAAAGTCACAATAGCAGCTAGAAAATAATCCTGGTCACGATAAAAAATGTTTTTACTTGTTTAACAAATTGTGTATTTACTCAGCATAGAATAGGGACGAGCTATTGAATTTAATGTTGGAGATGCTACATCTCAGTTTCACATATAAAGTACAACAATCCTTTAGTTGGCCTCCTTAACTGAAGGATCACAATTATATTTAAGGTCGTGGGTACTGCAGGAACAGTATTAGTTCAACTGGGTTTCATATAAACTTCAAAGGAACTATCCAAGGTACCATACCCTTTTCCCTAAGTCAGGGGTGCCCAAACTTTTTAAGCCGAGGGCCAGTTCATGGTCCCTCAGCCAGTTGGGGAGCCAGACTATAGTTTGTAAAAAAACATGAATGTATTCCTATGCACACTGCATATGTCTTTCAGGGTGAAGGGATGCAAAAGGCCACCCATCCTTCTTTTTCTCCTTCTGAGATGCCTGCACAGGGCCCTGATCCCCAGGAAAGAAGGAACGAAGAAAGGAAGGAAGTCAAGAAAGGGAAGGAAGGAAGGAAGGAAGGAAGGAAGGAAGGAAGGAAGGAAGGAAGTCAAGGAACGGAGGGAAGGAGGGAGAGTGGGAGGAAGAAGCAAGGGAGCGAGGGAAGGAGGCCTGAAGAGAGAGGGCCGATGAAAATTTGAACAGGGTCCTCAATTGGCCCCTGGGCTACACTTTGGACATGCCTGCCCTAAGTAGTTCTGGCATGTTTGCTCCTTTGAGATTCATAGCCTTACTAAAATGGAACGCCAACACTCAAGCATCAGATAAGATATGACAATGGCGGGTAAAGAGTGACTTTGGCACCAGCATTGATAATCTAAAGCTGATTTATAGGCCTAATCATCTCCAAACCTCACAGACTGCCTTTCTTCTGTAAAACAAAAATAAAACATAAAATCTCCAAGAGTGGCAATCTACCTTTAAGATAAGTAACTGTCCTCTCTGCACTATTCAACCTTTCAAAGTATCTCTATTTTCTCAGTTGGCATTGATTGATTGACTATATTTATACCCTGCTCTTCTCACCTCAAAGGGTACTCAGAGCAGTTTACAGATTATGGCAAAATTGATGACAGTCAACCAGTTATCTTCTTTGTTGAAGTACAGAATTGCAGGTTATATTTCGCCTGCCCTGTACCCCATAGAGTAACCCTTTGCTCTTAGTTGTGTGAAGGGTGTTGTCCCCCATCATCTTCACCCATGTAAAATTTAACTGGCTGTCCAGTATAAAGGATGTGGGTAACATCCTGTCCTTCTGCTCAGGGAGTGAAATGTCTTTGGTCACATCTGGCATGTCAATGCATTCTGTATGCTCGAGAATACAAGCAAGGATGCCAGTTTTCCAATAATCTATATGAACGTAAATACAGAAACCCTATGCAAAAGTTCAGTCTTTAGAGAACATTTCAGGAGTGGTCCACATGTAAACTGATTAAAATAATTACTGCATGTAAACACTTTACTTAGTGATGTGGTTGAGGTTTTCCTCAAATTGGAGGTGATAAAAATAAGACTTCTGGTCACTGTTGCACATGGAAGATATAAGAACAGCTCCTTAAATAAGACTCTTCTGCATGGTATGGTGAGTGGCTATGCAGGTTAACAATATTGTTGGCCAAGTTAAAGGTACTGTCATTATGTGTTTGTGTGTGTCAGGAGCAACCTGAGAAACTGCAAGTCGCTTCTGATGTGAGAAAATTACTCATCTGCAAGGACGTTGCCCAGGGGACACCCGGATGTTTGATGTTTTACCATCCTTGAGGGAGGCTTCTCTCATGTCCCTGCATGGGGAGCTGGAGCTGACAGATGGAGCTCAACTTGCTCTCTCCATATTTGAACCGCTGACCTGACCTGTTGGTCAGCAGTCCTGCCTGCACAAGGATTTAACCCATTGTGCCACCGGTGGCGCCATCATTATGTGGTCTTATAGCATATAATCAATGCTATGGCTTGCCATCCTCCTTTCCATTAGAAAAGCACAATTCAGTATAAAGTACACAGTGTCATATTGGATACTCTTGCTAAGTACATGTAAGTTTGTCATAAGAGTCCAGTTTTTATCTATTTTGATTTGATGCATATCCTTTTTTCTTTCCTAATAAGGACCCAAATAGTACATTCTTGATCTTCACTTGTTTTGCTACATAGGCTTGCATCAGGCTATATTCTGTATTCATTTGTGATCTGCATAGTACTGCGACAAAGCAACCACCCTATTTTGTACTGCTTGACCTCTTGGCCTCGAAAAATAAATAAGAATATAGTTCAATTTCCTTCCTTCTGTACTATGACTATATATATAAACACACACACACACCTACCCACTTTGGTGACTGCTTCATGAATATGGTGGAATAGGCTCTTGCCAGAAAAGCTTATGCCACAAGACTGGTGGTTTATACATTTCATAGTTGATTTTCATTCTGATTTGAAAAGAAAAAGAGAAAGGAGGTTACACAGCCCATAAATGATAAACTCGTAGTATCTGGATTTTTTCACCTTTTCAAAATCCACTGAAAATCAGCCTTGAGAAATTGTTCAGAAATGAAACATGTCAGAAGGGGCTTAGAGAAGAGGCAAGCAGCCATTCCAAATACGCAGCAGACTAGACTTATTAGATTAGGTAAATTGCTGCTTGTACATTTTCTGCGGTTCCCTCGTGATTCACAGATTTTGGAAACTTGCTACCACAGAGGATCGGTGGTTAATTAAGAATCATTTTCAGGCCTGTAATGGTCACACTTGATATGATTCATTTGGTGTTCTGATTGTCACTCCAGCTTCAGCTAAGCTCCTCATCAAGTTGACTCTTGTGGACGCCAAGGTCAGGCTTTTGTGCTGGTTAGTATTTTTGTAGTAGGGTAAAGGAGTCCCACTGGAAACGATCTATCAACCCACACTCCCAAGAACATAAAAATGCAACAAACCCTTTTAAAAAACCACCTCAAGGATTAACACTAATCTTAGTCCCAGATGAGCCCAGTGGTTTTCACGGTCTACCTAAATCTCATACCCCCGAGGAGGCATACAGAATTATGGTCACAAAGACCATTAAGCCATTGATTTATTTAGCCCATTAGAGAAGTAGCGAAGCAAGAATCGCAGGTCTCATTTTGCATGTAAAGCCCTCTGTTCTAAATGAGAAGAAGTACAAATGACTGAGTCATTTTGAAAGACTTGCTCCTTGACAAAAATTCAATAAGAAGCTGCAGCATGACCGGACAAAGGGGTTACCTGAATGACTGTTTGCCCCCAAGTACATGCATCCCATATCCCTGAAAAACTATGAGCCAATCTGACTCTGAAGACCTTTGGGGAAAGGATTTCTCTCCATTCTGCAATCATCAGAGGTGTTTGGTGAAGACCAGGAGAAAGCCTTCTCAGTGACTATTCCCAGTTCATTCCCACTTTCCATTCTCTACTCACTGGCTGGCAAATATCTTTTTATTTAGGCAAAATATTGGCTCCATGAAGTCATGCTAGCCACATGACCTTGGAGGTGTCTATGGACAATGCTGGCTCTTTGGCTTAGAAATGGAGATGAGCACCAACCCCCAGAGTCGGACATGACCGGACTTAATGTCAGGGGAAAACTTTAACCTTTATTATTGTCTTACATTAGCAGAGGGATCATTAAAGGAATATGTTTCCTATTTCCTCTGTTTGAATGTGGTTTTAAACGATCTCAATATAGTATTTTAATGGAATAATGTCTTGAATGGTTTTAACTTTTATTTCAAACAGTTTTCAGCTATACTGTAAGACCTGCCATGTCCACATGGAACACGTTATGGATTTTGCATTGATACAGCAATAGCAAAATCTGATTAATCACCAGCTGCAATTGATCACTGCTGACCCGAAGGTGGCAATTTTGAAGCCCAAGTCGGATTGAGCCTAGCTTACTGTCCACCTAAGCAGTTCGAAAACAGCTGAGCTGTGAATAGAGAAATTAGGGACCACTTAAAGTGGGGAGGTATTTTACGACACCATGAAAATGCAGGTGGTCAAAGGAGGAAATAATCAAAATGACTTTGTGTCATAGTGGATTAAGCGACAGCAACCCCTTGTGGCTGGAATCGAGCATATCCTCCAGGTGCCAAAATTAATGCCAAAAATACCTCTTTCTGTCTGTCTGTATATTTTTTTAAAATGGCATTGAACGTTTGCTGTGTACGTGTGCATTGTGATGCAGCCTGAGTCCCCTTTGAGGTGAGATAATGAAATAAATACTGAAATGAACGACCTTTGGCCCAATAATATTGTAGAGTTGCACTGGAGGACCTAGAAAATGCCTAGATAGGACATGGGTGAATGAAACTGGTGATGTATAGACTGTACTATACCTGGTTTTTACATGCTATCTTGGATACATTCTTTGGAAAAAGTAGAAGGTTGAACTGATTACAGTAATTAAACAAATAGGGTTATCTTTTAATACGTTTTTAACCCAAGTTGACCAACAGTGCCCTGAAACCTCAGCTATTTACTTTTTTGGGTGCATTTTCAAAATTTTTAGCATTCTTGCATCCAGTTTGCTACATATAACACTTCAACTAAGAATTGTATAGCAAGTGCCTAATCAACAATATGTAGAGCAAGGATGCATGGTCCTTTCTCTGCCCCACAAATCTTTATGTCAGATATAATAATAAAAGAAAAAGACATATGGGATGTCCTTGCCAACTATTGTTACATAGATAAAATAGAATAGAATCTATTTCCTATCTGCCCTGCTTTTAGCTCTTTTTCCATAGATCCATGGTATATGTCAAGTTAAAAGGTGGTTTGAGGATAATATAATAAAAATTGAATAAATATATGACAGGAAGAACCTTACTCTAAAACAGGAAATGATAAACACAAAAGTAGAAATACTCAGGATAATTTATCTCAGAAGACAATCACAGTAATGCACTTTCCTATAAGTAATACAGGACTATGACAGGAACATTAAGTAACACAGCAACATTGAATACCCTGTTTTCTAAAAATTAACTATATATTTATCCTTTTAAGATTCAGTTGTTCTTTGGAAGCATTAATTCAATAAGTCTCATATCTATGCTTAGTACAACTACATTTTAGTTGTTATAATGCAGAAATATACTCCAAGAAATCTTCTGGAACCCATTATTAGTAAACTCCTGCAAAGGCACTTGTCACTAAAAGATAAAGGTTTCTCCTTCACATTAAGTCTAGTCATGTCTGACTCTGGGGGGTGGTGCTCATCACCATTTCTTTGTCAAATAGCTGGTCTTGTCCATAGATGCCTCCTGTGGCTGGCATGACTGCATGGAGTGCCGTTACTTTCCAGCTGAAGCAGTACCTATTGATTTACTCATATTTGCATGTTTTCGAAATGCTAGGTTGTTTCCCCTTGACATTAAGTCTAGTCATTTCTGACACTGGGGGGTGGTTGTCATCTCCATTTCTAAGCTAAAGAGCCTGTGTTGTCTATAGACACCTCCTGGTCATGTGGCCGACATGACTGCATGCAGCCCCATTATCTTCCTATTGAACTACTCACATTTACATATATCACCAGGGGCTCCCTATATATGTTACTACCACCTATCAAAACCCATATATCTTATAGCCAAAGCCAAGCCATCTAAGCTAATCAAGGTGGTCAGTTGAAACATTCACACCTAGCTCCAACAGGCAAGAGTTCTTTGCCCCACCCTGGTCATTCCACAGATATATAAACCCACTTTCCTAGTTCCAATAGACCTCACTACCTCTGAGGATGCTTGCCATAGATGCAGGCAAAACGTCAGGAGAAAATGCCTCTGGAACATGGCCATATAGCCTGAAAAAAACCTACAACAGCCCATCTAACCTGAGTTTCTAATAAACCCAAATGGGCAATAGTGATACTTCAGAATCTAGTTAATCAAATATGAGCTTTAATAAATAACTACAGAAATTAAAAAAATAAGTTTGCATCGAGGTGCAATTCAAGTGGCTGCATGTCATTATGCTTCCCCACAGCCCAGTTTGAAGTTGGTCAAAACTAATTCAAAAGCAAATTATGCAGGTAGTTATAGAGAAGTTAAGATTGCAAATGGAGGCACGAAAGAAAATTCTGGAGATCTGAGAAACAGAGCAACTTACTGAAAGTGGGAGAAACAAATTTCAGAAGCTTCATTCTATAGATAGAGCAAGACTCCTCAGAGCTTTCAGACATAACATGGTTAATAATAGGAAAGAGTGGCAAGGCAGTGTCCCACTGCCACGAAACCTATCTGAACCTGTATTTGAAAACAAGCAAAGCAATCTGCAAACTTCCCCAGGAACCACTGGTGGTGCAATGAGTTAAACCCTTGTGCCAGCAGGACTGCTGACCAACAGATCAGCAGTTTTAAGCTGGGGAGAGTGGTTTGAGTTTCCTCTGTCAGCTCCAGCTCCCCATGAGGGGACATGAGAGAAGCCTCCCACAAGGATGGTAAAACAATAAACATCCGGGTATCCCCTGGGCAACGTCCTTGCAGACAGCCAATCTTCTCACACCAGAAGTGACTTGCGGTTTCTCAAGTTGCTCCTGAAGTGAGAAAAAAACTTTTCCCAGCACTCAGATGCACTGCATTCTTAATATGGCAGGGGGCACCAAAGTCTTTAACTGGTTTCCCAAGTTAAATCAACCAGGAAGATGGAGGCATATTGATCAAGCAAACTTTTAGGAAAAGTAGCAAAGCGATAGTGTTCCTTCTAACACCCTAGGGCTCAGGGTAAAGCTTTGGTAAAGATTTTGGTAATTGTGGTCTCTCACCTTGTTTTGAGTTGACGTCTGAGGGGAGGTGTGAAGGATGTGTCCCTGGAGAAAAGTGCTCATCGCTGTAGGTGATAAGTGGGGTGAGAGGGTGAACTGCGTGAGAAGGCTGCACCACCGGTACTTTGTTAGACTGCAAACAGAACAAGAAAAAAATGGTAACAATATTGTTTGTATTCTCAGTAAGGTTAGTTTCTTTAACATCCTAATTTTAGTAGTGCCTGCTTGGCTTTTAAAGAGTTAACTTTAGATAAGAAATGTGACAATCCCAATGCATCTCTCTCACACACAGACTCAATTGAAAATGCAAGGCGAGATGGCTTTTAGGCATAATTTAGAATGATTGGTTAATATACACTTGTCTGATTGCTAGGAGTATTAATACAGCAAATACTAGGAAGAGATATGATATCCACAAAAGTCCAAAAATAGAAGCAAAAGAAGGCAGTAGACACATGGCAAACATTAGAAATCCATTGATGCAATCAAGGATTCCGAAAAGTTTATAACTGAACAAAGCCCGGAAAAGGTACTTTTTTGAACTCATAAAACACATGTAACTCCAAACATGGGCTCACTGGATTAGACCAGTGGTTCCCAACCTGTGGTCCATGGACCACCAGTGGTCCACAAGAATTAAAATACAGTCCACGGCCCCACCGTTACTACATTGTTGCAATGAGAGCAACTGGTCTTGCTAAACCCTCTTATAGTGCTGAGACTTATTAAATATGGTTTTCTGAGGGTGCAGATGGCAACTACTGGATGGCATGTGTTCTGTATCAGAATCTAGAGCTAATGTGGTCTATCCAGTGCAATTTTCTGAATCTGATACAGAATACATGCCATTCAGAAGTCATCATCTCTTCACCCTCAGAAAGCCATATTTAATAATCTAGAGATGATGTGGTCTATCCAATGCAATTTTCTGAAGCAGCACCCCAAATAATCCCAGGAACAGGCCTAAAAGCGGAGGCACCAAGGTGCCCCTGCTTCCAGGTGCCACATGGAACAGCTCTGCTCAGGGTGAGGAAGGAAGAGGAGGAGAAGCAGCAGTCAGGAGGCTTGTTGTTGAGCCTTTCATTAGTAGTCAGCCTCTCCCCTCCTGACATCCTCATTGCCTCGGCACTAGAAGAGGGTTTTCTCGAGACTAGTAGCACTTGTTGCAATGGTGTAGTAATGGTGAGGTCATGGATCATATTTTAGTTCTTGCGGACCATTGGTGGTCTGCAGACCACAGGTTGGGAACCACTGCCCTAAAGTGATTCTATCAAGCTCTGGCAAGATCTGATCAGAGGGAGTTTGTTACTGGCTTTCTCTGAAGCTGAAAGTGTGTGACTTGTTGAAAGTCATTCAAACAGGTTTTCATGGCTAGTCACTAACTTACATCCTGGTTTATGAATCCTTCACCATCACTCAGACCACTACACCACTTTCACAAAAGAACAAGAAGGAGGAGGAGATGGCAGTCTATTTCATATGAAAACAACAATGTGTCTTAAAAACAGTATAATCTTTCTGTGGTGAAGGCTTTCATGGCTGGAATCACTGAGCTGCTGTGAGTTTTCCGAGCCATATGGCCATGTTCCTAAAGCATTCTCTCCAGACGTTTCACCCACATCTATGGTAGGCATCCTCGGAGGTTATTAGGTCTGTTGGAAACTAGGCAAGAGGGTTTATATATTTGTGACATGTCCAGGGAAAATCACACACACTTGTTCAGGAAGCAGTCAGGCTTTGAAGCTGCAAGACCATTCAATGCTAATCAAGATTTACAATCGCAACATTCACACTTGCCTCAAACAGAGTTCTTTCTCCCATTCTGGACATTCCACAGATATATAAACCTCACTGGCCTAGTTTCCAACTGATTTACAACCTCTGAGGATGCCTGCTATAGATGTGGGCGAAACATCAGGAGAGAACACTTCTGGAACATAGCCATACAGCCTGGAAAACTCACAGCAACCCAGTATAATCTTTGACTACATTATGGCTGATCCTATCCAAATAGTCTTATCTGAAATGCTAAGATAAAACATTTATCACACTAGAGAAAAAATCCACTTTAAATCTGGTTTGTGCCTGCTGCAGAATTCTGGGGTTTGTAGTTTAGAGAGGCTATTAAAGGCCCCAGAATTCTGCAGCAGGCACAAACCGGATTTTAAGTGGACTTTTTCTCTACTGTGATGAAGTAAATAGTTCACACAACAGTATCTGTACATGATTACAATTACACAGTATACTATTACAAATTAAGTCATTCATTGCTACACGATGCAATCTCTGAGTTGGGAAGATGCCGGAGTTTCTAGGGATTTTTTTTTCTACATTCTGTGTCTAGGCAAAATATGAAAATGTTTGAAATCATTTGCATGATTACACCATGTTCTGTAGCTTAATTTTTCTACTTTTCTATAAATGAGCTCTATTATCAAGGAGAAAAAAATGGTAGCTTTTCCTTTTGATAAACTCTGAGTGGAACCCCTACAGCAATGATTTTTTTTGTGGTCACAAATATATAACCATACCAGATGATGGATGTATTGGGAATGAGGAGCGGGGAGGGAATCAAACCAAAATGCACAAGCCAAGTACTTCATAAAATAAATTGAGAGAGAGGTTTCTTAACTGGTCAACCTTCATTTGAATGTGAACACAAGTATTTTTTAAAATATTTAATCATACGTATAGCATAACGTAAGAGAACTGCCTCTGTATAAAAATTCCTTTCTAGTTTCAAACGAATGAAAACAAAGCTAGTGTCACATTTTCTCCCTACTTTTTTTTCTTTGCATACTTTCCCTTGTTTTCAGAGCACCACCTTAAGGAACCTGCATTAAGCAAGTGCTATCTTCTTAATGTCTGACCTATCCCTCCAGTCATATAGCTCCGAATCTTCTGCATGAATTTTTGCTAAATTATGCTATCCTTGCTCTCCTCTTAATTTTACGGTTTTCAACACAGATTTGCTTTCCTGTGGGAAGGAGATAAGAACCTGAGGATTTTAATTTAAGCTTTGGCCTTGTCTTATATTTTGCAAGAGGGAGAGAGAGTGTGTGAGCAAGGGAGAAAAAGCAGTGCTACTCATAGGTGTTTTAAAAAGCCAACAAGCATTAGGTCCATTATTTGTGACCAAATAATAAAAGCAGTGTGAATTTCCCTTGAGATATAAGAATTGGTTTCCCGGAAAGACAGCTCTAAACTGCCATGCATCTTCCCTTCTTTAAGACACACAAATTGGATACCAAGATTCAGATTATCTGCCTCAATTTTCAAAGGAGATATCTATAGGCACTGAATTAATATTTATACTAATACTCTAAAAACAAAGAAACGTTAAAAAATGTGGAGGGTATCTAAGATATTGCTAATAACGTTTTCCAAGATGAATATTTATAGAAGCTTCAGACCAGCAAGACTCTTATACAACTAAAGCAACAAACTAGGACATGGACACACTAGGTTTGCTGTTAATGTTGTTATGTGCCTTCATGTATTTTCCAACTTATGGACACCCCAAGGCAAACCTACCATGGGGTTTTTATGACAAATGTGTTCTGAAAGGGTTTGCCTTTGCCTTCTTCTAGGGCAATGGTTCCCAACCTGTGGTCCGTGGACCACCAGTGGTCCCCAAAAACTAAAATATGGTCTGTGGCCTCTCCATTACTACACTGTTACAACAAGAGTGACTGGTCTCACAAAACCCTCAAGAGGGGAGAGGCTGACTACCCACAAAAAGCATGACAACAAGCCTCCTAACTGCTACTTCTCCTCCTCCTCCTCCTCCCTTCCCCCTGAGTGGAGCCATTCCATGTGGTGCCTGGAAGTAGGCACTCCTTGGTGTCTTCATTTTTAGGCCTGTTCCTGGGGTTATTTGGGGTGCTGATTCAGAAAATTGCATTGGATAGACCATATCAGCTCTAGGTTATTAAATATGGTTTTCTGTGAGCAAGCAGATGGTAACTACTGTAAAACATATGTTCTGTATCAGAAACTAGAGCTGATGTGGTCTATCCAATGCAGTTTTCTGAATCAGCACCCCAAATAACCAAACCAAATTTAAAGTTGACCAAAAACTGATTCATAACCCTTTTGGTATTAATCTTGGAGAGTGGTCAATGCTCAAAGTGGTCCCTGGTCAAAGAAAAGGTTGGGAACCAGTGTTCTAGTCCAAGTGTGTGTGATTTTCCCAAGGTTCCCAAGTGGGTTCTCATGACTAAGGGGGGATTTAAACCTAGGTCTCTCCAAGAGACTTCTCTAATACAAAATATTACACATTCCATACTGTAATATTCTTTGTACTTTCTTCTGCATGAGCTAGCGATCCCACGAAAAGGCTTTTAAAAATTCTCCCCTGTGTATAAATAAGAAAGGTCTACATTTATTCTCTTTCAGCATCTCTTTTTTGAAAAAAAAAAGGCTTGTTGTGCAAATAAGGTTTGGTGAGAAAGCTTCAGTGGAGACCCCTTTCCCCCATGATAGCTATTTCAGGAGTGAATTTCCCTTCCTAGAAGTAGGTTTCTTTCATTTCCTGTTGTCTCAGGCCCCTTCTGTACCACTTTTAGTCCTAAAAGTGATTTAATTCCAGGAAACTCGATAATCAAGTTGGTGGCAGGAAGGAACAAAAATAAGACTAATATCCATTTCCACATCTCAGATCATAGTATTCCTTTATACCAGTTACAGTTCCCTTTATGTCAAAGTAGAAAAACATACGTACAATGCTCAATATGAATGTATCAATGGTTCTGCAGTGTATCATGGGCATTATGAAATGTAATGATTCTGCAAATTTGTTGGAATCTGGAGAAAAATTGGCTGCTTTCCCCAGCCCTCTAGACAATGCATAATTTAAATGTATGTATTACTATACAAAATATGCAGCAACCTTCCCACCAAAAAATGATGAAACGGGAGAAAATATTATGACAGCATAAAACTACAGTAAGGAAGCAAAAAGTAAGTAGATAGTTCAAGGTAACAATGAGCATTTCCTATCAGAGAAGTGGGTTGGATAATTTTCCTATGCAGCTGTTTTCTCTGAAAAATTATCCACATCACCTTTGTGTGTGTGTGTGTGTGTGTGTCTTTGTTCCTTCCTTCTTCCCTCTATATCTCTATAACTGTCTGGACTTATGTACTGCAAAGCTTTTTGTTAGGTAAGAGGGCCATTCATTCAAGATTTCCCCTGACCCACTTCTATTTATCACAGGACGCTGAAACTGCATATATGTAATGATATAAGTCTCTATAGGTGACGTGCCAATTTACAACTCAGAACAATAACTATCTTGATATTATAGCAGCTGAAGTGGTGTGAGGTTTGATAATGGACCCAGTGGAATATAGAGCAGTCATCAAGTTCCTTTACTTGAAAGGCCGCACACCAAAGGAAATGTTCAATGAGATGAAAAAGGTTTATGGTGATTATTCCCTATCATATGATCAATAACTGACATCATCAATTCAAATGCCATTGGACTTCAGTGGAAACAGCTCCAATTCCAGAGTGATTCCACTCTGCTATTGAAGAACACACCATCCAGCAAGTAGAGGTCATCATTTTGGAAAATCACTGCGTAACTATTTTCCACCTAGACCAAAATGTCAAGATTAATGTGGGGTCCATGGAAGAAATCATCCAAGACCATCTTCACATGCATATGGTATCCGCTTGCTGGGTTCCCCAGCTGCTCACATCTTTCCAGAAGCAGGAATGAGTTGAATGCTCTCAGGCTCTATTGACAATGTGCCATGGAAACCAGGAGGACTTTTTCAACAGACTAATCACATATGATTAAAGCTGGGTCCATCACTATGATCCTGAGACTAAAGTCCAGTTGATGCAATGGAAGCATCATGACTCACTGCCTCCAAAGAAGGCATGTACCCAACTCTCGGCAGACAAAATCGTGCTCACAGTATTTTGGGACCAGCACAGAGTTGTATTGATGGATTTCCTAGCAAAGGGTACCACGATCACTGGTGCAAACTATGCTTCACTATTGCAGAAATGGAGGGGGGGGCATGAAATGAGTACCACCTCTCAGAGTCAGATACAACTAGACTTAATGTCAGGGGAAACCTTTACCTTTATGTTAAAGCAGATGATGTTATTTAGAACAGGGCTTCTTAACCCTTTTTCACTTATGATCCCTTTCCACCCAATACATTTTTACATGATCCCAGGTGTACAAGTAATAAAATAGTTATTAAAATCCAACATCTATTGATAATGAACTAGCATTTGCAAGAATTTGCAAGGATTGCTAAACAGGGTGGTTTTTCTTTCTGTGGAATATAGGTGAAGCATTTTCTGCAGAGTGCACTGTAAACCACTGCATGTTGCTGCTAACAAATTTGTGTAAATGAGTGGCATTCAGAAACCTTTAACTGTTGGCAAATTTTTCATGTCCCCAGCATTGAGCTAAAGGGATGCCATTTGGGGTCAGCACCCAGTTTAAGAAGTGGTGAAATTTTAGTGCTTTGGAAATGTTTCCACTTTCACGTTTTCTGGAAAACCCCATTGATGCTTCCTATGGAATGTCCATTCAACTTTCTGGGTCTGCATAGCATTTGGAATTGGAAGGAAGCAGCAAAACTGTATTAGCTTACATTGTTTTACTTTAACCAGGAAAGATTTTCTAAGCTATTGGTCCATGACAGTTCAAGCAGGAACCTGATTGCAGAGATATCCCCTGAGGAACTAATTCTGAAGCTTCCAATGAATTTCACAGTAATGCCCAGATCAATTAGAGTTGCCTCTGCCTGAAAGCAGTTTCGGACAAAGACAAGCACAGCTACATCACTTTCCAAGGAGTCTTCTGTTCCCTAAAGTGCAGTTTTGTGCCAAATGATCAAGGGAAAGAGGTGGTATTCCTGGATTCCTTTTCAGCGAACCAATGGGATAAGGTAGCTATTTCTAACTCTTAACCAAAATTTATTCAAAGTAGGCAATTTCTGACTATAAAATTTACACAGAATTGAAATACACAGAGAGAATAAACATGTAGAGAGGATCCTTAAGCAATGATTCTTTTTAAATTGCTCTCAAAGAAAAAAAATCAACAAATACATTTGTTTTATTGAAAGACTGGTGTACAAACATTATAATCAGTGAGTAAAACTGAGTGAGTCGTATTGGTAGTTCTTAGAGGTTAAGATTTCCTGGGGAGGCCCTGCTCTTGGTACCACCTCCTTCATAGGCGCAGTTGGTGGGGACCAGAGACAGGGCCTTCTCAGTGGTAGCCCCTTGGCTGTGGAACTTCCTCCCCAGTGAGATTAGATCAGCCCCCTCCCTCCTGGCCACGAAAAAGAAAGTAAAAATGTGTCTTTAAATCATGATAGCTGCCTACATAACAGGCACTAATTTTCTATTGGAGGACTAATGGTATTGAAGGGAAACCCCTCTTAAATGATTACTATAGAACTCATAACAGAATAGTTAAATGCTAACAGCTAGCTATTCATTTATAAATACATCCTATGAAAACAGTTTGCATTGCACAGAGGACCCCTAACAGAGCCATCATTTCACGCCTCCTGCTGCTCAACAAAATATCTTTAAATTGGTGCCTATAAGAGTCTAGGCTACAGGTTGCACCACAAGCTCACAAATGTATGGGCAAAGTAAAAGTATCACAAAAATGCAGAACTTCACAGGTCTGTAAAAGTAAATAGCCCGGTGTCATGCTTTAAAGCACCTTGTCACATGGATGTCACAATGTATTATGAACATTAAAGGTTAACGGCAAGGGAACACTCAAGCCTGTTAACCTGAGAGGGTGCCTATAATGCCCCACTGACCAGACTGAAAGGGATATTTCAAACAAAGTTAGAAAGCACCTTTTAAAAAGCCACACACAATTCTAGACTCCAGCTCTTTTGCAATATAAGACATCAGAAAAATAATACCCACTCTGCAGCAAGGTAAAAATAGCTACCCAATAAGGCCAAGTCCAAAGTAATTTGAAATAACTTATACAGGTCTTTTTAGTGTGTGTGTGTGTGTGTGCGCGCGCACGCGCGTGTGTGCGTCTCTCTCTCTATATATGCTTTATTGTCTGATTTTAGTGCCCATTTCAATTTGGCCTTTAAGATTAAATGGAACGAGGTTTGAAGAGAATTTGTATTCCTCAAACTGCCTTTCTCCCTACAAAGAAAGTAAGTTACCTCTTATTTCCATCTTCATCCCATTGTTGAGGGGGAAAACTGTGTGGAGAAGTGCTTTTCAGAGAAAAAGTTGCAAGATAGGGAAATGAGCAAAGATCCCTTCCCACCCCATCCTTCACTCTGATTGCAGCCTCCAAGTGGTGCATTTTGAGCCCCTGAACAAACCAGACATGATATCGCCCTAGAAGTCAAAATTATTAAATTGTGGCTGTCATTCTTTGGCCACATCATGAGATGGCATAATTCACTGGAAAAGACAATAATGCTTGGCAAGGTAGAAGGCAGTAGGAAACAAGGAAATGCTGCATTTGAGATAGACTCAATCAAAGAAGTCATGGCCCTCAATCTGCAGGCCCTAAGTAAGGCTTTTGATAATAGTGAGGTCGAACATGAATTTAGGGGGCCCTGCCAAGGCAGAGGCCAGCAAGACCCCAAAAGAGGATCCGAAACACCTGGCGAGACAATAAGCACCAGTAAAGATTTTCCCTATCTTACCAAGTTGAAGCAAGACCACCAAAGTTTATTTCTATTCCAGCTGGAAAGGATGACAACTGCATTAATCTGCCCAACAAGCCGACATCTTGACAAAACTAGGAATTCCCTGATTATAAGCTATCTTTTATTGGGGGGGGGGGGCATTTTTGGCAACAATAGGTGTCTTGGAAATGTCTCAGTCATAGGGTCTCCATTTGTCGAGATTGACCTGAAGGCAACAACAACAAAACAATATACTGTGTAGTTTCAACCTCAAATTAAGAAGTTTGATTTATTACAACACACACAACGTGTCTTTATATCTCAAGGTATTGATAAGGTCAAAAGCTATATAAAGGCAAACACACACAAAAATAGAGGCTAACATCTGAATCATAGAAACAGATAAATAATGCAGACTGCAAGACCATGTGATCTGAGAAAGATTCTGCTGATGAAGGCATCAGTGCAACTGATTCATGGGAATCCCCTAAGATAGCATGACTCACTTGTTCATGCTATGGAGATTAAAAAATAATGCTATCACCAGACCATCTTTCTCTCCAGTCCATTCAACAGTCTATCACAAAAAGATCCAATATTTTTGCTTTAAATTCCAGAACTAATGAGGACATGTCTTTAAGGATATTCCAACAGGTAAAAGAGTGTACTTGCAGATAAATTGAATGTTTTGTTGTGAATTAATGCAACTTTTTTTTTTAAAAAAAAGTATATTGCAGGATGTGACAGATCCTTTTTCCATGTTGGTTTCTCAGAAACCAGCAGTTGTGTCCCTGTTACTCACCTTGCCCAAAACTGTAAACCCTTCCTTGGGCTTATTAAATTGGACCTCCAAGGTGACTTTAATTCTGGACAAATCAATGTGATTTCTGATGAGCAATTTCATCTTTAACTGCTTAAATAAAAGACTTCTAGAAAGAGGCGTAAATAAAGAGGCATTAGTAAAGTTTACTTTACTAACAGAAAATTTAAACATCTAGCATGTTGCTGGCTGCATGAGTAATGCAATGTAATAACTCTGAATCAAAGTATGGAGGGCCCTTGATATCCGCTAGGGTTTGGTTCTAGAGCCCCCTGTAGATACCAAATCCATGAATCCAATGTCATTATATGAAATGGTGAACAATTCAAATAACTGATGGAGAGAGCCCAAGGACCTGTGAAATGCTGGGAAACTACAGTAGCATAGTGCTTAGTGCATAAATCAAGGATTCTTTTTTAACTTTTTAAATAATGTCAAACCACGCTTGGTTGAATCTGTGGGTGCAGAACCAATGGATGTGGAGGGTTGACTGTAACAACTTCCCCGATACATGACTCAGTATATCACTGCAGTTTCATCCTTCAGTAAACTTAAATCTCTAATTTCATCTGACCCTGTCTTGATCTTATCTACAACATCTATCTATCGATCCTATCTCAACATCTATCTCTATTCCCAACTGATGCCATCTGAGAGTTAAACATTCAGATCTCTTTTTTAAGAGACTCATAACCCACTTCCGTGGCATTTCCAGAGCTTTGATTGGGGGATGGGGTCCACTCAGTCTATGATTCAAGACTTCTTTACACAGGAAGAAGGGATGATAGAACAGAAATCATGAGCTGTATCTGGGATGAATTTCCTTCTTGAATCCCTGCATTTCTCTAACCTACCAGACTCCAGACTCATGACTTTTTGACTGAAACTATTCCAGAACAAAATATCCCCTCAAAGCCTCTCATGTGACATGATCCAGACTCACTTGCAGCATGACCTGTTCTTTATTACACACGTCTCTGGTGTACAACACTTAGCAATTAATCTACCAAATTCCCTTCCTGCAGGCTAAAAACAACAGAGACCAAGTTGTCACTGAGACAGTTAACCTGTGTCCTGGACCTCATCACATGGAAGTCTAGAAGCCTGGGAACAATGGGGAACCGCATGGGAACCCTTACCATGGTTAGTCATGGATTTCCATCCCATGACATTTCCCCACTGTCCCTGGCTTCCTCCCATGCTGTCCCTGGCTTCTTAAATGAAGAAATGAGTAGTCACCTGTATCCTCAGGGCTCCTTCTTAGCACGCTGCCAGGATAGAGCCCAACAAACCCCTGCAGAAAGCAGCTCTATATCATATGATGGGCTCTGGCACCTCACTAGGATGAGGAAAAAACCCTGTCTGATGAGGTCACAAGTACTCCTCTACATAAACAAATCAACAGTCTAGAAAAACATGCTAGACTTCTATTTTCTCAAACATGAAGTTGAACTGGGAAAAGAAGGACAAATATTAATAAAATTATAAGTCTTAAAATTTTACTTGAACACTGTGTTTCTAAAGAAACCATAATCTTTTACCTATTCAAAGCACAGACAATACAGAGAGCTAAATTAAAATGAGCAGACTCAACACAACACATGGCATGAGTCATAAACTGGCTCCTGAATAAAATGTGCATGAAAAATGTTACATAAATGAGTGATGTTAGCAAAAACTGTCAGGAGTATTTCAATTAAACAAAAATCTAGTAAAAAATGTAGAAAATTTCATGGTATGTAAAGAGATTGTCTATGGAAATGTAGGAAATATAATTTCTTCAACCACAGTTTGTTAATAATGTGGGCGAACCTTGCAAAACACATTCTACATGGTTAGTTTCAGGGTCTTCAGGGCAAAATTGGTTCATCTGTGACCCAGTGCTTGAAAAAAAGCACAACTATGTTAAATAACAAAAGTTTATTTGAACAAGTTTGTAGTCAACTCTTAATAACCTCTGTTCCCTCCATCTCTGATTTTCTGCTGGTGTGCTGACTTACTTCCTGCTGTTACCTTAAAACAGGGGTTCTCAAACTTTTTCAGTGGTGGATGGTTTTTTGAAGGAAGTTTCTTGTGGAGCCCCATGACATGTTTATATAATATATAATATGCAATATCCATTTATTTTATTTATTATTTATTTACAGCATTTTCACCCCCCTTTTCAACCCCCCCCCCCCCCCGGGCTAACAAAGGCAGAAATTCGATGCCACAAATCAATAACACAGTATAAAACCATAAATACATACAGAGTTAAAACAGTAGCAATTAATTATAACCAAATTATCATAGCAGTCATTAAAAACAATACTCAATCCACAAACCCACTAATAGAACAATAAATCCGTATCCTCTTATATATCATCTTGCCAATCCATTTCCAGTCAAAGTGCTGCTTTATGTTTATTGTCCAAAAGCCTGGTCCCAAAACCTGTAATATCTATCTATCACAGGCATGGGCAAACCTTTGGATACAGGGGCTACATTGCATTTTAAAATTTGACAGACGGGCCCAGCCAGTGGCAGATGAATGGCGAATGTTTGTGTGAACTAAGTGAAAAAAAAATGAACAAATTTCTATGCACATGGCACATATCTCATTTGTAGTGTATAAATAAACAAAAATACAATATTTAAAATGTTAACCAACACAAATTTAACAGCATTTCAGTGGAAGCCCCCAGGGGCCATCCAGTTCAACCCCTTCTACAGGCAGAAAAAGGACAATCAAAGCACTTCCAACAGATGGCCTAGCAGCCTTTGTAATAATAATAATAATAATAATAATAATAATAATAATAATAATAATAATAACAGCCCCAGGGGCCATCCAGTCCAACCCCTTCTGCCATGCAATAAAAGCACCAATCAAAGCACATCCCAACAGATGGCCATCCAGCCTTTTTAATAATAATAATAATAATAATAATAATAATAATAATAATAATAGAAACCCATCCAGTCCAACCCTCTTCTGCCATTTAGGAAAAGGGGATCTGGAATCAAGGAAGGCACAGGAAAGGCTCTGCATGGTGAGGAAGAGAAGGAAGGAAGAAAAGGAAGAGTAGGGAAGGAAGCTGAAAGGAGAGAGGGAAGGAAGGGAGGGATGAAGGAAGATAAGGAATGGGAAGAGAAGGAAGCGAAAGAAGGGGATGGGAAAGAAGACCTTTGTGGCTGGGTTACCAGCTACAGCATGTTCTAGCCTTCGTTGGCAGCAACAACAGGGTCCAAGCACTACTTCTCGGTGGGCAAGGACTCATTCCCTCTGGAAAAGACCCTGCAGCCGACCCTTGTAGTGGGAGGAGGGGGGAGAAGGAGGGAAGCACGGAGCCCCTGACTGTGCTTTGTGTAGCATTAAGGGCTCCACGGAGCAGAGTTTGAGAACTGCTGCCTTAAACTATGTCATGCCTCTGTGGGTGCATCTACACTGCAGAATTGATGTAGTGTGATACCATTTTAGAACTGATGTAGTGTGATACCACATTAGCTGTTATGGATCAGTGCCAGGGAATCACAGGCATGTCGTTTTTCAAGCCTTCTCTGTTAAAAGTGCTATAACTCCCAAAAGCCCATAGCATTGAGCCATGGCAGTTAAAGTTGTGTCAAACTGCATCAATTCTACAGTGGAGATGCATCCCGTGTCAGTATCAATCTTCTTACATAATTCCACATATATTTGCTGATTGCAAGTTCTGCTTAGAATATGTATGTATGTTTCTGAACTTATCTTCTGATTTGTAAATGCAGTACTATTTACTGCTACAGCTACTAAACCATAAATCATCATTATCACCGTCACAACTCAGGCATTTTCCCTGTTATGCAGATAATGTTTTATTTGAAGTGGGTGTATTTATCTATTATACCTGCCTGAGTTTTATTTTGGATATTATTATTTGAACTATTGCACACTGTCTTATGTGAAGTACCTGCATAAAAATAATAGCTTTTTACAATCTTATATTTAAAAAATAATAATTTCTGGTTGACCCTGAACAGTTTCTATGTACAGCACTCCCTAAGGATGTAATTAGGCAGAAGCCAAAGCATGAATCTGTTTTATATTTCTAAGAGCCTTGATTTAAAAGACGAGCTCAGAGCAACTATGCATTCAATATTCAGCTCTAGCAGCATTGTAATGCTACCACCAACAAACATACCGATAACCATTAACTTAAACAAATTCCTTTGGAGATCCTAAAGACAAACCATTTATTAGGTTTCAGTAAGTTATTTAGTTGATCTCATTGAAAAATAACAAAATTAGTAAAGGTTTGTTGTTTTTCCTGAATACATTTTAGGTTTTGCTTCATGTTAACCCAAATATACAATAAAAATGAGTAATATTTTTGTCATAGATATTTGAATTTTAATCCTAATTACAATTTGGATTTCAAACTTCATCCAGGCAATTTTTTTTTGTCGTGTCAGGAGCGACTTGAGAAACTGCATGTCGCTTCTGGTGTGAGAGAATTGGCCGTCTGCAAGGTTGTTGCCCAGGGGAGGCTTCTCTCATGTCCCCGCATGAGGAGCTGGAGCTGATAGAGGGAGCTCATCTGCCTCTCCCCGGATTCGAACCTGCGACCTGCTGGTCTTCAGTCCTGCCGGCACAGGGCTTTAACCCACTGCGCCACCGGGGGCTCCCGCACCCAGGCAAATAAACAAAACCTCTATTTTCCTTTCATCTGGGCAATCCAATGAGAATTCTAATGACATGCAGGAGTGTTTATGGGTGCAGAATCAAGCCAGAGAAACACATCTTTACTTGAGAGACCCCATCTCCTTCTACCAGCCCACTTAAGCCCTGAGATCATCAGAAGAGGCCCTTCTCTCGGTCCCACCACCGTCACAAGCATGGTTGGTGGGAACAAAAGAGAGGACCTTTTCTATGGTGACACTGTGGCTCTGGAACTCCCTTTCTAGAGAGGTATGATTGGCTCCCTCCTTACTGACCTTTCGATCACAAATTAAGACTTTTTTGTGGAGCCAGGCCTTCCCAGATGACGGATAATAGGCACCGCCAGAAAACTGATGGTAATATTTACCTCTGAATGCTTTATTAGACCTGGCAACTGCAACATGACGTTAAAAAAATGGAGTTTCTTGGGAGCTTGCATAACCTCTTTTTACAAATAACCTCAGTGGCCTGAGGTAAGGGAATTTCTTAATGGTATTTATAGTTAGTTATTAATTTGTCGTATATGGTGTAGTCAAATTGGGTTATTTCCTTTAAATTGGCTTATGATGTTTAAGTTGTATTTTATGTACTTGTGTTTCTAAACCCTTTTACACAGCTTTGAATCCCATCCATGGGAGAAAAGCGGGATAAAATAATAATAATAATAATAATAATAATAATAATAGAAATAAGGAGCATTGTTGCTTCCCAGCAACTATCAGCCTTCCTTCCTTTTAAACATAAATACATAAAATAGATCCGAATGCATTAGACAATTTTCTCCAATCATTTTTGTTTGGTAAGAAAAATCCTCTATGACAAGTGGAATTTTGGGATATGGTTTACAGGTGACACCATCATAATATGCCTTTTAAAATCTAATTCTGCATAAACATGTCTATGGGAGACCTAAATGTCCCATCCAGGTGAGTAAATGTTAAGCAATAATTATACAGGAACCAATACATAGCTATGTCAATTGTTTATTGTTTAGCATATGAAATCTTGGCATACATCTGTTCAAACTATAAGGCAAGACATCAGCAGGATCTATCTGCTAAAAAGGTTTGATTAGGAGTAACATCTGGAAAAGCAGTGTTATGTTGACATAGTACACTTGTTTTCAGGATTGAACAGTGGCCTCAGTAAGAAAGCAGAGAAAGCCATATTATTGCCATCTGAATGCAGTGTTTTCAGGGTGTGTCTTCAAAGATAAAGCTGCTCTGGCACAGTTAGCTTTGGAAAATTGCTCATGCCAACAGAAAATTGAACTTTAGTTTTGAGGACCCATCGAAGAACCAGACACTGGAAAAATAGGCTACTCAACTACCTCTCTGAATGGTAATTAGATGGCTTTTTCTGTCATTTCCTCTTCTCCGCTCACATTCTTTTTAGTCCTGCCATTGCTGTTGTGTACACTGGCCAAGAGGATCTCAACTATTGTCAAGACTGGTCCCCTGTTACAAAGTCCCCTTGTCTCATATGTGTGTGCATGCGTTTGTTTTATTTTTCCCCATTCTCACAGAACTGTGAGTCAAGTAGCTCACAATTTAAAAAACTCCCAGAATTTTCCCAACAGGCTAAGGACCCTATCACACACACCTCGGAAAATATATTTTAAAGTAGCTAACCCATCATTTAAGAATGCTAGATGGGAACTGGATTCACCCCATCTCACATGCTTCTCTCCTTTCCATATAAAACAATGAGGATCAGATTTATCAAAAAGTTGGGGAATGACTCCTCCCAATCCATTCAATGTTCCTCTACATCACTGCCTCTTTTCAATGTTAATTAGAGATTTCAAATAGTATTCCATAACAGCCATATATATGCAAATACTTTACAATCCAATGAGGTTACCTGAACATGGCTGAACTATTAGAATCCAGAAGCAGATGCAGGTTTGTATGTGAGAATGTAATCTTTCAAATAGTTTTTCTCATATACTGTAATAGAAAGTAGTGTTCCAAGTTGGGTGTACATTTATAGCTGAGTTTAGAAAGTTACTTTTTCAGAAGAAAGACATGTTGAAGCCACTGATAACGGAATAATACATCTCCCACCTGGGGACCAGAGCTACTGTAAAATGATGTCTCACATCAGACAGGCTCTTCCAAAGAAAACTATGAGTGATGCTATCAAGATCCTACCAGAGCATCTGGCAGAAACAACAGGGACTCACTTCCCTGACTCCAGTCCACAGTGTGGGTTGTCCACTAAGGTCTATGTCACAACCAGACTTGATGTCTTATGATAAACTGTTACACCTAAAATTTTGCACAGCGCCGTTGCACATTTTGTTCATTTCTAACAATGCAAGACTAATAAGAAAAACAGAACTACTGAGAGTTTGTTTTAAGACTGAGTCATGTAATAATTTGCATCTGGCATGGAAAGTGCTTACAAAACGCAAAACATGCTGATTCATTGTCCCTGGACACACAGTAATACAGACTTGTCCCAAAATCATCATTCTCTTCGAGTCTCAGTTCATCCAGATCTGTCTTTTTATTGCACGGTTAGAGAAACTGTTGTGAAAGGCTGCATTTTGATTGTTGCCAACACGCACGCTGAAAATTTTCCTTGTTCGGTTTTAAAGATGAGAGCCAAATTGATGATTTAGGAGCAATTATACAACTTTTGGTTTTGGAGAACATAAAATTCAGCACCCAACTTTTTTTTAAAAAAAATTGCTGTTAGTCTGTTTTATTTATTTATCATGTCAGAAGCAAATTGAGAATAATTATGATGCATAAAAATACAAACAAAGTTAAAAACTTGGCATTATAATAAATTTCATTTGACCAGAAGCTGCCTCTGGTGTCACTGTGTCATATGTTTTGCAGTTGATGGTGCTTGGTGATGGAAGGGTTAATGCAAAGGGTTTAGTAATCTGTAAGTAAGAGTTCATGGGTGAAAGCAATTAAGGATGAAGGTATGCAAGAGATGGGTTGCAGCTGGGTGTTTCTGGATATAAGGAGCTAGCCTTGGCACTGATTTTAGGGAGAAAGGTATCTGTTGTATTTTGGTGGTGGATGCTGTTGGATTTTTCGGTATCTTGACCTGTCTCCTGTAATCTTGGAATCCTGGAACCTTGAACCTTTGGACTGGCTTTTGACTACAGTATAGACTCTTGATCCCTGGACTTTGTTTATTGAACTCTCGGCATTTGACCATTGGACCCTTTTGACTATGAAGTTATTTTTGCTATCAGTTTTTGTTTATTCTGTAGCTGCGTGCTATTTTTGTGTTTTATATTTGGGACTATAAAAACAGCCAGCAAGTAAGTGCTGTTTTAATTAAACTGTTTGTTAAAACTGGGAGTTTTGATTAATCTCTACCTAAACAAGGTAGAGCCCTGGCAACGTGACACACTGTAAGAAAGTCTTCCATTGTGCATGTGGCAGGGCTCAGACTGCATTGTAATAGGTGGTCTGTGGTTTGCTCTTTTCCACACTCACATGTCATGGACTCCACTTTGAAGCCCTGTTTCTTAAGATTGACTCTGCATCACATTGTGCCAGCGCACAATGTGCCAGCGCACAAGTCTACTGGCCTTCTGTGTGCTCAGGAGGGAGTTTCTCATCTGG
The DNA here is from genome assembly GCF_025583915.1 of Anolis sagrei ordinatus. Lineage (NCBI taxonomy): Eukaryota > Metazoa > Chordata > Lepidosauria > Squamata > Anolidae > Anolis > Anolis sagrei. Next base: position 176,481,625 of record NW_026847549.1, on the reverse strand, counting down.
TATCAGCCACTGATTGAGGTTTTGGGTTTTCACCTGTCACTTTTGGACTCTTGATTGCTGGGATGTTTCTGTGAGTATCTCTGTAGATCTTAGGAAGTTGTTTCTTGATTTAAGTTGTTGGCATGCTGGCTGATACGTGAACAGAGGATGAGCCAGAGATGTCAATGCAATGGTCCTTTAATTACTGGCTGCAATACCGGCTAAAAAGTATAATTTCTCAGTGGTGTAGGGCATAGACATCCTGATCAAGTGACCAATGTCTGTGAATGATATGTAGCAAGATAACTGTTTTCTCAGTTTTCAGAGCCCCCAAATAAAGCTGAGGATATATTTGGAACTGTAGCTACAGAAGCCTGATACAGAAAAACCAGCAAATTCTAGTGGCACCTTAAAGACTGGCATAAATTTACATGGACTCACTAAATGAAGCATACATTTCTTCGTATTCAGGAAAAATACTGCAAATTTCTGTATCTATACAGAATTTTCACACAAGCAGATTTTGAATTTTGCTTTTGTTGTTGTCTTTTTCGTTTGATTATTTCTTCTTGTTATTTTGTCACTATTCTTACTATTTTCAAAAGGACATAGCTGTGTTAGTCTGCGTCAGAATCTGAGGGAAGTGAGTTGGAGTCCATTGAAAGCTTATGCTAGAATTTCTTTTAGCAGTTAGTTCTAAAAGTTACACTGGATTACTTAATTTCTTAACCTGTGGGCCACAGACCACCAGTGGGCCATGAGGACAAAAATGTGATCTGTGTGCCTCCTTCCTATTTTATTTATTTTGCTTCTGCTCCTTTCGTGCCACCTGCCACTCCTTCCCTGTCACTGTTCTGTATCTGAACCTAGAGTCGATGTGGTCTATCCAATGCAATTTTCTGAATCAGCACCCCAAACAGAATTTAAATTTGACCAAAAACTGATTCGTAACTCTTTTGGTACTAAGGTTGGAAAGTGGTCCTTGGTCAAAGTGGTCCCTGGTCAAAAAAAAGGTTGGGAACCACTGATTTACCAGAAGAGGTCAGTTAATTATGTGAAAAGCAGCTCATTTAACTCCAAGTCAGTTACTTCGCTTTGTGAACACTTGGAAGATCACACAGTGTTTCAGTTCCTCACTGGGCTTCACTGGTTATCAGAGAAATATGACTGTCTGGATTTATAAGCTGAAGGTAGAAACCACCCTTGTTTTGGAATATCAAGGAAAAGATTAACTGCTTAAAGCTTTTAGAAATGATAGTTTTTGGCTGAGCTTGGCATATCTGGCAGAGTTTGTGGTTTCAAAGGAAAAATGCTACTGTTGCTCACTATGGTAACTTTCAAGCATTTATAGCCAAATTCCATGTATAAATAAAGGGAACTGGTGTTTAAAATGGTACCTCATTTTCTCAACTTGATAATATTCGGAAAAAATATGCGTCTTGAAAATAATTTCACAATGAGAAATAACCCTCTTGTGCAAATCTTTAGGCTGGATGAATTCGGGAGATATTTCCCAGTTGTAGTTCATCTCTGTCACAGGATCTCCAGGAAGATCTTTGAAATTCAAATTTCCAAAATGCATTTGCTAAAAATAACTTCCAGCAAACCTTTTTTTTCTTTGGTGGTACTTTTCAGTTAAACTATTTTGCTGCACACATGCTTATGAAAACAAAGAGGTACATCACGCTTGACAATGTGATTTGCTTCTTCTATGGTACCCAAAATCCACTGATAAGAACTGAAGCACATAATGCATAAAATAAAACTATTTTACAGATGTTGTAAGTTATTTTACCCATGCTATTTTAAAGTCTAAATAACATTCACAAATGTAGTTTGAAGGAGAATGATATTTATGTATTTATTAAAAGGATATGGGTCAAACAAAGTTTGAGAAACACTGATCTAGGAGATTCTTTGGGTTGTGCCATTTTCCCAACCCAAACAGAGGAACTCACAGCTGATGCTTAATTCCCCCATTCCTCAAGGGGCTGAATCTGATAGTAGCTTCCTTAACAAACAGCATGCAAGACTTCCTTGCAGCCACATTTCTTTGCAGGCTAAACATACCATAGTTGCAAGCCCCGCCACAATGTCCTACTCAGAAAGTCATGAAAGGAATTCCTGCCAGCTGATATTTACAGTACTACTTCCTCCACCACTCCTATTTTATGCCTCTCTATTCACCTGATCTTTTCCACTCACTTAGCGGGAAGCCTGTAAAAAGGGCCAATATGAATTCCGTATGTAACAATTTTTAGAGTAGATTCTTCTATCTCATGCCAGTATTACTCCTTCTACAAAGCCTCAGCAGTTGGATCCCTAGCCATACCAAATATTGGACTCTGGGGTAAACAGTGATTGTTTTATTAACCCTCATATTCTCTACTTCTTCCATCTAAAATGTTTATAATTCCTCAATTCACGCTCAGAATATTCTGCCATTAATCTCAGAAGCTTTGGGATGACAGACTAGTGGATTATGCTACAAAGGGGAATTATTGGATTAATAGTGTAGCACAGCATTTCTCAACTTGGGGGTTGGGACCCTTGAGGGGGTCACCAGGGGGATGTAAGAAAGGTCACCAAAGACCATCAGAAAACAGCATTTTCTGTTGGTCATGGGGGTTCTGTGTGGAAAGTTTGGCCCAATTCTATCATTGGTGGGATTCAGAATGCTCTTTGATTGTGGGTGAACTATAAATCCTAGGAACTACAACTTCCAAATGTCAAGGTCGATTTTCCCCAAACTCCACTGGTGTTCACATTTTGCATACTGAGGATTTGTGCCAAGCTTGGTCCAGATCATCATTTGAGTCCACTGAGCTCTCTGGGTGTAGGTGAACTACAACTCCAAAACTCAAGGTCAATTCCCACCAAACCCTTCCGGTATTTTCTGTTGGTCATGGTAGTTCTGTGTGCCAAGTTTGGTTCAATTCCTTCACTGGTGGAGTTCAGAATGCTCTTTGATTGTAGGTTAACTATACATCCCAGTAACTACAACTCCCAAATGACAAAATCAATCCTCCCCTCCACCAGTATTCAAATTTGGAAGTATCGGGTATTTGTTGCCAAATTTCATCCAGTGAATGAAAACACATCCTGCATATCAGATATTCATGTTATGATTCATAACAATAGTAAAATTACAGTCATGAAGTAGCAATGAAAATAATGTTATGGTTGGGGGTCACCACAATATGAGGAACTGTATTAAAGGGTCGAGGCATGAGGAAGGCTGAGAACCACTGGTGTAGCACAATAGTTTGCTTTAAAGTTAGTATTACATATGATTAGTTCTAAATGCTTCTGAACAAATTTTGCTAAGAAATTTGCCTTAGGTCCACCGTGTCAGAAATGGCTTGAAAACACAACAATGACAGAACTTTAAAAATTTTTTGGACAATAGTTTTAATTCTCCTCCAGCTAGCATGGACACTGGCAACAGTAATTGAAAATTTTAGGAGATATTGTCCCCCAAGCTCTATGTAAAGGACAATCAAGCCTTCCTCATTCACTGAAGTTAGTGGCACAGGACCTCTGCGAAAGTGTGGGAAACATGAATTTTCAAAACTGTCTATGAATCTCTAGGTTCCATGAGCTATTGGCACAGAGTTGTGCCAGAAGATTTCAGAAAGACCATATTAATCAAATTAATAAATAATCAAAAGTTAAACTAACAAATATGGAGAGCTGTTTGCACAGCTAAAACTATATTAACAACTGCTTGACTCATATTAGACGAAGAACAGAATACCTCCTCTTAGGCTTTACTCCATTCGTCTTTACTCCATTCCTAACGGAACTGACCGTTGGAAAGGAACCAAATGGCCATAAAATTCTCCTATGAATCCAGTCTCTCCTCAGCCACTCAGTCTCATCTGTCTGCCTGCTACCATCCACGCTGAATGAAAAGGAGATCATTCAAGTTGCATTACCAACATAAAGGAGGCTGTCCAACAGTCTGTGAATCGAAACGTAAAAGATGCTTCCATACAAGGTTTGCTAGGGACTCACAACCTTAACAGAATAATAAAACAATTCCACAGCACTATACAGATGATGGAAGAAATCTCTAGTATGGTTCCCTTTAAATTATTCTACCCCTCAAAAAAGTACACACAAACATGAAGGTTCAGAATAGGACAAGAAACATTAATATGCTTTCAACAGGGAGAAGTCATTGTAAAGAAATAATCAGGATTTCAATGACAGTGCTATTTTTAAACCTCTGTATACCTGACTGCTTTCACTGAATGCTGGAGCCCTTTAAGCAGAAGCTCCCATCCAAAATAGTAAAAAAAAACCCAAAAACCTGACACGTTATAGTAATGCCAAAAACTGTAACTTTATATTACCGTAAATAATGTTGCCTGAGGCTCAAGCAAATAACCCTTCCTTCTCAATGTAATCCTATTCTCCCTATGCATTTGTTTTAAAGGGTTTGGTATTAAATGAAAGCATTTTAATTGCTATATGTACCTGCCTGTTTTCTGGATCTCCACACTAGAGCTTGGAAAGTTTCATTTAACAAGAATGATACATTTATATTTCCCACATTACTTTGCAACTAACATAAGATGATGATCTTTCTCCTTCCTGCCCTTCCAAACTCTTAGTTAATGTTCCAAAATACAAAATTAGCAATCACCATAGATATAACCATTTTTGGATGTCCAAACAATAGCTTGTATATCATTCATAATGTTCAAAACATATTTTTCCAGGAAAAAGGTCTATAAAAGTACCATATAGATAAGTAGTTCTCAACCTTTTCTTGGCCAGGACCCCTTGACCAGGGACCACTTCAACAAGGATCACTTTGATCAGGGATCACTCTCCAACATTAGTACCAAAAGGGTTACAAAATAGTTTTGGTCAACTTTAGATTTGGTTTTTTTATTTGGGGTTCTGATTCAAAAAATTGCATTGGACAGATCACATCAGCTCTAGTTTCCGATACAGAACACAGGCCATCCAGAAGTCGCCATCCACTTGCCCACAGAAAACCATATTTAATCATTTAGAGCTGATGTGGTAGTAGTAATCTTTTGTGAGTAGTCAGGCTTTCCTTTCCCGACATCCCCACTACCTCGGCACTATGAGAGGGTTTCACAAAACCAGTCACTCTCATTGCTGCGTGGTTTCAAGACTATGGTGTAGTAATGGTTAGGCCGCAGACCATATTTTCATTCTTGTGGACCACTGGTGGTCCATGGACCACAGATTGGGAACCACTGATAAAGATAGAATGACACATTGAAATCACTCATTACATGGTATGGTTAGAAATTGCTCAGAAAAGGGTGTCTCGTCTTTTTGTTTCTAAGAATTCTAATTGCATAAAGTCCATTAATTGGCATGTTTTTGAAATATAATGCAAAATATGCTAATTGCAAATACACCGTGGGCTTCAATGGTCCATCCGATTATATATTTATCAGTCTGACTCTTACTAAGAACAAGCCATCCTCTCAGAGTGTCTTCCCTCCACTTCTAACTAAAAGTGATAATCAAGGTGCTCCCATTATGACCCCAGGGCTTGTGCCTTCTTTATGCACACAGCAGGAAAACACCTCCCACATCTACACGTGGAGAAAATATCTACTGCTTTGTGTCCCCATTCCTTTCATCTACTTGCCAGAGTCCCAACATCACTGTTTCCCATTTACTTTAGTGCAGTTAATTAGCAACTCGTATCTATAATGAGAAGCAAAGGTAATATTTCAGCACCTTATTAAACCAGCTAAACTGCAGGATTCTAGTCTAATTTTGTAGGTGCCAATTGTCTTTTTGAAGAACAGCCTCTACAGCATGAGCAAAAGATGTACACACAGAGAGACAGGTACAGCATGAGCAATTGGCTACTTTTAACAGACTCCCCAATTAATTAGATGCTTACGGGCAAACTTTTTTTTTAAAAAAAAAAACATTTCTCATGATATAAAAATTCAAGTTAAGCTTACGAAAATGCACATTCCTCCCAAAACCTAAGATGTGAAATGCTTAAAATTGCATTTATACTTAAGCATACTATCCAAATTTAGCACAGATGAAAGAGACATATTTCCTATAAGAAAGGATAAATTCAGATGCTAGCAATTGAAGATTTTTAAAAATTATATCTCAAAATGTCACAACAGGAGCTAAAATGCAAGTCAATCACATGCAAATCTGACAGGTTACGATGGTTGGATGTATGTATTGACTGCATGGATCTGTCATACGTTTATCCTACAAGCCTATGAACAAGCACATATCTATGCTACAAGCACCTGAAATTTGCTGAAATGCCAAGTATATTCTTAGGAATCTGAAACTGGCCCCTTTACACCTTCACCACAAACACCTTGAATGAAATGTCTACCAAACCAGTCAAATATGTTGCCTTGAAATATGGTGGCATCTCCTTCTCAGAAGTTTTTAAGCAGAGGCTGAATGGCCATAGGTCAGGAGTGGTTTGGTTTCCTGCATGCCAGGAGTTGGACTGGATGACCCTTGTGGTCTCCTTCAACTCTATCATTCTATAAACAAGGTTATGACTGTGCTATGATATACCTCACAAGAAGAAAATCAACAAAATTAAGTGTGATGTTAGAGGAGAGTTCTATGAATATTATGGCCTGTTAAAAAGGAAAAAAAATGACATTTTAGGAAGCCAAGCCTGAGCTCTCGTTAGAAGTCAAAATGACTAAACTCAGGCTGTTGTACTTTGGAAGTCTCATGCAATAATGTAACCCACTGGAAAAGACAACAATGCTCAGTTAAAAAAGCAGATCTGCATTCACAATCATTCAGAATCATTTCACAAGGAAGCCATGGCCTTCAGATTATTGTTTATGACTGGGCTTCTTGAAGGTCTCAAATTCATTGTGTCAATAATGGCAAACGACAATGATATGCCATAGAGGCTTCAGTCTCAACACACCCCTGTATGTAAACCTCAGTTTCACAATGTCCTGCGATTTTCTAACCTGGCAGTTCTCAGTACCTGCAGGCACTGGCAGGTACACATGCTTTCTGGGCCTGATTGCACACCCAGCCACACACACACTCTTTTTTCAAGGAGACTGTATGTGTGGTGTGGCGTGCAGGCAGGTCCGAAATGCATGCCCACCTGCCAGTGTCTACAGCTGAGCATCTCTTACTTTACAGTAGAAATAGCAAGTGCTAGGTAAAAAGAATGCATGCTAGGAAGGGGAGCCAGTGGGTCCAATTTTTGGGGCCCCTTAACCGAAAGAACCAAAAACAACCCTGTCGATTTTGGGACGCTCACAAAAAATGGATCGGGGGCACCAACGAAAGCCGGGACACAAAATGGGGTAAGGTTTACCCCCAAAACACAACTTGAATGTGGATGTATGTGTGCATACCTTTAAGTCACCTGTTGACATAGTGGTCCCATAAGGCAAGTAATACTGAGAGCTCCTTCCTCTGTATTATAGTCCAGAGCACCTGGCATTCTTTGTGGTTTCCCATCCAAGCACTAATTAGAAATGAGCCTGCTTAGGCCCCTTCCACACAACTGTATAAAATCCCACATTATCTGCTTTGAACTGGGATATATGGCAGTGTGGATTCAGAAAACCCAGTTCAAAGCAGATATTGTGGGATTTTTGCCTTGATATTCTGGATTATAGGGCTGTGTGGAAGCGTCCTTCATTTCCAAGTTCAGGTGGCATCTGGTACTTTTGAGGTAGTGGTTTCCTAATATTCTCCTTCCAAATGTGGTGCATATATATAGACATTTTGCCCAAAAGCAAAGAAGAGGTGTGTGCTGGGAATTGAGTATATAATTGAGTAGTGGGCCAGAAACACAGGTAGCACATTAGGGCTTTTAAAAAAGCCCCAACAAAGTGGTTTTAAAAAATAAAAAAAAAGTCCACACCCTTCCAGATTCTGCAAAGGGCTCATTATCTCAAACTGTGAGCCTGCATGATCAAAGCCCTGGGAAAGGTCAGGCATTCCAGGAAGAGTGACACTGATGCCTGCAAGCACTCTTCCAGCATATATTTCTCACAGCAGAAGCTTCAGCCCAGCACCTAACTGAAGTACGTTATCTGGCTACCAGGTGAATTTGCAGATTAGACTTTGAGTAAAGCCAGGCAAGTTCCTGTCTCTTTCTAAAACTTCAGGAGGAAGAGAAAATTCTCTCCCATCCCCATTCCAAATTAGGCCTACTTCCAATGTGGCTTTGAATACAAAGCTTTTTTGCATGCTTGCACGTTTAATAAATTTCACAAGCCACTGGTCTTTGATGTACTAAGCCATACACATCCATGTATTCCATCATTCTTTGGATGTTTAAAATTCATAGAACAAAATATCCCCCCCCCCCCACAGTCATCGAATTTTATCAGAGGGGCAGCATGCATGTGTTTTACTTTTGAAAACAACCTGTGAATGTGACTTCTTCCCCCTATTTTTCATTCCACACAGAGAAAAATAGAATAGGCACAGAGTATATTTTAGCTAACACTGGTAGGAGCTCTTTGTCTGTAAATGCTCTTTCGTGCAAAGTCCAGACAGTGCTTTACAATAGCCTTGCTAACGAGACCTTGAGAGACACACCCACATGATTACCATATTACTGATATTTCATATTATTTTATTTATTTATTTATTTACTTTACTTGTATACCGCAGTTTCTCAGCCTAACAGGCGACTCAACGCGGTTTACAACAAGGATAAGATCAATCAACGATATACAATTTAAAACCATTAGAGCACAATATACAATATTGACACAACAATAACAACACATAATCATATCACAAATATGATTATGTGAATATGAACATAATCATATCACAAATATTTCTTGCAACAAAAAGACACGGCTTTAAGCATAGCTTCTCCAACCCATTATCATATGTTCTTGCTCCCCTTCACATAATTATACTGGGGGTGGCAAGAGTATTTTCCAACTGTGCTTTCCCACTGCTTTGTCTGTTTTTTCACTTCATGTATACGACACATACACACTACATTAGAATGTAGTGTGTATATGTGTGGCTGGATAGTGTCCTTTGCACTTGAAGACTTACCTAAATACCCTAAATCAGTGGTTCTTAACCTGTGGGCCGCAGACCACCAGTGGGCCGAGAGGATGAAAATCTGGCCCACGGGCCTCCTTCCTCTTTATTTATTTATTTTATTTATTTTATGTCTGCTCCTTTTGCACCACCTCCATCCACTCCTTCCCTGTCTCTGACCATGGCATATGTTCTGTATCAGACACTAGAGCTGAAGTGATCTATCCAATGCAATTTTTTGAATAAATACCCCAAATCGAATCTAAAGTTGACCAACACCTGATTTGTAATGTTGGAGAGTGGTCCCTGGTCAAGTAGTCCCTGGTCAAAGTGGTCCCTGATAAAAAAATGTTGGGAACCACTGCCCTAAATGCAGTGGTTCCCATCTTATCTTGGAGGCTAAGCAAGGTCAGTCTTGGTTAGTGTTTGGATGGGGGACTGCCAATTAATACCAGTTGCTATAGGCTACATTGCAGAGGAATAAATGACTTACTACTTCTGAGTGCTCTTTGTCTTAGGAAACCCTGTGAAATGTATGGAATTGCCACAACTTGACAGGTGATTTGAAGGCACATAAACACATACTCACTTGATGACTTCTGTTTGAAGGCAAGCTTAATGCTAAATCTAGTTTCACAAGCATCTTGCTAAGGACTTTTAAAAAACAGATATCTGAAAGATCCCTTTGCCAAAAATATTCCATCCTTAATTAAGATATCTCTAGAAAAGCAGAACCTCTCTTGAGTTCTGACACAGTAGCGTTTACAATTCCTAAGAGTCTCTTCTCTTCTGAGTCATGCACTTCATATGTTGACCTCCAATTGGAAATTTCTAATTGGACCTAACATTTGTTGATAAAATGAAATGGATATGGCATGAGATCATGATTTAATGAGGGAAGATTACAAATACTACAAACTAAATTTGGCAGAAGAGACTTTTAGCTTGGATTTTTTGAGTTAAGCACGTATACTGAGTGTAAGTAAGAAGCAACCATGTGATTTTCTATCAAGTAGGTTTTTTTTCAGAAGTAGAAGAAATGGAACATGCTGGTAAATCCAGGCAGAATGTGCAGCCCAAGCACCGCAAAATTATTTGTCAATAGCTTCAAAAAGAGTAGGGTAAGAAAAAAGACAGGATTTTCTTCTGTTAAGTTCAGTATTCCTTCAGCACTTGCTAACCAACCACATCCTCTCATTCAATTATTTTGTGGCTTTAGGCAGCACTGCCATATAAGCTTTGTTGGATCTCCAAATAAGAAATAAATAAATAAATAAATAAATAAATAAATAAATAAATAAATAAATAAATTCATATATAATTGGATTCATTATTTAGGCTTTTGGTCTCTTTAAACCAGTTCACAGGTATTTTTAAGATGGACATTTTGTCAACGACAGGCGTATTAGCACAGTAAGTAGCTGAATAATATATTAGCATAGGAGCATTAGGTTAGTATTTAGGCTCATTGCTTTTCCTCTTGATAGTGGTTCAGTGAGCAACAATCATGACAGAGCCTTTTTGTGGATAGCAAATTTCAGACAGGTAAAATCCTTCCCTATGGAAGGGCCTGTATGATAAAGAAGGTGCATTTGAAATCTAGTTTAGTTAGCCTGCGGGGGGAAAATACAACGCAGTAACTATGAACGTTAAGACCTCACCACTGCTCTGAAATACTTCCTCTTGATCTTTTGCTAGAAATAGAGTATGTTTCCACAGAAGCAGCAACCATGCATATTTCAAGAGAATTCCTGACAAGCCAGAAAGGCTTTAAATTTCTTATACTAGTTATTGTTCTAAAGCAGGATAGGGAATCATGCAGCTCTCGAAACGCTGGAGTGCAGGCCCTAATAGCTATTGCTATAATGAAGAATTCTGAGAGTAGCAGCACAGCAACATCTGGAGGCTTCACTACTTCTATTCCCTGTTCTAAACCACATGATGGCCCATTATTTAATTCAGCATGACCCCTGTATCCACAGTTTACTTATATTTCACTTATCCACAATTTCACTACTACTACTACTACTACTACTACTACTACTATACTTTATTTCTATTCTGCCCTTCTTCCCTAGGGGACTCAGAGTGGATTACAGCATTTACATACATACATAGGCAAACATTCAATGCCTTTACAGTCACATACAATGAAGACACAAACACAAACAAAGGCAAAGGCTTCTCCTTTCATTTCCAGCTTCTGGTGGCTTCTGGTGAAACTATTGCTTTTGCTGCAACTAGCTAACATGTCTAAATCGAGAAACAAGACAGAATCTTGTAGTACCTCCACAGATTAGTGCAGAACAGAAATCCCTTTTGTATTCTCCTCCAAGAGTTTCCATATTAATAGGTTTCTTTCAAATGGTTTAAGTCTATATATATAGTGTAGCTGTACTTTTGCAATTATTTTGAATCTTTTTGCTTATGCCTTTGTATGTGTTACTGGTATTATTTTAGTTTCTGTAAGCTGCTCTGAGTCTTGGTTTTTTGGGGAAAGGTAACTATGAGATGATGATGATGATGATGATCCCTCTAAAACTTATGCATGAGCATGAGCTTGCTTACAAAGTGTTATCAGCAGGAAGTTCTTTTTTTCACTAGGACATTATGGAAATCCATTATTAGATCAGAAAACAGCAGTCACAGAAGGTGGGGGATTATGGCACTGAGTTGGCTGTCCTTTTATACTTTCCAAAATGAGATCCGCCCACTATCCATACACTCCTAGGTGTAATCTAATATCTGAATAACCTACCAGTGACTAATTCATTCTTTGTGGCATCTTGTATAAACTGCATACTTCATGGCTACAATAGCCAGCTTAATTCTTATACTTCATGTTTCTTTTCCCTCTGGTTTATTAATCACGTGGCCTCATCAAAACTACTGGAAGCCCTAAAAGATTGCATAGTTTTATGTCATTACGGTTGGTCCTTATAAAGATATTGCCCAACTGTGGTGGTTTTAAGAGTACCATATAAAAACCACCGTTAACATAGTGTAATAAAAATACCTCAATGCAAGCGGGAATAAAAGTTCAGGGAACTCTTCTAAAACCCAGTGACAGGCATATATTTTCTGGAAGAGGTACTCATAACATCGGAGCTAACAACAACAACAACTGCAAAGACTCTGGCACAAGCCAGTAAAGGTGGTCCCAGTGGTGATCGGCACACTGGGTGAAGTGCCTAAAGACCTTGGCCTGCACTTAAACACAATTGGCGCTGACAAAATTACCATCTGCCAGCTGCAAAAGGCCACCTTACTGGGATCTGAACGCATTATTTGTCGATATGTGATCCAATAAAACAAGGCAGCAGAGTGATCTTGTTTGCTGTGGACTCATCTTGTTGTGTTTCAAATAATTATTATTATTATTATTATTATTATTATTATTATTATTATTATTCTGTGGGACTTTCGAATCCAGACTGACAAAGTTTTGAATACAATACACCAGACATCATGATTGTGGAAAAGAAAAATGTTTGGATTATTGATGTCTCCATACCAGGTGACAGTCGCATTGAGGAAAAACAACAGGAAAAACTCAGCTGTTATCAGGACCTCAAAATCGAACTGCAAAGGCTCTGGCATAAACCAGTACAGGTGGTCCCAGTGGTCATTGGCGCACAGGGTGCCGTGCCAAAAGATCTCAGCTGGCATTTGGAAAAAAAAAACACTGACAAAATCGCGGTTTATCAACTGCAAAAGGCCACCTGACTTGGATCTGCACACATCATTTGAAAATATATCACACAGTCCTAGACACTTGGGAAGTGTTCAACTTGTGATTTTGTGATACAAAATCCAGCATATAGATCTTGTTTGCTGTGACATACTGTGTTTTTGTGTCAGTAAAATAATAATAATAATAATAATAATAATAATAATAATAATAATCAGCATCATATATTTCTAGACTGCCCTCTCTCTCCAAAGGGCTTTGGGTGGTTTACAGATACAAAACAAAAGGCAAACATTCAATGCCTCAAATGAATACAAGCACATCAAAATAATACAAGATAATGCACAGAAATAGCAGTAAATTTACAACAAAGAATTAGGCATCGAGGTGAAAATAATAAAAAAAAACATCCAATAAGACATAGTAAACTAAAACATGAGTAAAACATTACAACATATACCCTAAAAGTAATTATAATAGTTACATTAAAATGGCTTTAAAGTGGCTAACAGTAGTATTCATTTAAGATATATAAGAGCTACTATAAAGAATACCCTCGAGCCACGTTGAGAGGAGGATAAGAAATAAAATTATTATTATCCTGTATCTAGATCTAATCAACCTATACCTTGTCACCGGCGCTGCTAGCCAACATATTATAGACTGCATTTCCAGGTAAATTCCAACAAAAGTAATTCATTCAATAGGGTTCAGTATTACCCAATGTTTCTGTTTCTATGGTAAGTTCAGAACGGGATACAGGGATTGTGCTACACATGAATAAAAAAAGTAATTTCACATAATGCAGTGGTTGACCAGGGACTACTCTCCAACATTAGTAACAAAAAGGTTATGAATCAGTTTTTGATCAACTTTAGATTTGGTTTGGTTATTTGGGGTGCTGATTCAGAAAATTGAATTGGATAGACCAGATCAGCTCTAGTTTCTGATACAGAACATATGCCATTCAGTAGTTGCCATCTGCTCACCCACAGTAAACTATATTTAATAATCTAGAGCTGATGTGGTCTATCCAATGCAATTTTCTGAATCAGCACCCCAAATAACCCCAGGAAAAAGGCCTAAAAACCAAGATGCCAAGGCGCCTCCACTTCCAGGTGCCACATGGAATGGCTCCATTCAGCAGGAGGGAGGAGGAGAAGCAACAGTCAGGAGGTTTGTTGCCACACCTTTGATAGGTAGTCAGCTTCACCCCTCCCGACATCCCCATTGCCTCAGCATTATAAGAGGGTTTCATGAGACCAGTTACTCTCATTGCAATGATATAGTAATGGTGAGGCCATAGACCATATTTTAGTTCTTGGGGACTACTGGTAGTCCATGGACCACAGGTTAGGAACCATTGATATAATGGATCAAATAATTTCTGCGTATGGTTAAAGAGATTATGCTCTGGTATACTGCCCTTAAGCCTTAGTCCTACGATATTGCTTTTCTGCTACTGACTGTAGAAACCTTTTTTTAGTTTTCACACCAATGAATTGGTTTATCTGGGCTCTCACTCACAGCAGGCTGTTTCTATAATAATAGCATCTCACCATAATAATCACATATATCTTCTGACTCAATGTGCATTTTCATTCTCTAGTTAAGGAAATCTCTGGTCTATACACAAGATGTTCAGTGGATAGCTGACCCACATTAGACTCATCATGAAAAATAGTGGAATCAATCCTCAAAAAGAAAGACGGACAAAGTAATATTAAAATAATATCTTTTTTACAGATATGGGAGAAAAGGCTGGAAGAAAATTCGGAAAATCATAATTTGAAATCCCTTTGTTGATATTCAGAATAGTTGCACAAACATCAAATTATAAATTAATGAATAATGGTGGACTCAGAACCTGAACATGTTAAATTAAAACCCAGTCCCATTGTATTCCATGAGATCTATTCCCTAGGAAGTATGTTCAGGACCGAACCAAACAATTTAATAATAAGCCAAAAAGCTTTTAGGTTTCCCTTATCAGCTTTTTACCCATTATCTTTTAAATTGATAAGGTTAGGTTAGGTAAGCATTCCATTCAGGAGAGAGCAACATTTGGATGTAGCTCAAGATGCTGGTTAAGAATAAATCAAAATTTTATTTTATCAGAATAGGGATGGAAAAATAGAGTATGAATAAAGGAATTCAAATGTCATGAAGACATGTACTTAACTAGCTCAGTATTTCCCTCTAAGCTTTGGAATCAGCTCAGTCAAACATGCCATTTATATTAATAACGTACGGCTGCAAATGATGATGTTAGAACCTTTAAGATGCTGTTCTCCATTATAATTTTGTAAAGTAACCAGAAACCATTTCTGAACCCTGCAATCCCTGTTATAAGAAGGGCAACTATAAAGCGTAGCAGCTATACCAGAAACAACAGGCATTGCATTTGTAGTGTATTATTGTCTTATAGCATCCATTCAACATACAAAGCCATTCACAAAAGAGCAGCTGGCTTTATCTCCATGTAGATAATGAAGTGCATTTCAAGTGGTTCCACCTGGAGTCTTAGTGCAGAATTGCTTTTACACTTGTAGCTCTCCTCCTTACAAAGGAAGCGGCTCAGAAAGGATCTTTGGTTACCTTGCCCTGCTTTAAAATAGTAAGCGTATGAAGTAGCAAATGAAAACAACCAGTAAGCTACTACATGTAGCAAAACCTCCCAAACAAACCTCTTCAGTATTTTCTCTATTACTAGCTTTTCCTATCTATTTTGGTCTAACATCCCACTTTAATCCAAGCACCAGTGCATTTTAATCTAGATGTTTCCAAGGAGTTTTTAAGTAATAATCTAATAATCTTAAGGTCTTGAGGTAGACAAGATAAGAAGGAAGGGCCAGACAGTTTTCTTCTCTTTGTTAAATTAATGGACTAGCCAATTCTTTAAATAGAAAATATATCACATTATAGCTTAGGACATAGGTACTTAGGCCTGTATTTGGTCCTTTTGGGGGGCCTGCAGAAGTTGACAGTTCATTCCTCCCACACCAGAGCCCAAAAGCCTTGTCTTACCCCACAACCTCTAAAATATCATGTGAAAGGATTGTATCAGTGCTGAGATCTCATGTGGGGCTTCAGAAGAAGTACAAAATGTCCAGGATGGTGGGAGTTTCATAGAATCATAGAATAATAAGAGTTGGAAGAGGCCACATGGGCCACCAGCTTCTGTTTAAAAGCCTCCAAAGAAGGATCTTCACCACATTCCGAGGCAGTCACTTGCTTTTGAGAAATCCATGTTGACATAGCATTCTTTTCTAAGTGATTAGAGACTGCCTTCTTAATGATCTGGTCCAGAATCTTTCCTGGTATTGATGTCAGGCTGACTGGGTGGTAACTATTTGGTCTTCTTTCTTCGCCTTCTTGAATATAGGGATAACATCCTCCAATCTGCCGGGACTTATCTTGTTCTTCAAGAATTCTCAAAGATTATTGCCAGTGGTTCTGAAATTACTTCTGCTAGTTCGTACAATATTCTTGGATGTAGTTCATCTGGCCCTGGAGACTCGAGTTCATTTAGAGTAGCTAGGTATTCCTGGACTGCTTTCTTTATCTATTTTGAGTTTTATTTCTCCTATTACCTCATCTGCTCCATATTGCTCAAGGTTGGAGATTGCTTTGGGGAGAAGACTGGGGCAAATATGGTGTTCAGCAGCTCTTTCTTTTCCCTATCTCATTAGCATTTTACCATCTTCTCCACGTAGAGGCCCTACCTCCTTTTTCTACTGACATAACCAAAGAATCGCTTTTTTATTGTTTTTAATTTTTCTGGCAAGCTTGAGCTCATTTTGCACTTTAGCCTTTTGGACCTTTTTCCTACATGTGTTGGTTATTTGTTTGAATTCTTCTTTGGTGATTTTGCTCCTTTCCTGTACATGTCTCTTTTAAATCTTACTACAGTTGAAAGTTCTTTGGCCATCCATTCTAGTTTCTTTAGACTTATCTTATTTTTTTCTTCTTGTTAACACTATTGGCATTTCTGCCTTCAGTATCTCACTTTTGAGAAACTCTCATCCATCATTAACTCCCTTGTCTTTTAGCATTCCTATCCATGGGATCACACTCAGTATTTCGCTAAGTTTCCTGAAGTCAGCTCTCCTAAAATCTAGACTCCATGTCTGACTTCTCTTGGTTTCATGTTCCCCTGTATCACAAACACCAGCAGCACAAAGATCCTACCACTTCCACTCCATTTATCTCATTTTCAGTGTTAGTTAGGATCAGATCTAGAATAGTTAATCCTCTTGTTGCTTCTTCCATCTTCTGGAAAATATAATAGTCCAAAACGTAAGTGAGGAATTTGTTGGACTTTGTACTCCTGGCAGAATTTGTTTTCCAGCAAATATCAGAATAGTTGAAATATCCCAATACTACTATATCTCTTCTTTCTGCATGTTTGCTCATCTGTTCAAGGAAGGCTTCATCCAGATCTTTAGTCTAGCTTGGAGGTCTGTAGTAGAACCCCACAAATATATCTTTTCAGTTCTTGCTCCCTTAATTCATATCCAGATTCTCTCAACCTGATTGTCAGAATTCAAGTTCTGCACCTCTTCACAGGTGTAAAAATTGTTAACATATATTTACCCCTTCTCCTATTTTGTCTATTTTTCTGAAACACCTCTCCATTATTACATTCCAATTATAAGACTCATCCCATTAGGTTTCAGTGATGCCTATTACATCATAACTGTTTTGTTGTGCTAAAAATTGTGCTAAGAATTCCAGTTTATCTTGTTTATTTCCCATGCTCTGTGCATTAGTGTATAGACATCTAAGCCCATGGGATCTTCCCCCTAGCTGGTTATTTGAGATGATTGTCCTCTCCCCATTGGTACTTGTTCTGTTTATCAAACTCTTTCTTTATCCTTTAGCCTGTTTCATCTGGGCCTTGATAAAGTAGTGTCCCCAAGAATATTGTCACCCTTCCGCAAACAGCTCAATTTAATGTGTCCTTCCACATTCTAGTCTTCTTCTTTCTTCTTGGTTGCTTTCTCCAAATGGGGATCTTATGCTACTCCCTGTTTCCAGAACTGACAACAATGTATCAGACACAATATCAGGTGTATCAGAATCAATATGGGTTTTTTTTTTCAAACTGACAAATCCAGTTTAAGATTAGCAGATAGCAAGTGCATCTTATTCTACAAAATGCTTGAAAGCTGTCACTAATGCTCAAATCCTTTTTCTCAGGTAAATCATACCACATACATCATGTGACTAATTGAACTTCTAACATTCTGCCATTTCCAGAGGCCCAAGCAGGGAGGGGAGTTAAGAATATTAGGGCACAGCAAACATTGTGCTGGACCTTTCAGTATTACTGACTGGAATCACAAATGAATAAGAGACAGTTATGACACTTCAGCCTCAAGAGCATAACGTTTTCATTTAAAGAAGATGTGGAATTTAAATTTAAATTTGTGCATTTATGATTTGTTGCATTTTTATAAATAAACAACCAAGATCTGACCATTATGCAGTAAATTATTAGAAAACTTGTCCTAATAACTGAACAGGGACAGGGCCTTCTCAGTGGTGGCCCCTCAGCTATGGAACTCCCTCCCTCCTGACCTTCGGGAAGCAAGTAAAAACATGGTTCTGAGACTAAGCTTTAGGCCAATAGTGCTGTGAAATAAGTAAAGTAGATTTATGTGCAATAATGACCAGAATAGCCTTTGACTATGTCCTTGGATTATGTGATTTTAAAATTGCGGTTAATGTTTTATTGTTTTTAATTTTATTTTAACTTACATGCCTATTTTTATCATCTATTGATGGCATCAAATTGCTGCCGATTGTAAGGCCGCTCTGAGTCGCATTTGGGGTTGAGAAGGGCGAGATATAAATTATAGTAAACAAATAAAACAAGTAAACAGTTACAAGTCTTTGAAAGCTCTAGTGTGGACCAAAAAGAAAACACTCCAGGAGAGGGGACTTTGGAATGTTAAAAGAGTGTATGTACTAACCCCAAATACAAGTGAATCCTATGAGCCAAGATAATATCGCAGAATCTCCCTCAACAGGACATTAGTCTTATATGCATTATACAGATGTAAATTGATTAAAAGATAAAGTGATTACATTTTGTTAATTTTGTCAATTTGCTTTTTATTACTGTATTTCAATATTACTATCAAGTCAGTGCAGAGTTTTTATTTATTTATTTATTTATTTATTTCTCGCACTTCTACCCCGCCCTTCTCAATCCTCGAGTGGGGACTCAGGGTGGCTTACAAAAGGCACAATTTGATGCCAACCCAACAATAAGATGAAAATAAACATATATGAACAGTAATTAAAACAATTAAAACAATCAATTATACATCATAATCAATAAAACCAATCTAGTGCACAACGTTTGCCAGCTCAGAGTCTGTAAATTCATTCCACATAGTCAAATCCATCAATTCTAGTCGTCACTTGTCCTTTGTCTATCTGCCAGATTACCCAAAGGCCTGGTCCCATATCTATGTTTTTAATTTATGGTACAGTATAGTATGGGTATAGTGTTAGTTAAGCCTATTTGTAATAGTAACTCTCAAGCAAACAAACTAGGAGCTCCTAGTAGTACAATGGGTTAAACCCTTGTGCAGGCAGGACAGAAGACTGACAGTTTGGAGGTTCGAATCCGGGGAGAGCGTGGATGAGCTCCCTCTGTCAGCTCCAGCTCCCCATTCAGGGACATGAGAGAAACCTCCCACTAGGATGGTAAAACATCAAAACATCCGGGTGCTCCCTGGGTAATGTCCTTGCAGACAGCCAATTCTTTCACAGTAGAAGTGACTTGTAGTTTCTCAAGTCGCTCCTGACACGAGAAACAAAAGCAAACAAATTAGATTTATCTAGCATCTAACAATCCCCATAGGTTCCAGTTAACTGAAAATCTATTATAATCTGTTTAGCATGATTCTCTTTCTAGGCAAGCATCATTCATACACCATATACAGATATTATTTTGAAGTCCTGACTTGCAGAGGAAGCAAGAAGCTAACCTCCCTCATTTATCATTGTGTTCCATTACAAACACTGCCTTTGTCTTCAGGAGCCCTTTCACACTGCACTATTACAGTGCTGTGATTCTACTATTACTGCCATTGTTATATTCCATGGAGTCCTGGGGTTTGTAATCTGGTGAGACATGGAGCTCTCTGGCTGAGAAATCCAAGTGAGCCCTTAAATGCCAAATCCCGGGATTCCATGGAACCACGGCAGTAAAAATGGAAGCATCGTTCTACAACTGTAGCATGAGACATGTTATTTGCGAATGTACTTATTGAAATCAGTTTAAAAACTTACACAAATCAAACAGGATTTAAGACAAGTAGCAACACTACACATAATCCTGAATTAATCCAGTTAATAGAAATCTTCAATTTATTTTAATTGACATGTACTGCAGCCTCCAGGGATGATATTAAAAGTGAGCACACTAAAGTGCCACAACATGCATTACTCTACAGTCATGGGATGACTTGTAGGAACTGGATTTCAGTACAACTGCTGCTGTACATGGGTAGCTCAGAAAATCAGAAACAGTGCATGGAAGAGACCCTTTTCCTACTGTTTTGTCTCTGCATCTGGCACATTAGAGTCTGTGATACCCTATAAATCAGCAATAATCACCAAAATTAAAACAGACATGTTAAATGTTGGATCTTATGTGTTAACCTACTTCCCACACTACTGCATCCAGTTAGAATTTACCAGAGGTTTTCCAAACATTACATAACATTGTTCTTTGCTTATGATATTTTAGTAAGACAGCATCCAATTCATGCTGTGGAAAAACTTGGCAAGCTTAGTTTAATATGCAAAACATGGCTTCAATCAGAGCAAAATAGTATCACACATACAAAGCTTCCTTCTTTACCTGTTATATAGCTAAATTTTAACGATTTTCCAAATAAGATAAAACATATGTTTATAGTTAGCCACCTAAATGATTTATTTATTTATCCACAACATTTATATCCTCCCCTTCTCATCCCGAAAGGGACTCAGAGTGGTTTACAAGTTATATGTACATACAATATATTATATTATTAGCATAGCACAACATTAGTATTATAAATTACTATATTGTACTGTACCACTATACTACAGTATTATTAGTAATATTACATGTAATGTAAAATATATAATTATTATATTGTATTGTACTATTATTATTATTAGTATTATATTGTATTACAATATTATGATCAATATTATATGTACATACAATATATTATAATTATTAGCATAGCACAATATTAGTATATATTACTATTTTTACTATACCACTATACTGAAATATTATTAATAATATTGCATGTAATATATAATATACAGTTATTATATTGTATTATTAGGTAAAAGTAAAGATTTTCCCCTGACATCAAGGCCGACTCCAGGGATTGGTGCTCATCTCCATTTCTAAGCTGAAGAGCCACATTGTCCGTAGACACCTTCAAGGTCATGTGGCTGGCATGACTACATGGAGCACCGTTACCTTCCCACCGGGGCGGTACCTATTGATCTACTCACATTTGCATGTTTTTGAACTGCTAGGTTGGCAGAAGCTGGGGCTAACAGCAGGAGCTCATGCTGCTCCCCGAGTTCAAACCTGTGACCTTTCAGTTAGCAAGTTCAGCAGCTCAGCACTACCGGGGGCTCCATTGTATTATTATTAGTATTATATTGTATTACATTATGATATTATTATTATCATTATTATATGTATATATAATATATTATATTAGCACAGCACAATATTAGAATTATATATTATTATATTATTGCTGGGGAGAAGGGCTCCCCAACTGATGACCCAGGAGACATTGTGGAACTGTGTCTTCCTGGCTCCCCTTCTAACTAATTATTAAAATATGTATATCCCTCCCCTTTTTTTTTTTTTTTTTGGAAAATCTCAGGGTGGCTAGTCCAAGACCCTATCAGGAAGGAATATACAACTAAAGTATAACCTAAAATCAGCTTCCTATCATTTGAGAACAGTGAAGTTTTTCAATAGATTGTCACCAAACTTGTCAACAAACATACAACAAAAATTCTCATATCTGATTGCTCAGAGAAAATGTTTTCTGACCAAACATTTCTCATCAAAAAGTGAGAGTATGTCCTTATCTAGTCTCGACAAATGTTGCTTATCACATAACCAGGTACCAAGCAACACTTGCTGAAATTCCTCTTCTACACAATCATTAAAGATGCAGAAGCCTTCTCCAGTTTTCATTTTGGCAATCTTACTTCCAATAAATTATTCCCTGGGATTTAGCCAGAAATAATGTAGATAAAACCTTGAGTGAAAGTTGGCAGTTATGAAATTTTCCTTAATTATTTGACTGACAAACAACATGAACAGAACTTTCAACAGTTTCAATGAGAAGTGAATTGCTATTTTCAATATACTCACTACAACCTTGTAGACATAGTTAATTTAAACACATAGGCTTATTCTATAAAGACATCAATGTCTTAACCCCAAAATCATTTATCATGCATCTTCTCCCTCTTTCATTACAGCTTACAAATGCCAACTCGCAAAGCAACTTTCTTGCTACACATGTGTTTCCCGGGGTTACCTTGCACTCATATGTGGAAAAGCGAGTCTGAATTTAGTTGTAGATGAAACCAAAAGCTATTTCCCCATCTGACAACTTTTGGAGCTGCTGCAAACTCAAGGAACATCAGATGTTGTATCCAGATACAGTTCAGTTCATATAAGCTTTCTCTTTTGTTACTATGCATCATCTGATTCTCTAGGAAACATATGAGCAGGAAGAAAAAATGTTGTTAGAAGTAGCCTTAAGACCAAATGAAGGGGACTCTTTAAACCCGTCCTTGTACAGATTCAGATAGGAAAGTGCACAGCAAGGCTCTGCAGCTGTTTCCCTGACTCTTGAAGCTGTGCCAACTCTAGAGATGGGTTAGGATTTCAGTTTTACAGACAGAAGATTGGACATTGGGCTAATCTGTGTGCTTGAATTATCTTTTTGTTTATAATTGTTCTATGCTAAGTATTTTTTGTTATATCAAGTGCTTGTTCTCAAACCTTTTTGCCAAAGCAGGCTATGCACTGAAAATGACTTAAATCGTAATTGCTTGTACTGCTGCTTGGTGATTTTCTTGTCTCAACTAAAATGTGAATTACATGTGCTTTAACCCTTTGAACTACAGTAACTTACTATCTGTTTATGTCTAGACCTTTATGCCCATATTTAAAGGGAGGGACACATGAGGGACTTTTGTATAAACTGGTGAAAACAGGAGGATTCGTCCAAGATAAGTTTTTAAAAGTTATACTCAAAACATGCAGTTGAGAAAAACTGTGCAGCCTCAAAAACTAGTGATGTCCTGGTGGAATTTGGGGGTATTTATTAAGCACTTTAACGACAGTATGAAAAAAGGAAAAGTCAAATTTCAGAGAGGTAACTATTCTGATAGTATATATTTTTGATGAGGCAGGTGGCATGGCTCTTGTATAGATGTAAGTGTAAGTGAGTTGGGACTCAACACTGCTGCATGACTCATTCATTTATTAATTCATGAAATAAAGCAGATTCATAAGTGAAATGCTATTGTGGTTCAGTTAAGAAATACAGAGACTAGACAAAAGCAAAGCAAGTATAGTATAGGTACTTTATGTAGCTGGAACAACCCCTTTAAAACACACAAGCCTTAGGCCCCTTCTACACTGCCAGATAATCCAGGTTATCAAAGCAGAAAATCTACATTATCTGATTTGAACTGGATTATCTTAGTCTACACTGCCATATAATCCAGTTCAAAACAGATAATGTGGATTTTATACGTCTGTGTAGAAGGGGTCTTACCCAATAATAAAGGGTGAATATAGTCATGGTGAGTTCTCGTAAGGTAAGCTCGATCTTCACAGGATAATCAAAGTACTGAGGACAATCTTTCTTATTTGTCTTGGTGTCAATCTTCAGGATACAGAATTTTTCTCCTACATGGTATCTGTTTTTTCTGTTCTATGTATAGTAAATTGGATAATTGCTAATGCTATACTATAGGCGAGTCTTGGTGGTGTGTCCGTAAGTGGCTGTGAAAACCTATTCCAGAACCACATGGTCTTTCACAATGAGGACAGAGGTTTCCAGGTGGAAGGTGGTCCTGACAAATGGCAATACATACAGTCATTGAGCTGCAATGAAACATGATACATCTATCTATCTATCTATCTATCTATCTATCTATCTATCTATCTATCTATCTATCTATCTAGTGCAGTGGTTTCCAACCTTTTTTTTTTTTACCAGGGACCACTTTGACCAGGGACCATTCTCCAGCATTAGTTTCAAAAGGGTTACAAACCAGTTTTTGGTCAACTTTAGATTTGGTCTGGTGGTTATTTGGGCTGCCGATTCAGAAAATTGCATTGGATAAAAAAAACACATGCCATCTACTAGTTGCCATCTGCTCACCCATAGAAAACCATATTTAATAATCTAAAGCCACTGACCTTATTTTAGGTCTTGTGGCCCACCAGTGGGCCATGGCCCACAGGTTGGGAATCACTAATCTAGTGGTATGTGTCTCCAGAATAACGTCAGCCTATGGCAATATTATTGTAGGGTTTTGTTGACAAGACTTATTCAGAGGGAGTTTGCCACTGCTTTCCGGTAAGGTTGAAAAAGAGTGACTTGCCAAGATCACCCAATGTTGGCTTGGGAATTTGAAATCTGATTTCCCCCAATGGCTTAAAATGCAAACCACAACACAATCTCTCTCTCTTTCTCTCATTTATATTCTGATTTCCCTTTAAAGAGGTCAAGGCCATACAAATGTTTCTCCTCCCCATTTTTGCCTTCACCACAGCTCCGTGATGTAAATTTAGCTAAAAGATAATGACTGGCCTGTGGCACCCAATTAGCTTGAGAACCAAATGTGGTTTGAACCTGTCTTCCCAGTACTAAACAAATATGCAAGTCACTATTGCATTCTTATAGACAATATAATTTACAAGTCCCATAGGAAAATGCCAAGATCATTGAAAATAATGACATTGCCAAAGAGACTCTGGCTTTGATTTAGCATCAGGAGCAGAATTCAAAATGATCTTAACAGATTAGAGAGATGGGTTAAAGCTAACAAAATGAAGTTCAACAGGGACAAATGCAAGACACTCCTCTAATGCAGAAAAAATGAAATGCAAAGATACAGAATGGGAAACGCCTGGCTCAATATCAGTACATGTGAAAAAGATCTTGGGATCCTCGTGGACAACAAGTTAAACATGAGCCAGCAATCTGATGTGGCAGCTAAAAAAGCCAATGGGATTTTGGCCTGCATAAATAGGAGTCTAGATCCAGGGGAAGTCATGCTACCCCTCTATTCTGCCGTGGTCAGACCACACCTGGAATCACACTGTGTCCAATTCTGGGCACCACAATTGAAGGGAGATGTTGACAAGCTAGAATGTGTTGTGTCCAGATGAAGGTGACCGAAATGATCAAGGGTCTGGTGAACAAACCCTATGAGGAGCGGCTTAAAGAGCTGGGCATATTTAGCCTGCAGAAGAGAAGGCTGAGAGGAGATATGATGGCCATGTATACGTGAGGTGAAGTCATAGGGAGGAGGGAGCAAGCTTGTTTTTTGCTGCCTTGGAGACTGGGACATGGAAAAAATGACTTCAAATTGAAGGAAAAGAGATTCCATCTAAACATTAGAAAGAGCCTAACAGTGAGTGCTCTCCAGCAGTGGAACTCTTTGCCCCAGAGTGTGTTGGAGGCTCCTTCTTTGGAGGCTTTTGAGCAAAGGCTGGAAGGCCATCTGTTGAGGGTGCTTTGAATGCTATTTTCCTGCTTCTTGGCAGGGAGTTGGACTGGATGGCCCACGAGGTCTCTTCCAACTCTATGATTCTATTATCATTCCCACCCTATTTTTTTTACACTGGACAGTGAAGTTAACAAAAAAAAAGACCCATCTTCTTTGAATCCCTTCTGATAAGATGTAGGACATATTTCTTTCATATAATTGAATGTTTTTCTGTGTCTCTTCCAGAACGTTTAAACTAATAATCACTCCCTCATTTCATATTTGCTATTTATTTTTCTTTATAGCTTTCAATATGCATTTTTAAAAGCTCAGTTTATACTTAATAGTGCAAGGAGGGTTTATTCCAGCCTCTAATTTATTATTGAAGTTAGTGGCAAAGTTTTATCCTGTGAGTGAAATGGAGTCCAATTCCTCTGTGGTTCTATTTAAGAGAGTGGAAGAAAGCGACTTCATTGAAGCCAATGCTTCAGGCGGCCCTGTAGCAGGCTGGATCCAGATTGAAAAGAATTGGCAACCCTAAAACTTTTTGATAAGATAAAAAATGCATTGATGTTGGCTCACACTGGGCCCACTTCAACTCTGCACTTGTCCTCTGTGTTTCCTTGGCATATCTGCTCCCTTCCCTCTATCTGCGTTAGCATAACTTTATTTTTCTCTTTTATCTTGAGATAACTGCAGCCAGGGACCGGAGGGATTGATTTTTTGTTTTGACTTATTGTTTGAAGATCTGTAACTCAAAGCAGCTCTCACGCCTCTGATGTCTAAAGCCTGAGCAGCATAAAAGGTAAACCTAGCCCTGTGTTTCAAACCGAGCAGCAATGCCATTTATAATCAGCCATCTCTTTGCATTTTATTTTTCTTTTGGGGAGGGGGTGGAAGAGGGGAAGAAGAAAGCATGTATTTTAAAACAAAGTGATATGATAATAAAAAAACCTCATTTATGATCGTTTTCTCTCTCTCTCTCTCTCTCTCTCTATAAAATATTTCACTGTATTTTTTATTTAAAAAATTATACGTCATTATAATTTCAAATGTAGATTGATATTTTTTTAAAAGAGGTGATTTTTAAAAGCCTACTTACATATTAATTTAGAGAGCATTGTGGCTGATATATACATATATACATACACATACACACACACAAACAACTTTCAGTGTAAACAGAACACAAAACAATGAACATTTTACAAACACATAACCTCACCACCAAGGTCTAAACAGGTATCATTTCCTTTGACATAAATTTATGAGTCAAGCATTAACTAAATGTCATATCATAGAATCAAAGAATTGGAAGAGATCTCATGGGTCATCCAGTCCAACCCCCTGCCAAGAAGCAGGAATATTGCATTGTCCTTGCAGACAGCCAATTCTCTCACACCAGAAGCAACTTACAGTTTCTCAAGTCGCTCCTGACATGAAAAAAAATATCCAAATTCCTGACCAACAAGGTTGTATTGTTTTCCTTTTTCACTCTCTAAAACATCTATATCTATATATATAATAAAAGTCAAAGTTTGTATGCCACGTAGGGCAGACGTAGGTAGGATGTAGGGCGGATGTGTTTGACAGCTTTCTGATTGGCTGCTGCTGTGGTGCTATTTGCATATGGTCTCTGATTGGCCAGCTTCAATAGGAGCCCCTGGTGGAGGAGAGGGTTCATGGCAGAAACGGGGCATGACAGAAGGAAATTTGCATATGGTCTCTGATTGGCCAGCCTCATCCAACATTCCGAGATGAGAAAGAGAGGAAAGGAAAGGCCGGGGGCTGGGTCAGAACACTCCCAATATAGACGAAACTTGGCACACAGAGCCCCCATCACCCACTCGACATCCTACTGCAGTTTGGAGGAGTATGAACCATGGATGATGGGACTTGCAGTACCACCACTCACATTCTGAGACCGCTGTTAACCTTATCCAATGACTGATCAGGACCAAACTTCGCACATAGACCTCTCATGACCCACTTTACGTCCTGGTGTGGTTTGGCCGGGGATGGACGTGGATTATGGGACTTGCAGTACCATTGCTCAATTCTTCAGACCACTGCAACCCTCATCCAATTACCAATAAATACCAAACTTGGCACAGTGAGTCTCCATGACGCACTCTACATCCAGGTGCAGTTTGAAGGAGGATGCACCATGGACGATGGGACTTGCAATACCTGCACTCCCTTCCTAAGACCATTACAACTGCCAACATGATGGATCAGGACCACAATTTACACAGAGACCCAGCATGACCCACTCTACATCCTGGTGCGGTTTGGAAGAATTTGACAATGGATGATGGGACTTGCAGTCACTTCACTCACTTCCTGAGACCACTGAGACCCTCGCCAATGACTCATCAAGACTAAACTTGGCACATGGAGCTTCAATGACCCACTCTACATCCTGGAGCAGTTTGGAGGACGACAGACCATGGATGATGGGACTTCAAGTACCTCCACTACCCAAGACTGCTGCAAAACTCATCTAATGACCAATCAAGACCAAAGTTGGCACACAGAGCCCCCATGACCCACTCTACATCCTGCTGCAGTTTTGGAGAAGGGTGGACCATGGATGATGGAACTTCCAGTACCTTCACTCACATTCTGAGACCTCTGCAAACCTCATCCAATGACGGATCAACACCAAACTTGGCACATAGACCTCTCATGACCCACTTTACGTCCTGGTGTTATTTGGAAAAATATGGAGATGGATGATGGGACTTGCAGTATCTTTGCTCACTTCCTGAGACCACTGAGACCCTCACCAATGACTAATCAAGACTACACTTGGCACATGGAGATCCAATGACCCACTCTACATCCTGGTGCAGTTTGGAGGAGGACAGACCATGGATGATGGGACTTCAAGTACCTCCACTCCCTTCCGAAGATTGCTGCAACCCTCTTCTAATGACCAATCAAGACCACACTTGGCACACAGAGCCCCCATGATCCACTCTACATCCTGCTGCAGTTTGAAAGGGGATGGACTTTGGATGATGGGACTTGCAGTACCTTCACTCACTTACTGACACCACTGCCACCCTCATCTAATGACTGATAAAGACCAAACTTGGCACACAGAGCCCCCATGACCCACTCTATATCCTGCTGCTGTTTGTAGGAGGATGGCCCATGGATGATGGGACTTCAAGTACCTTCACTCACTTCCTGAAAATAATGCAGCCGTTATCCAAAGACCAATAAAGACCAAACTTGGCA
This sequence comes from Anolis sagrei ordinatus, assembly GCF_025583915.1. Lineage (NCBI taxonomy): Eukaryota > Metazoa > Chordata > Lepidosauria > Squamata > Anolidae > Anolis > Anolis sagrei. The sequence goes on along the minus strand of NW_026847549.1, from coordinate 176,452,884 downwards.
TACAGAACCACCATTACCCACTTTCTCTAATAACCCGGGCAACGCCGGGTCCCCAAGCTAGTATATAATAAAAGAGAGTGTTTGTAGTGGAAGGGCAGAAGTGTGGAGGGCGGACGTGTTTGTGGCAGCTTTCCGATTGGCTAGCCTGAAAGTTCCAAGATTCTGATTGGCTGCCGCTGTGGTGCTATTTGCATATGGTCTCTGATTGGCCAGCTTTACAGGAGCCCCTGGTGGAGAAAAGGGTTCATGACAGAAACGGAGACATGAGAGAATGAAATTTGCATATGGTCTCTGATTGGCCAGCCTCAATTCCAAGATTCCGAGATGACAAAGAGAGGAAAGGAAAAGGCCGGGGGCTGGGTCAGAACACTCCCAATACAGATCGAAATAGGCACACAGAGCCCCCATCACCCACTCCACATCCTACTGCAGTTTGGAGGACTATGAACCATGGATGATGTGACTTGCAGTACCACCACTCACATTCTGAGACCGCTGTTAACCTTATCCAATGACTGATCAGGACCAAACTTCGCACAGAGACCTCTCATGACCCACTTTACGTCCTGGTGTGGTTTGGCCGGGGATGGACCGTGGATTATGGGACTTGCAGTACCATTGCTCAATTCTTCATACCACTGCAACCCTCATCCAATTACCAATAAATACCAAACTTGGCACACTGAGTCTCCATGACGCACTCTACATCCAGGTGCAGTTTGAAGGAGGATGCACCATGGACGATGGGACTTGCAATACCTGCACTCCCTTCCTAAGACCATTACAACTGCCAACGATGATGGATCAGGACCACAATTTACACAGAGACCCGCATGACCCACTCTACATCCTGGTGCGGTTTGGAAGAATTTGACAATGGATGATGGGACTTGCAGTCACTTCACTCACTTCCTGAGACCACTGAGACCTCGCCAATGACTCATCAAGACTAAACTTGGCACATGGAGCTTCAATGACCCACTCTACATCCTGGAGCAGTTTGGAGGATGACAGACCATGGATGATGGGACTTCAAGTACCTCCACTACCCAAGACTGCTGCAAAACTCATCTAATGACCAATCAAGACCAAACGTTGGCACACAGAGCCCCCATGACCCACTCTACATCCTGCTGCAGTTTTGGAGAAGGGTGGACCATGGATGATGGAACTTCCAATACCTTCACTCACATTCTGAGACCTCTGCAAACCTCATCCAATGACGGATCAAGACCAAACTTGGCACATAGACCTCTCATGACCCACTTTACGACCTGGTGTTGTTTGGAAAAATTTGGAGATGGATGATGGGACTTGCAGTACCTTTGCTCACTTCCTGAGACCACTGAGACCCTCGCCAATGACTAATCAAGACTAAACTTGGCACATGGAGCTCCAATGACCCACTCTACATCCTGTGCAGTTTGGAGGAGGACAGACCATGGATGATGGGACTTCAAGTACCTCCACTCCCTTCCAAGATTGCTGCAACCCTCTTCTAATGACCAATCAAGACCACACTTGGCACACAGAGCCCCCATGATCCACTCTACATCCTGCTGCAGTTTGAAAGGGGATGGACTTTGGATGATGGGACTTGCACTACCTTCACTCACTTACTGACACCACTGCCACCCTCATCTAATGACTGATAAAGACCAAACTTGGCACACAGATCCCCCATGACCCACTCTATATCCTGCTGCTGTTTGTAGGAGGATGGCCCATGGATGATGGGACTTTGAAGTATCTTCACTCACTTCCTGAAAATAATGCTGCCATTATCCAAAGACCAATAAAGACCAAACTTGGCATACAGAACCGCCATTACCCACTTTCTCTAATAACCCGGGCAACGCCGGGTCCCCAAGCTAGTATTTAATAAAAACCAACCAGTATGAATCGAAATCTGATCTGTCACTTTCCCTCCTGAACTCCCTCAATAAAAGTAATAAAGTAATGTAAATGTAATAATAATAGAGTAAAATAATAAATATAATAAAAATAATATTAATAGGAGATTAAAATAATAAATAACCTTGACTCAAGTATAAGCCGAGGGGAATTTTTCAGCCTAAAAATGGGGCTGAAAAACTAGGCTTATATTCGATTATATACAGTATTTTACTCATAGTGGTGAGACGTATAATCGCAAGGAATTGGAAAATAGTAACTAATCTCACGTTTGAAGCATGGTATGGGGAGGTGTGGCACATAGCCATAAATGACAAACTATCAATGGACATGAAAGCATTCAGGCTGAAATATTTTAATATCTTTGTACTTTAAAAAAAAGGAGAGCGTCAGCTGTACACAAATGTGAGCATGAAGCCCTCTGAAAGTCTGACATGGATGGGAAAGCAGTGGGAGGCATTTATCCTTGCGATTCAAAAACACAGCAATTCATCAGACCACCACTAGCATTCTCAAAAATAGGAAGGCAGCCTTGGAGCAACTTCTAGATATCATCTCTTTTCAAATTACTCAAATTTTTCCACCCTTCCATTCCCTTCCCTTATTCTTTCTCTTCCCACCCCCATTCCGCCTTTGCATCTGAAAACATTACCAGGATATTTATCAATATAATCGTTTGACAACACTCTGATGTATAAATAGGGAGATAAATTATATCAAGTGCCCTCCGCCACAGATGGAGGCATACTTTGTACAGCATCCCAGCTTGCCCATTCCCCGAAGTTGCCCAGCTTGATGAAATATGGTTACATATGCAAACATTATCTCCCAATTGTAACCTCATTTTCTGCTCTGCTGGACAGCGTGACCAGCATTTGTCATCACGCCTCCCCCGCCCGCAACATCATTCATATGTCTATAATTGTCATCAAGATGTGGCATGTCAGCAGGACTCCTGTGTTCAGAGTTCCCTCGTCTCTACGCAGTCACTCAGGTAACAAACCCATAATCTCGTCCTGTTTTCATGATGGTTGAATTACACATAATTGTTTCTGCACAGTGATTGATTTCTGCCTGAATAGAGACCTCTGCCTTTTTTCAATGCAAGCGAGTGGCAGCCAAGTCTCTCCATCTAGGAGGAGGCAGCAGCCTTTGAAGAGATCAAAGCCAAGGCCGCAAGCAGTTGTGCGCCCTGGGAATATGGAAAGCCTTTATGTTCTCAACCCCATTTCCAACATCATGTTGGATTGCAGCTGCATTACATTCTGCCAGCATTCTTAATGCTTTTAGTATTGACTCTGACATCACCGATAGCTGTTTTAAAGAAACAAAAAGCTGAGAGATGACTTATTTTCACAACTCTGTAATTGGAACATGCAAACTTAAGGGGGAGGGAAGCATTTGTTTTTCATTTGAAATAACACAGAGGAAAAGCGTATGAGCACACAGAGAATTATATAAAATTTCCCAAAATGAAAAACACGTTTTTCATATGGAAAGAACAGAAGGGACATTTTTTTTATAGTTCGGACCACACAAAATCAACTGCTTATTATGCACATGTATTCTGAGGCCTAAAAAGCAAAATAAATGATGATTGCACACGGAAAGGCAGAGTTGAAAATTAGAGCTTTTAAGCTAAGCTACTAAATCCACTGTAAGCAAGCACCTCAGCTCTGAATGAATAATATACTTTTCTTTGTAGTAAAAATGCATTCTGTGTAATGAATCTATTAAGATTCTGCACAAAAAAATGCTGTGAAAAATTATATGGGAATGCAAAATTTTAGTTTTTAATTTCCTAAATGAATAGCTAACACTTTAGACTATTGAAAAAGCTTTCCAATTTGGATCCTTTCTTTAAAAACTGGTTGCTATGGTTATTTTAGAGGTTTGGAAAAAAAAATTATATTATATATATGTATGTATATATATACACACACACACACACACATATTATAATAAATAAATAAATAAATAAATAAATAAATAAATGGAGAAGGCAGTCACCTCTCTCTCTCTCTATATATATATATATAGAGAGAGAGGGGGGGGGTGACTGCCTTCTCCATTTATTTATTCATTACACCCTTCTTCCAGTTGTGGGACTACCAATGTATTTAAAGCAAGTGCAAATTAAAAACAATAGAAAAACAATGATAAAAGTATAAATATAAGATTTTTAAAAAAAGCTGTAAAATAACATATTAATTACAAGACAATATACAAATCTGAAAAACATAAAAAGCTCAACCATAATAATTTAGCTGGTAACACAACAATGTTTGTGAAAGAGTGAAAGGACGAGGTCATCCTGACATCTCTAGGGTGAGAGTCCAAAGTCTGGGATTAGCCATCAAGAAGGCCCTTTCCCTTTTTCCCACCAAATAAGCCTGGGAACAGGGTGGGACAAAAGGAAGGGGCATATCCAAACAATCTTAGAACTGTAATGGGCTCATAAATGGAGATACAGTGTCTCAAATAACCTGGACATAAAGGTTTTATGTGTCAAAATTAGCTACTAGTTTAAAATGCAATACAGTGGGCCCACTGTTTCCATAGGGGTTCAATTCTGAGATCCAACAGAAATACAAAATACAAAATTGAGGGGATATAAATATACATGCTTCAGTGTGTCCATGTCCACATTACTGCCATTTACCAATATGGGCTACAATGGATAATCTCAAGCTACTGGAAAATTGTAGATCCAGATTCTGCTGATCCAGAAGGGCACTGTACTTGCAATTTCTTATTTTAAAAGTTGTTTAAATCAACATGGTGCCAGATAACTAACAGTGCATCATCAGAAAAATACATATTTATTTTGAAGCAAGTCCTATGGACTAATGGAAGATACGTTTCAATAACACAACTTAAGTTGATTTATGACAGCATCAGTAAGGTTATCTGAAAACAAGCAGATGTCAGAAAAGGTCATGTGTTCCTTATATAAAGAACCCATCAATTAGAACTCTACAAAACACAATGTAAAACACCAGAAATTGTTATTTTTAATAACAAAATATAGCCAACTTAAAGGAAAATAAGAAATCATAGTGGGTCTATGATGATAGCATGCATCAATGAAATCAACTTTGAAACTGTTTACTCAGTATCTTACAGGTACTTGCAGTTTTTGCTTCATTTGACAAATGAATATTGTGTGAGAAAGGACATTTAATCATTAAGAAACCTGCATGCAGAAAAGGGGTCTTCTCTCCCACAGCAATAAGGTTGAACACTGTGAAAGCCATCCACTGCATGGCTGTCAGCCTCCTCCCAATAGATTCAAATCAAGGGAAAGCTTCATGAAAACCACCACTCCTCTTAACATTCCCCCAGCAGCAGCAAGAACATCCTTCTGGGCATCTAAACCAGGAAATCCCAATTGGATGGTCCCCCACGAGGGTCTGCCTCCAGGGGCAAATCAAGAATGGGCAACTAGGAAGTCCCTGAACAGATTCAGAAGTGGGGTTGGCAGATCAAAAGACAACCTGGCAAAATGGCACTACCTAAAAGAATCCTGCACCTTGCACGACTGTGGAGCAGAACAAACAATTCCGCATCACTATGCTTGTCCACAATGTCCTGCCTCATGTACAGAGGAAGAATTGTTTAAGGCTACAGACAATGCAGTTGCTGTTGTCCGGTTTTAGTCAAAAAATATTTAGGCACTTTTTCTCCTTCTATTTTTATCAGTTTTATGCTTATTTATGCAATGCTTTCGATACAAAATTTAAAAAATCCCATAGCACCATGGTTCTGATTCAATTTATTGCCATTCCTTTAGATGACTGTTTTCAAGTGTGAGGTCTTAATTGACTACTTCCTGTGTCCTATATCATAATGTTATATTTCTCATTTCTCAGTATATTTTAGTCCAGATACTAACTGCACTATGATAACCTGTGGGTCGCGACAGATATAGTCTGGACACTTTGTTGATAATTCTTGCTATCCTGTTAGTTGTTTGACCAACGGAACTCCTTCTACACACCTCTTTCAATGGGCTAAATCCAGTTTTTGGTCCATTAGAAGTCAAAGCATTTGGAACTGTTTCAGTAACCGTTCTTCCCATTTGCCCAGTTTATACTGAAGAAACTACTACTGTACATTATTGAACATGAAAGGGTTTTTTCAGGAATTTCTATACCATTAGCAGAACTAAGAAACAGCTACGTAGGCTTGCAAAGCCAAATACAATATGCTTATATGGATATATAGTTTTAAAAAGAGATGCATGGAACAATGCTGTTCTTACCGTGGTATTTCTGCTCACTTTCCCCTTCTCTCAGAAAAGTTACCATCACCTCTTCCTGAGCAAGCTATCAAGGCATCCCATAGCTGGATGCTTGAAACAGTGAGCAGGATGTTACTTCTTTTCTCCAGGAGGAGAGCAAACTTTAGGAAAGTGTGTAAACAGAGGACCGCAATGATAATCCCAGAATCAAAGCATTGGAAGATACCACATGGGCCATTCCAACTCCTTGTCATGCAGGAACACAATCAAAACTCTCCTGACTAATAGTCATCCAGTCTCTATTTAAAAAGTCCCAGAGAAGGAGACTCAATCATCCTGTGAGGAAGCATTTTTCCACTGTCAAAACAGCTCATACTGTTAGGACATTCTTCCTAATGATAGGTGAAATCTCTTTTCTAGCAATTAGAACCCATTGCTCTGTGTCCTATTACTAGAGCCAGGGCTGTAATGAAGGGGGGGGGGGGGGTGTGTTAGGGATTGAACCCTGTTCTGACATTTTTCAGGTTAAAAATAAAACCTGGTTTACTCATGAATTTTAACTGGTTAACCAAACACCCATGCTAAGTCTATGAGAAGCAAAAATTAAGTGAGCCCCTCCAGAACTGCAAGCACTATCACTGCCACATGTTGACAATTTATTCACAGTCATTACTTGCAGCAATAGCTGATATAGTGGAAGCGACCAAGTTGGCCCACCCATAACTGGCAGGCAAAGCCTAAGGCATGGGAAGGATTTGAAGACCCCCATGAAGGAGACCAGAAAATTTAATTAAGTCTGTATAAAATATAGAATTAACTATACTATTTAAATTATTTTGTGTTATAGAACTACTCTTCATGAGCCACCCCCCCCCCCAAATTTAACTCCTCCCTACCTCCCTGAATTTTTTTTCTGTATATAGCCCTAACTAGAGCAGTAGAAAACAAGCCTGACCCCTCCTCAATGTGATATTCTTTCAGATATTTAAACATGGTTATTATGTCCCCTCTCAACCTTCTCTTTTCCAGGCTAAATATACCTAGTTCCCTATGCTGCTCAAAGAAGAGGGGATTAATGAGATGCTCTAAGAGAGTCACTAGGAAAGCATGCGGCAAACGGAGATGGGCAATAGCTCTTATGAGGATCATTAATGTTACAGAAGTGGTACATAAGTGGCCTGAGTTTTTGAATCCTACAGAACTCTTAATGAGTCATATTGGTACAAAAATAAAGCAGTAGGAGGAGGAGAGGGAGGAGAAGGAGGGGGAGTACACATGGACTAGTAGACTCTACATTGTGTATCTCTAAAGCAGCAAGATAGATAGAGGCTAATGAAGATAAGAAGTGTTAAAGTCTCAGTTAACCACTCCTTGGGATGGGTGGTTAATGGTTTCTTCTATTTCTCCAACTGGAAACCTGGCTGAGACTTCTGTTATTGCTAACTGTTCATTCAAAGTGCCGCAATTCCTAATTCGATGTAAGAGCAGAGAACTGAGAAGGGACAGCTTTTGGCACTCAGCTGTCAAAGCTGATGTCTGAATCTATGTCTATTCATTCAGTTATAGCTGTAGGATTATTTTGATGGTTGTTCTATGTCTTCAGATATTTCCAACTTATGGAAACTCTAGAGGTTTTCTTGGCAAGATTTGCTCAGAGGGAGCTTTGCCTCCCTCTGTAATTGAAGGATTGTGACCAACGGTTTCCATGGCTGAGCAGGATTCAAATGCTAGTCTCCAGAGTATTTGTTCAACAGGCAAACCACTACACCACCACCACACTGGTTCTTATGTTTCTTATAGGCTTCCATATATTGAACTACATATTGTGCAAGCTGGCAAGAGCTGCTATTTGTTACATGTCGCCAGTTCAGAGATCTGAACATTTCATGGAGTTTGTACCAAAGTTTGTACATTTCTTCATTCATACACTGAAAATAACCCGACATTTCAAAAATTCTAATTTAGGAAAAAGTGAAACTTAAGATTGAAAACTAGAAGAACCCTGATTATAAGTGAGTATTTTAGAAATGTTTTTCTCCTTTGTAAATTTGTAACAAAAAGCTTGCAAACAGAAAAAATAATTGAGAAAATGGTTTATAATTGAGAAGGTATTTTCAGTATATGTAAATAACACCCCATAAGATCAATATATTATGTCTGTCTTCAACCTAAAGCCAATCAATTGGGTTTTTAATAGAAAAAAATAGATTTTCCTTCAAAAAAATATCATTTTGTAGTAAGTGTTGTGCCCCATAAAGACCCTCACTGTTTACTCATAGTTAAGCCTTTTTAATTTAGACAGATTAATATTTTATGTAGTTTCTGGGGGTCAGTCTAGACAGCCGCTTTGCATTTGAAGCCTTGGTCACCCTGTCTCTTTAAGAAACCCCTCAGGGGCAGAGCCTCAGGCAAGGCACTTCTGGTGCTTGGAAGAATCTGCCTTTTTATGACTGGATGATGAGGAGAGAGGAAGACATGAGGTCTACAAAATAGTATGTCCAGTCGGAGCTGTATTCAAGTCCAGTCAGGGTTATATATTGCGACTATCTTAGAGACAACTGAACACCATACAAGAAAGAGACAATAAGGAGAAATAAAGATTCCAGAGCCTCAGTTCAGCTAGAACTGTGTTGCTCTCTCAAAGACATTACCTCTCTTCATAAAGACTCTGTAGTGAGACTCAGGAGGAGAGAAGGTCTAAAATTATTGTCAGTTAATAAATTCCTGTTTGATTCCATTATATAGTCTCCGATCTGTTCCCTGCACAGCCAATTCACCTTCCAGGTAGTTAAGATAGCATGGGGGCAGAACTATAAGATTAGAAATAAAAGTCCAAAACAACAGCAGGAAATCTTGTTTAATTTGTTTTACAGAAACAATATTGTGTTCCTACAGCAACACTTTCTTTAAGATTCTTCCAAAGAAAGCAGCTACACAACCTCTCTAGGCATTTTGTTTTTGCATAACTTTCCCATCTTATTTAAACACCTAGATATTTAGAATTTGAAACCTACTGCTTCTTGTCATATTGTCAAGGGAACAAAAGTTTTGCAGATGTTGATTCTTTTGTCTTTAATATGTTCATTCTCTGTGATAGTTTGTCAGCATCTCCTAACCAGTTATTTTGCTGATTGAGTTTGGGGAAAAAAGGTTCTAGGTGATGGACAATATTCCTAGTATGCTTTTGTTGCATGTCGAAGCCAACATGTTTCAAAACTAATTTATTTTTTGGGGAAAACACTACAAGAATATTTATCAAAATGTCCTTTTCATACTATTCCATCACAGAAGAATGCTAGAGGCACCTGACATCATAGCAAAACAATCCAGATAACACACAATGAGGTCAAGCAGAATTGCCTGTAGCAGATAAAAAACAATCTATTAACAAGATAACAAGGAGGTCCGTTCAGGGCAATGAATCAACCCAGCAAGCCAATGCCTTACTAGAAAAGAAATATTTTGACCAGGGAGATGGAAGGTCAGGAGAGAAGGGACAAAGCAGCACCTAAACCATACTAAGCAAGGTCTGCTCAGGTGACCTATATAGAAATCCTATATATGCTAGAAAAGAAAGATTGGATATTTTTGGAAATAGCAACCTTCTTCAAGCCTCCACTAGTAATTTGTTTACATATTATTCTCTTTTGCTTACTGTGTTGTATATGCATGTTTTGCTATGCAGCTTTCCCTTTACTCTATGTTTCCTGAGAGGTTGTGGGAGGGGCTGCAGACTACATACTCAGACCTGAGACTCTGTTTTAGAAGACAAACTCTATTAGACTCTCAGAATGTAAAGATGCTGCTGTTAGAGTCTAAGAAAGATGCCCTGTGTTAACTGCACAGAGAAACTACTTCAAACCTATCTGCAACTGGATTGACAAGTTAGGTACCTGTATGCTGAATACAGGAAGTTTGTAAGTAAACCAACTATGTGTTTTTTAACAAAGACTACTTATTCTTGTCTGTTGGAAGCATGATTTAAAAAACAAATACATGTTTTGGGAGAGTAGATGTTTTGGGGCAACTGAAATAACACTTCTGAAGATCTGCTATATATTTTGTGCATGTGTATATCTTTGTTCCTAACAGTTCAAAGAGATAACCATGTATATCAGTCTGCCGTTCATTTACCAGTCCCAATTCAAGGTGCAGGCGCTTACCTACAAAGCCCTAAACGGTTTGGGACCCGCCTACCTGCGTGACCGCATCTCTGTGTACGAACCCACACGATCTCTTCGATCATCCGGAGAGGCCCTGCTCACGCTCCCACCACCATCGCAAGCGCAATTGTTGGGGATGAGGGAGAGAGCCTTCTCGGTGGTGGCCCCTCGACTCTGGAACTTACTCCCCAGGGATATTAGGCAAGCTCCAACTTTGGCAGTCTTTAGGAAGAGCCTGAAAACGTGGCTGTTTCAGTGTACCTTCCCAGAATAAGGAAACTCCCAGCAAGATGTCCTTAAACGCACTTTAATAATGACTTCAGATTGTCTGCACATTTCTTCCCTCTCCAAAACCTTTATCCCAATTACATGTTACCTGTCTATGCCCAGTATTATTTTTTAATATTTTAATTATTACATTTGGCCCAGCCATAGGTTTTTAAATGCGTCGTGTTATTGTTATTGTTTTTTGCTTATTTTGCTTATGAGTTATGTATTGTTTTTGTATTATTGCTGTTATTGTTTATTGTTGTGTTGTGGGCTTGGCCTCATGTAAGCTGCACCAAGTCCCTTGGGAGATGGTAGCGGGGTACAAATAAAGTGTTATTATTATTATTATTATTATTATTATTATTATTATTATTAGCTGAGAAACCTAATTTGCCTTGCATGAATACTAGTGGATAATTATTTACTACTAAAGAGAAGATCCACTCAAACAAGTTTTTAGCTCTTCTCAAGAAGATCATACTTTACAAACAGGTTATGATTTTCCAAATGGTAGTGAATGCTACGCTTTGGAGATTCTGGTTTCCCAAAAGGTTATGATCTCAAAGGTCATCTTTTTCCCAAAAGGTTATGCCTTTCCAAAAGATATTTAATAAATAATAGAATCATTAAAGAAATGTTTAAAGAAACCAAGCTGGATTACAAAGGTTCAGTAAAGCAGCTTTGCTTGCATAGGGTCTTATCAGGTGTTTTAGAATCTAATTGTCACCATCCCAAATTGCTGCCTATTCTGACTAGACAAAATCAAGAAGATCCCATCATGTGGGAAGTTATGTAGTCCATCTAATCTAACATCCTGTTAAGCAACTAGTCAGGTGCCCCTGGGAAATTGACAAACAAAGGCAAAAGATTATGAATTAATTCCCTAGAAATAGGAAGAACAGAGCCCACTGCTTTGTTTCAACTTCATTATTGATCTTATTTTACCAGTCCAGAGATCAATACAGAAAATTCTATGAGAAGTAAAATCTAAAACCAATTATTATGCAAAAGCACTACACAATGGTGCTTATTGCAGCACTGTAAAACATTCTAAAGCCAGTTTTATAAGGCAGAAACCTACAACAATTAACAGTGGCTAATACCAGATTTCTGAAGCCTGCAAGAAGCCTGTTTATATTAAGCAAAAACCACCTTCAAGCAGGAAAGTCGTATAAAATAGAATTAAGCTCATTTTTTAAAAATAAATCTTTCTGGCCATTGAAGTAATTCACAAATACATATACCGTAATTGATACCGACTTGAAAATTCATTGAATGACCTGTTTCTATTGAATGGAAATAATTCCAAATTTCTGGAATTTTTAGAAACATTGGTTCAGAGTTACTGTAACTCTGTGACGGTGCGAATGATGCCACCTGTGTGTAGAACTTTAAAGTGCAAAGGTTTAAACTGTATAAAATGCCCAAACTTGCTTATCTTGTAAATGTATAGTTGGATTGATTGGTTATTTATAGCTGTCAATCAATGTTGTTTGCACCAGTTGAATTGCTCCCTCAGCTCAATTGTTTTCCTAGAAGAGGAGTGCAGTGTTTCCTTTTCCATTCTACCACCAAACTTTCTATCAGATAGACATGAGAAAGAGACTTGGCTCTAAAGCCCTTAATTAAGTAGCCTCTCAACACCAATTCTAAGGTTTTTACCTTTGGAACTCATATTTCATGTCCAGATCGCCCTGGACAACGTTGAGGAGACCCAAGTGCCTTCAAAAGGAAGACTCTGTGCCTTCAACATAGGCCATTGGACTGGGGGTTGTGTTTGTTCCGACCTTCACAGCCATTGAAAAAAGAGGGAACAGGAAAAGCTTCTCAGCTGCGAAATCTCCTTGGACCCAAGACAACCAGAGACTGTAATGTATATTTCCTTTACCCCCTTTGAAACTTCCAGCTTATTGCCTTAAAGGGATAACTCTTTGTGAACAGTAAAACCTATTTTGAGTTATCTACAGTGTTTTGGTCCTTGGGAGTTCCAGTTCTTTAAAGGAAGGCAAGAAGCAATCCCCTGGGGGAAAGATGTCATGTGTATGTCTCTTTCACTAAGAGTTATAGCCCCCAGGCGCGATGGCATAAACTCTGAGTCTTTTTGAAAGGTATCTTAAATTATGAGGCTCTGAACTCAAAGGCCAAACTAACAACTAACATACTCTTAAATTTTAAACAGTCCCTATTGTCTGCATGTTTTTAGCAATACATGAGCTCAAAATGAAACTATAAGTAATGGTGTGGGGTTATCCAGGATTTAGACCCTTAAAACTTTATGCTATACTACTTGAAACAATGTGCCAATTGATGCTTATAGAGAGAGTTGTGTGGATGAAGTATTATAGGAAACAAGTTTTGACAACAATAAACTACAATCCAACAACCCTTCAGTGTAGCGTAAATATCCACATACTGTGCCAGCACTACAAAATCCCCATGCAGAATAGGAACACTTCACAGCATATGTGAAATACACAACTGTAATATGTAATGTACAACTTCAATGTCCATTGTTGTTTCTGCACCCCTTTTCTGCCACTGTCAGCAGAAAATTATGTTGTGCTATGGTGAATTATTCAACCTGCATATAATAGCATTCTAGGCACTAACTAGATGCCAGCCATTGCCTGACAGGCTTTAATAAGTCAATTTTCTGTTCTAGCTTGGATATAAGAGATAAAACTGCCTATCCTACAAAATTTAAACTGCAAATCTAGCTACTTAAAAACAATCCTGTCTTTCAAGATTGGATTTTCTTACAATTGTCATCACTAATGATAAATGCTTTGATACTGCATGTTAATATGATAGGAAATTATGCCACATCTCCCAGAGATGATGTTTTGATAACTTGCTAGAACTAGAAGAAAACCACTGATTCTATATGATTTTGACACAACATCTGGCAATTAATTAAAGAGCTCTGTTGCTCTGACTAAGGCTAGCAATTTGGCCTAGACCAGTATCTTAAACACGGTGCCAAAAAAAGTTTAAGTATTTGATGCTTCCAAGTCTATTGAAACATTTGAAGATGTCCACCAAAATGAGGCCAACCCTCAGTAGGGAAAGGAGCTTCAAATCTCTTCCTATACATAATGTCATTCTTAGCTCCAGCTCAGGGACTGATATGGAGAGACACAAACATCCATCAATCTTACTTGGCATCTACTGCAGCCCTCTTAAAAGATCAAAAGTGTTTATTTTCTATCCATGTATGCAGTATGTATATTAGGCTTGGGTCCAGATCAGTTTGACTGAAAGTGGTTTGTAATAGTCCGCGGTTCATTTCGTATAATCCCCCAAAAACAGAATGTGGAGGAGGGAAATGGACAGCCAGCCAAAATGGATCAAGAGAACTAGGTTTATCGGCTACTGGAGAGGATAGAGTTAATTCTGCAATATATCTAAGGTAGGGGTCTGCTGTAGAGTTTCCTGGAGAAGATGGGATTAACTGTAGTGTCTTGTCTCCTTCCTAAACAGCAGAAAAGTTCCCTAGGCTCTTCCTCCAGAGAGGCACTGCTGGGAACTCACATTCCCAACAGCACTTGCGTTGGGCAGGCATTCAGTTCCTTTCAAAGCATGATGCGAGTTTCTCCTTCTCTCTGTCGCTTAGCCAATAAAAGGCCTGGTTTTGTCCATGCTCTGATTGGCTGAGAATGGACACAACTGCCGATTACAATTCCCAGAACACTCTTTTGTGGTTTGTCTTATTTTAAAAACTGTTATGGTAAAAACTTAAAATAATTCTTAAAAAATGGGTAGATTGGTGAATTGTTTTGAAACTTGGCAGGCCTGCAGTTGGAAATGGGGTCTAAAACCGAGGTAGGTTTCATGCAGTAAGCCTTAAAATGGCACAGAGGACTGAACTTTAAATGTTCCCATTGTAGCCAATGGGTCAAATCTTTGCCGAAGGAAAATGACAACACTGCTCCTCAATTCGAGTAACTTCCCAGTAAACAGAATGAGGGGCCAGCCAAAAACAGAGCCCAAAACAGCATGCCTTTTGGCCAAATTGCACAAGTCTAATGAAAGGTTGCAGGTTTGAATCCTGGGAGTGGCCTGAGGTTCTGCTGTCAGCCCCAGCTTCTGCCAACTTAGCAGTTCAAAAACATGCAAATTTGAGTACCGCTCCGGCGGGAAGGTAACAGCACTCCATGCAGTCATGCTGGCCACAGGACCTTGGAAGTGTCTACAGACAACACTGGCTCTTCTGCTTAGAAATGGAGATAAGCACCAACCTCCAGAGTCGGACATGACTGGGCTTAATGTCAGGGGAAAACCTTTACCTTTTAATGTTTATGTATATACATTCATATGTACTGTATCTCTGCTTACATAGCAGGCCTAGGGAACCATTATCATTCTGTTGAGGGCTATATTTCCTTGGAAGAGATCTTTTCAGGTTAAGACCAGATGGAGCCGGTCCCTATTCCCCAGGCTGCAGGAGGAGGTCTCCATGAGATTAGGCAGAGGGCCACAGGTCACCCAGCCTGATCTGTATGCATTTTACACAAAGTGACATGTGTGCACACATTTATTTTCAGCTCTCCAAAAGTTCAGTAGTTCCAGTTCATCAACATCTATTTTAGTATTAGCCTTTGTGTGTGTGCAGAGACTTCAGAAATGGGCAACTAGCATGTAAACATGTCTATAACATTTGAAAAGCCTTGTTTGGATTGCTGTAGGGAACCTGTGTCTTAGTGTTTAGTCCAGCATCATTGAGTAGGGAAACTATGACTATATGTTCGGCCACTGTACCCTCTTATAAGGAATAACATTCTGTTTCATGAAAGAACAAGGTTTGCTCATTTTTAAAGGAACATTTGCTGCTCCATAACATGCCTTTAGCACAACTTCCACCAAAAAAAGAGCAAGTCTCATGATGTATCCCTTATCTTCTCTACCAGCATATGTTTTGTTAGATGGAGAAATTTATTTCACTATCAGTTTTACGTCTTCTTGGATTTTGTTCTTATATAGTGAGCTTTATTAGAAACTCTTTTGGAACATATAATCCTTATGATTTCCAGTCTATGAAAACAAGGAAAAACAACTATTCCAGTGATATAGCACATAAATCCTACACCTGTAACATCACCTAATAACATTACATTGCCATGTTTCAAGATGCTGGCTGAAGTCACAAAGAATTGCTGTCTTTTTTTGATGGCAGACTAGGAGAGAAATTTCAGAATAGATGTAGAAAAACTTCCCATGTTTTGTGTGGGCTGTAGGTATGGCAGAAAAGGATATCAACCCTAACTAGAAAGAGTAAAGTAAACAGAAAAATATCAATGTGTTTAGTTAACCATTAAAAAATAAGCTAACAAATCTGATTCAATTGCTTTTATATTACAAAGGAAAACAATTTCAACTACTAAATTGATTAAATTGCTATTTCAATGTACATTAAAAGTCTATACTAAATCTTTGATAGACTGGGACTCAGAAATGCCTCGTGTGATTTTTACTTCCCACCTCCTCTTATCCCATCTTGAGCTTGGGAATACAAAGATCACCTTCTTCCAAGTTTTTGTTTTAAAATGTGTTAACCTTGGAATTGATCCTGTTCCAACCATTAACCATATAAATACAAATTCTTATAGCCATTATTAACATTTGTAGTGGTTTGCATGTTGTGATCACAAGACGGTCATTCCGCTTTGTACAAAACACTGTAAAGTAAGAAACAGAAATCCAAAAAGCTAAGCTTTGTAAAAGATTAAATCCTTGGCTCGTTAGCTTGGCCTCTAACTTAACAATTGAATAACTTAATTAATAACTTAATTCTGGAATTAAAGTAATGCTGAAGTTTTAACTTAAGACAATCAAATTAAAAACTGAATTTAATTAAATTGCCTGTTTATTCAAAAAAAGTTTAATTTAATTGATTTTAATTAGTTTTCATCACTGGACCTTGGAGAGAACGCCAACAATTGTTCTGGTTACTGTGTGCGTTTTGTTGCCTGCTTGCCAAAAATACTTTGGGATTTTTCTCCCTTGGCCTTGCATTGCAGTGTCTCCTGATTATCCCCGCTTTACCTATATTCTAAGTCCATTTACCAAGACTGCCCTCAGAGGACTGAGAAAAGGGCTTATTTATCATTTTGAAGAAAAAGAAAATAATTACACAAATTACTCCTTTTATTATAACTGACATAATGAGCATGTGTTTTGCACTTGGGTATCCAAACTCAAGAACAACATGTATTGTAAGAAGGAACTCTTGGAGCCATGTCGAAACCTATTGTTTGGCTGAACATTTCCATACTGCTTTCCAAAATATGAAACTGGCATGCCACTTAGTTTTGGGCCAAGAGCATTTGAAGTGTTCTTAAAGCTTAGGCAAAGGAGGCACATCTCAAGAACTGTATAAGGCACAGCTGCACTGTCAGTGGTCTCTCAAATGTAACAAAAACAATAATGTTCTTCAGATGTGCAACGGAGTACTGTATTCTTCTCTATCTGGGCTACACGCAGCAGCTGTCCCCAAATTTCCAAAAAGTCTTATTCATAGTTTCTTTTATGCACATTCTTAAGCCAAGATTCTCTGATTTGGAACGAAGGTACGTATGAAGCCCAGAGCTTTTTGGGACGGGTCATTCTGGTCACAAGGATGGTTTGGGGAGTGGCACCACTTCCCAAGAAATCCAGCTGTTTCCCGTCCATTTTAGAATTCCTTGCATATATATATTATCCACACACACACACATCATGTAAGAATGTAAGGAAGACAAAAAGTACATCCTATGGATTCTGTGGGGTCCCCCAATCCCCTTTGTGCAGACCCACAGATTTCTTGAAACAATGGCAAATTTCTATTTCTCACTCACCTAGAAATATACTTTGCACCAGCTGGACTACTTCCCTTTTTTTCTAGTGCCAGCCCTACTTGGGAATTTCATATCGGACTTACAAGCAACTCATAATTAAGAACAGAGGTGAGACAACAGGAAGTGAGAGAAACCATCCCCCAGAAGGTAAATTCACTCTTGAAAGAGTTATCATGGGGGAAAGGTGTCTGAACTGAAACTTTTTCACCGACCCTTGTTTCCACAACATGCCAAATTCTTCAAAATCCACAGGGACAGAACATGAGGCAAAATCCTCTGAACAGTGGCACAGACATCCAAACAACACAACAGGGGTGTTATCCCTTCCCTGTGCTATCCAAAGCATAGGCTGGAGTTACACTTAATAATTTTCCTGTTTTGGCTTATAAACAAATTCAACTTAAGTACAAACTTTAAAAAAACCTATTGTGTCTGCAACTTGGGGACTGTCTGTGTATATGTTGTGGTTTTCAAGTTGACAAATACATTTCTATGTTCTCCTCAAATATTCTGGAAATTTATCATTCTGGGTCATAGCAAGCATGTAATTACTCAAATGCTACAAAAGGCACCCACTCTTCTTTATGTATGTATGTTCATATGAAACAATTCGATGAAAGATCATGTCCTGTACTATATAAAAGCAAATAGATGAACAGAAATACTTTGGATGCAGGAGGAAATACTTTGGATGCAGGAGGTTAAGCCTCAATCCCTGGAATTTCCAGGTAGCACTAGAAAACTTCCTGCCTGACATCTTGACTGACTCCTTGTCAGTCTTAACATCTCTCGGCCAACTTGGCCGAAAGTTTGATTCAACGACATTCAGTACCTTGCTATGCTCCAACCCAGATAGAGGAATTCTCACAGCAAGAAATTCACAGCAGAGCAATACTTGTGTCAAGATTTCTTCTAGAAAAATGAACAAGCTGTTACTTTGGCTAGGTTTCAGCTAACCTTTCCACCTGGCTCCTACCTCGAAGCAGCCAGATTACCTCAGATCGCTGCACGTATACGCAGTTTCTCTCAGCCTTTTGAATCATCAGTAACTTCCATTGGCCTTGTGGAGAAATGAGTGACTGACTGTTTCGATCCTTAAATCCCCCCATCTTTCCTGCATGTTTCTAATATTGATTTGCATGCACAAATTTGTTGAATTTGATACAAAATATGAAGGGTAACAATAATTTTGCACACCCCGATTAATAAGCATATCTGAGAGTTTGAATTTGACTTGGCATTTGGTTTATTGCCTATACTAAATCATGCAGACTCTTTCATTGTTGCCAAGAGTCTCACTGCTCCATCTAATTATTCCAGCTATAGACTAAAATTAGGAAACTTGAAGACGCACAACAAAACAGCCTTTTCTTTCTTCCTAAAAATATAGTACATGTATCATTGACTTACTTTACTTCTGAGTACATTTTACTTGAACCTTTAACTTTTATAAAGAGATTATTAATGGGGGGTGGGGGTTTAGAAGAATTTTCAATAAATACAAAAGTACAGACTCAGCTTCAGAACAGAAACCCAAAAGTAAACTTTTTTGAATTACAATAATACTAATGCCTCCTTTTCTTCTATCTTCTTCCCTATTTAACACTCCTACTTTATAAGAGAAACTGCCAGAAGGCACACAAGTCTCACTCTTTACACCTGGGCTACATTAACACTTGCTTTGTGAAGATTTTTCTGCCTTTTGCAGCTCCAGCTGTTCATGCATTTTTCTTCTATGATTACAACAATTTCTCTTCCAGCAAATGGGAAAACTTGTAACCTGAAGTATTCAAGGACAACATAGGCTGCCTAAGAATGGGAAAAAATCTAGATTGGATTGGAAAGGACAGGAAGGTTTAGGAATAAAGATGCGGCAATATATATAAAGGTACTAAAGGTACTCCTTGTGGTGTATATATATATATATATATATATATATATATATATATATATATATACACACACACACACACACACACACACACACACACACACACACACACACACACCACAAGGAGTACCTTTAGTTTGTAAACAGGGATACCTTCATAATTATTCATTCTTGTCCTAAAGCAGTGTTTTTCAACCTGGGAGTTGGGTGCCCTGGGGGGAGGGTCACGAGGGGGTGTCAGAGGGGTTGCCAAAGACAATCAGCAAACACAGTATTTTCTGTTGGTCATGGGGCTTCTGTGTGGGAGGTTTGGCCCAATTCTATTGTTGATAGGGTTCAGAATGCTCTTTGATTGTAGGTTAACTATAAATCCCAGCGACTACAACTCCCATATGTCAAGGTCTATTTTCCCCAAACTCCACCAGTATTTACATTGGGCATATTGAGTATTTGTGCCAAGTTTGGTCCTGATCTACCATTGTTTGAGTACACAATGTTCTCTGGATGTAGCTGAACTACATCCCCTGGTGGCACAGTGGGTTAAACTCCTGTGCCGGCAGGACTGAAGACCGACAGGTTGCAGGTTCAAATCTAGGGAGAGTGTGGATGAGCTCCCTCTATCAGCTCCAGCTCTCCATGCAGGGACATGAGAGAAGCCTCCCACAAGGGTGGTAAAACATCAAAACATCCCGGGGTCCTCTGGGTAATGTCCTTGCAGATGGCCAATTCTCTCACACCAGAAGCGACTTGCAGTTTCTCAAGTCACTCCTGACATGACCAAAAAAAATATCCAAAACTCAAGGTCAATGCCCACCAAACCATTCCAGTATTTTCTGTTGGTCATGGGAGTTCTGTGTGCCAAGTTTGGTTCAATTCCATCGTTGGTAGAGTTCAGAATGCTCTTTGATTGTAGGTGAACTATAAATCCCAGCAACTACATCTTCCAAATGACAAAATTAATCCCATCCCAACCTCACTAGTATTCAAATTGGGGTGTATAGGGTATTTGTTCTAAATTTGTCTAGTGAATGAAATTACATCCTGCATATCAGTAGCAAAATGACAGTTACAAAGTAGCAACAAAAACTATTTTATGGTTGGGGGTCACCACAACATGAGGAAATGTATTAAGGGGTTGCGGCGTTAGGAAGGTTGAGAACCACTGTCCTAAAGAATTAGCTCATCCACTAATCTTTCTAGATATGGTCTTCTGAACTAAGGATGTCCTCACAAACATATTATTTATTTGTTTGTTTATTTATTTCAGGCATTTATATTTCATCCTTCTCACCTCCGAAGAGGGACTCAGGACGGCTTACAGCAGACAGTCATTAGATGCCAAAAAAATACATTAAAAACACAGTTACAATTAACACAAATTAAAACAATCATAAGCAATCAATTAAAAACAGAAATAAACAATTTTTGAAAAGTAAAGTAAAAGGTATGCTCTAATCACTTCAAAAGGATACATTTCACAACCTGGAAGATAATTCAGAGCAACTCATGACAGAAAAGGGCTCCAAAATTTGCTCATTCATTCACAAGCCCGGAAAACAGCATAGTGCAATGGTTTGAGTTTTGCACTAAAACTCTGAAGACCAAGGTTCAAATTCCCATTGCAGCTCTGAAGCCCCCTTGGTGACTTTTCAGAAGAAGACAATGATAAAATTCCTCTGAACAAATCTTCCAAGACAATCCTGTGATAGAGTCATCTTAGGTCAGAAATGAGTTGAAGGTCCCAAATAACAACATTCTCTCTCTCGAAGTGATCATAGCGCACAGAGGGAAATGCAGCTTAGGTCACTGCCCTAAAACAGGAGTGGGTAAACTGCAGTGTTAAAACTAAAGTTTAGCTAATTTTAAAGTCTTTTACCCTCCCAAGTCCACAAGCCCATACTATTCCAGGTCAAATCTATATAAATAAAAATGCAATGTTCATTTGTGGGATTAACATAACTCAAAATCCACTAGACGAATTAACACCAAATTTGGACATAATACATCTATTAGGCCAACGAGTAACCATCACTGATAAAACACTGAAAAACACAGTGGAAGGGACTTAAAAAGCCAAAAAATAAACAATACATTACAACGCATGTGCAAAACCAGATATATACACATATACACAAATATATACAAACATATAAACACAAACAAAACACATATAAATAGACTGGGCCACAGCAACACATGGCAGGGGACGGCTAGTCTATATAAATAAAAATGCAATGTTTGTTTGTGTGATTAACATAACTCAAAACCATTGGACAAATTAACACCAAATTTGGACACAATACACCTATCAGGCCAACGAGTGACCATCACTCATAAAAACACTGAAAAACACAGTGGAAGGGACTTAAAAAGCCAAAAAAATAAAAAATACATTATAAAGAAAGTGCAAAACCACTTATATACACACATATACACACAGAGATATATATTCACACACAAAACACATATACATAGACAGGGCCACAGCAACACGTGGCAGGGGACAGCTGGTAAATAAATAAATAAATATATGATGTACCTCTCCTTAATGAGCTGCTGTTCACCTGCAAGACACCACTATATTCTACAACAGTCACAAGCAAACTTGGGCCCTCCAGGTGTTTTGGACTTCAGCTCCCACAATAAGACACACACATTCATCAATCTCACTTGACACTAACTGCAGTCCTCTTACAAGATCAAAAGTGTTTATTTTCTGTACATGTATGCAATATGTATATACATGTGTATCTTTGCTTACATACCAGGCCTAGGGAACCATTTTTCTGCTAAGGGCTACATTTCCTTGGAAGAGATCTGTTCAAGTTAAGACCAGAAGGAGCCACTTCCTATTCCCCAGGCTGCAGGAGAAGGCCTCCATGAGATTAGGCAGAGGGCCACAAGTCACCCAGCCTGATCTGTATGCATTTTACACAAAATGATATGTGTGCACATATATATTTTCAGTTCTCCAAAAGTTCGGTAGTTCCAGCTAATTAACAGCTGTTTCAGTATTAACCTAGCAGCTGTTAGGAATTGTGGGAGTTGAAGTCCAAAACACCTGGAGGGCTCAAGTTTGTCCATGCCTGTGCTACAACATCAAAGTATCTTCTTATATATAAATGTACAATCATTGCAGATTTTTTTTAAAAAAATTGGGGAATCTTTTTGATAATCCACCTAACCCAAACAAATTCCCAGGTTGGCTCCGGAACCTGCCAATGTTGGTAATTACTGACATAAAACAATGAGAAGGAGGTGAAGTAATTTTTTTACCAAGTTAGCTGTTCTTGTGACTTCAAAATATACTGAAAATCATACCAAACAGAACCCAACAAATATCAGTATATGTGTGCCTTCAAATAATCTCTCGGTTTATGGCAACACCATGAATTTTCTTAATGTAGTTTACTAAACTGCATCAAAACTGCACAAAATTTATAAGTAAAGGTAAAGGTTTCCCCTGGCATTAAGTCTACTTCTGTCCGACTCTGGCGTGGTGATGTTCGTCTCCATTTCTAAGCCAAAGAGCCAGCGTTGTCCATAGACACTTCCTAGGTCATGTAACCAACATGACTGCATGGAGCACCATTATGTTCCTGCAAAAGCAGTACCTATTGATCTACTCACATTTGCATGTTTTTGAACTGCTAGGTTGGCAGAAACTGGTGCTAACAATGGGAGCTTCCCCTGCTCTCCAGATTCAAACTGCCAACCTTTTGACCAGCAATTTCAGCATCTCAGTGGTTTAACCTGCTGCACCGCTGGGGGCCCAACATTTACACATGATCACAACATTTATACGTGACTAAAATATGCAGGGATGTATTCAAGCTTTATTTAAACTATGCATCATTTCAAAGGCCCGCCAAAATGAATATTTCTGTTCACCAATAATTTTAACATAGATTGCCACACCCTAAAGGCACCAGATGCCATCTGCTCCCAAAAGCTAAGGAGAGTCATTCCTGGTTGGTACTTGGATGGGAGGCCAGCAATGTGTCCCAGATATTGTAGATGAAATTTCAGAGGACGGAACTGACAAAGCTACTTCTAAACATTCCTTGCTTAAGGAAACCTAATGAGGTGACCATCAGTTAACAAGCCGCTTGAAGATACCTATTCATAAAAATAGTGAGCAGTTTACTTATACACTGTGCTTCCCACCCACCCTCACCTGCATCTGAATATCATACATAGCAACTAATTAGATGCAGGTGTCTCTGGGTAAGTAATGGTATTCATCAGATTTCCTGCTAATTGACAAGTCATGCTGTCCAGTAAAAAGGCAAGGAAATTCTCTGCATTCAAAATGCAGTACGGCATTCTCTGTATCCTAACACCTTTGAGGAAATAGATGCAAGAAACTTGCAGATCCATTGTTTACGTTAGTGAAGAATAGCTCATCTACCTTAAAACAAGTCTGAACACAAATGGTCCTTTCAACGCAACAGAAAACCATACATCTTTAAAATGGATGGGGAAAAAGAAACCAGAAGATGGTATAACAAAAGCGCTACTAAAAAGGCAGGAATGGAAAAGTAGAATTTTCTCACCCGAGAAAATATGTGTTTCCAAACCTGTTTGTCAAGGTAACACAAATATGCAACTGTAGGGATGAATCTTTCTCAAAACCATCATATTCCACCACACCGGTAAATACCTCTGTAAGCTATTTCCAACTCCTCCAAGCTTATTTTTCCAACCAGTTAGGAATTATCTTAATGGGAACTTTGCAGTTGCCACAAAGTTCCAAAAGCTCAGAAAAAAAATATGTTTAAATGTCATGATTTATGTCACTTTATAACTATAACACATAGAACATAAATGGGAAATAAACTGAAGTCAACAAGGTGACACAGCATGAAAACACAAGAATACTGAATATTTTTCAGCAATAATATTTTAAATTTGCATGTTCACACACACACACACAATGACCAATTACCAGTATTTTCATATGCATATCTAGCCAAAGTAAATGCCTCTAAAGTAAATCAATAGAAAACATGGACACATGCTAAACCAGAAAAATAACTAATACATTTTAGACATTTCACATATTTTATCCTCATGCAGTCAGCTGTTTTCCAAAAGTTGCAAACTTTGTATTTTCAGGTTCATGTTAGGCATCACCAGTAACACATAACATCACAACAAGAAACATTGCTATGGAACCAGCTTTAACTGCCCATTTTGTTCAATGGGATAGAATAAGAACTGGGTAATTTTGGTCAGATCAGTCAATAAGCCATCAGAAAACATTTTGCCAAGGCAATTCTATCACAGGTTTGTTATAAGTCAGGCACCACTTGAAAAGTATCTAAGGCTAAGCTAACATGCTTCAAATAAAAGTCCCATATAAATGGACATAAAATTCACCCATCATGTGTTAGTAAGCCATGGTTGCCACCAACTATACATTGTCACAGAGGTGCAACAAATCAATTTGTTTTATCTGCAGAAGGCATGCATTGAGGTCCTTAACCATATGTTTAATATTCGCTGTTCACATATGACAGTGTTTCTCAACCTGAGGGTTGGGACCCCCTGGGGAGGGGGAGTGTCAGAGGGCTCACCAAAGACCATCAGAAGACATAGTATTTTCTGTTTGTCATGGTGGTTCTGTGTGGGAAGTTTGGCTCAATTCTATCATTGGTAGGGTTCAGAATGCTCTTTGATTGTAGGTGAAGTATAAACAGGGGCGGCTCAACCTATTACACAAAGTAAGCATTCACAGTATAGTTGATTTTGCCCAGGGGCGCTCTTGAGGCACTCTTGGGCGAAAATAGACCTTGACATATGCGAGTTGTAGTTACTGGGATGTATAGTTCACCTACAATCAAAGAGCATTCTGAACTCCACCAATGATGGAATTGAACCAAATATGGCACACAGAACTCCCAAGACGAACAGAAAATATATATCAATGATTGGTTGGGGGGGGGGGGCAAAATACTGTTTGCTTACCGTTGAAAATTACCTAGGGCCGCCTCTGAGTATAAATCCCAGCAACTACAACTCCCAGAGTTCAAGTCTATTTTCCCCAAACTCCACCAGTGTTCACATTTGGGCATATTGAGTATGCCAAGTTTGGTCCAAATCTATCATTGTTTGAGTCCACAGTGCTCTCTGGATGTAGGTGAACTACAACTCCACAACTCAAGGTCAATGCCCATCAAATCCTTCCAGTATTTTCTGTTTGTCATGGGAGTTCTGTGTGCCAAGTTTGGTTCAATTCCATCATTTGTGGAGTTCAGAATGCTCTTTGGTTGTAGTTGAGCTATGCATCCCAGCAACTACAACTCCCAAATGACAAAATCAATCTCCCCCCAACCCCACCAGTATTCAAATGTGGGTATTTCAGGTATTTGTGTCAAATGTGGTCCAGTGAATGAAAATACATCCTGCATATCAGATATTTACATTACGATTCATAACAGTAGCAAAATTACAGTTATGAAGTAGCAACAAAAATAATATTATGGTTGGGGTGACCACAACATGAGGAACTGTATTAAGGGGTCGTGGAATTAGGAAGGTTGAGAACCACTGGCATATGGGAAGTACCAAATGTAAACAATAAAATGCACCCAACTCTCTTCTTAGTGCAATCAGGATGCAAATGTGGCTGTTGTGCTCACTTTGTTGAATGCTCCTCGGTGGTGCCATTAAATTCAATACGCTTTCATTTTGGATATACTCAGCCATGCCAGGATACAAATCAATTCTTAAATGTCTAGTCAAATCTATACTATATTGAGCTCAATGGGCTTTGCACTCAAGGCATGTAAATCTGAGAAGAGCTTACAAGCGCTTAAACAACATTATCAAATCAAAGCGCACTTCACAACAAGTGCCACAAATGTAAACCAACAGTTGGTTACACCTACCACTGAAGCCACACCACCAAGCGATTTGGTATGATTCACCTCTTATACTCCTCTGTAAGCTTTTCAAAATTCCTAGAAAGCTTATGCACAGTAAGAAATGAGCCTGAGCAGCAGGAATGCACTGTCAGCACCTTAATTAGAAATAAGCATTCTTCTTTAATCCTATCAAAACTAAAGACCTCCTAATCTGTAAACAACTCTTGTCTTGATAGAATAATCTCCTTCTGTAATTCTAGGCAGACAGATATATAGCTGGATATGAAAAAAAGTAAACTTACTGTTCTAGGGATTGGCGGAGAAAGAGATCCATTAGACATATATGGGTCATTGTTCATATTTGGCATCATGATATACCCAGAATAACCAGAGTAAGATGGTCCTTTACCGTATAAGCCACCATCTGTGTGTTTGCCTGTGAAGAGCAAGAATGGTTAATAAAGCCGGATTCTCTAAGATTCTAATGTGTAAGCAATTTCGGTACAAAATAATAATTAATATTCTTCCAGTATTTTAAGAAAATGTTCCAGTTTTTACTATCAGTGTTTACATGTTTTCATTTCGTAGGCCTTTTAGAAGGATATTGTCAAAGTGGGCGAAAGTTTGAACTGAGTCTACTAGCAGATTTTAGTGCATTTCAAGACACAGATGTCATTTTGCAGAAGAAGGGGTGAAGAAAACACCACCACTCTCAACCTATTCTGCATACCATCAACATCAAGATTTCAAATAAATATCTTGAAATATGAGATGTGAAAAGTGACTTCATTCTTCTGCAATGAGTAACTGAGATGTTCTCATTAGCTTAGGTGTTTGTTTAACACAGCGTTTCTCAACCTGAGAGTCAGGACCACTGGGGAGACGCAAGGGGTGTCAGAGAGGTCACCAAACACCATCGGAAAACACAGTATTTTCTGGTGGTCATGGTGGTTCTGTGTGGGAAGTTTGGCCCGATTCTCTTGTTGGTGGGGTTCAGAATGTTCTTTGATTGTAGGTGAACTATAAATCCCAGCAACTACAACTCACAAATGTCAAGGTCTATTTTCCCCAAACTCCACCAGTGTTCACATTTGGGCATATTAAATATTTGTACCAACTTTAGTCCAGATCTATTATTGTTTAAGTCCACAGTGCTTTCTAGATATAGGTGAACTACAACTTCAAAATTCAAGGTCAGTGATTACGAGACTTTTGCAGTATTTTCTGTTGGTCATAGGAGTTCTGTGCCAAGTTTGGTTCAATTCCATCATTGGTGGAGTTCAGAATGCTTGTTGATTGTAAGTGAACTATAAATCCCAGCAACTATAACTCCCAAATGACAAAGTCTATCTCCGCAAACCCTACCAGAATTCAAATTTTGGCATATCAGGTATTTGTGCCAAATTTGGTCCCTTGAATGAAAACACATCCTGCATATCTGATATTTACATTACAGTTCATAACAGTAACAAAATAATAGTTATGAAGTAGGAACGAAAATAATATTATGGTTGAGGGTCACCACAACATGGGGAACTTGTATTAAGGGGTCACGGCATTAGGAAGGTTGCGAAACACTGTTTTAGAATAATATTGCTAAAGTGGGCAAAGTTTTAACTGAATCAGTGCATTTCAAGATACTGATATCACTTTGCAGAAGAAGAAGGGAAGAAAACACCATCACTCTCAACCTACTCTGCATACCAACAAACGACATCAAAATTACAAATAAATATCTTGAAATACAAGATACGAAAAGTGACTTCCATCTTCTGCAGTGAATAACTAAGATGTTCTAACTAGCTTGGGTGCTTGTTTAACACAACATCCCTCTTGTAGTCCATATACATGTAGAATGAACAAGTTTATTCTGATCGTGCCAATTAGAAGCAATTAAGGAGAAAAAGATTTCAGGCTGGCATACAACAGTACCCTGCTGCTAGTTCTGGGACTATTCATCATAGGGGGCTCCATTTTTAATCTGCTTAAGGTCTAATTTAAATGATAATGGCTATTTTGCAAGCAACCAGACAGAAGCTGAAATGCTGAATTTGACAGAGTTCTCCTTGCAAGTCTTATTGACACAGGCTACCAAATACTTCACTGCAATCCTCCAGCAACAACAGTCATTTCTGTCTTCAATAAGCAGAAATCAATAGATTCTGCTGTAAAAAAAATCATGTTCACCCTCATTGAGGGGAAAACTCTCATCAAGTCATGCAATTTGAGGGTTATCCAAAATATTTAGCTAATTAGCACTTCAAGCGACCACTGTGATGTTTGAATTATGCTGATTCCGACATCATGCTTCAGCGATCACTGAAGTAACCTCTCCTGAACTTTCAAGAAAAGACAAAAGCAGGGATGGAGAAAGTGAATGCAATCGCATCCTGAAAGGAGGAGAGTGGACATCTGCTTTCTTGCAAAGTAAATATAAGAACCGACCCTCCTCATGCTGCACGCTAAGGATCTAAAACAGGCTTGGGCAAACTTGGGCCCTCCAGGTGTTTTGGACTCCAACTCCCACCATTCCTAACAGCCTCAGGCCCCTTCCTTTTCCCCCTCAGCCGCTTAAGCGGCTGAGGGGGAAAAGGAAGGGGCCTGAGGCTGTTAGGAATGGTGGGAGTTGGAGTCCAAAACACCTGGAGGGCCCAAGTTTGCCCATAGCTGATCTAAAGTGATCTGGAACCATATCTATTGCACAAAGATACAAAGCAAGGACTAAACCTTCTTTAAACAACTATTCAAATAAGAACAGCTTTTTTAAAAATTCAGACACACAACATATTGCCTTAATATCCTAAATGTCCCCGATTCTGTCTGAAGTTGGAAGCAAAGCCAGATCAGACCCTCTTATATTTCGATAAGAGACCTCCAATGAATAAGAAGTACTGTAGGGTATATTTCAGAGGAAGGGCCTGGCAAAAACCACCTCTAAACATTCCTTACCTGATTTTTTTTAGATCAAATAAAGATTATGTTAAAAAAATAAACATTCCTTGCCTGAGAAAAACCTATGAAACTAATGGAATTGTGAGTTGCTGTATGCCATGTTTCAGAAGCATTCTCTCCTGATGTTTTGGCCACATCTATGGCAGGCATCCTTAGAGGTTATGAAGTCTGGGGTTTATATATCTATGGAATGTCCAAGGTGGGAGAAGGCACTCTTGTCTACTTGAAGCAAGTGTGGATGTTGCAAGTGGCCATCTTGATTAGCATATAATGGCCTTACAGCTTCAAAGCCTGGCTGTTTCCTCCTCTCCGATGCTTGCCTAGTTTCCAACAGACCTCAGAACCACTGAGGATGTCTGCCATAGATGTGGCCAAAATGTCAAGAGAGAATGCTTTTGGAACATGGCTATACAGCCCAGAGAACTCATAGCAACCCAGTGATTTTGGCCATGAAAATCCGCGACAAAACATTAATGGGATATTCTTAAGGTGAATTGAAAGCACACACACAGGCAAACTATCAGTTGACAGCAGGTTGCCACATGAACCTGCTGATATTATACAGATACTAAAGAACTGTTACAGGTACACCTCTGCAACATTGTGTAAAGCAACAACATGAAACCTTTGTAAAGCAAAAAACAAGTCTTGTTCTCTCACCTTCCTCAGGATGTTCTCTGCCTTTGTCGTGGTAAATTTCCTGAGGCTGGCCTTGCCTGGACACCTAGCCAAAAAGAAACCATCCAATATCATCATCACATCAGCATGCATTTAATTTGATTTGTCCATGCTAAAACCTGGTGGTGTCCGACTGCTACAGAAACAGAACAACTTCCTAATTGTTTTTATCGTGTCAGAAGCAACTTGAGAACATACTGCAAGTTGCTTCTGATGTGAGATAATTGGCTGTCTACAAAGACAAAGCCCAGGGGATGCCCGGATGTGTAACCATCCTGCTGGGAGGCTTCTCTCATGTCGCTGCAAGCTAGAGCTGCCAGATGGGAGCTCACCCTGTCTCATGGATTCAAATCGGCAACCTTCAAGTCAGCAACCCAACCTTCAGGTCAGCACTCCAGCTGGCACAAAGGTTTAACCCATTGCGCCACTTCCTAAGCTTGAAATGATGCTCTAACAAAGGAGGCAAAAGGCTTATGTTGTCTAATTTTGTGCAGCTTTCCTAGCTTTCCATTTTTAGTGACATAATGGATTCTATAGTTTTATTTGGCACAGCTGCATTACCATTTTAATGGAAAATGGCACGAAGGGTCTCTGAATTACCTATTGAAACATTTCCTGTTTGCTTTAATGTTGGTAAGTTACTAAACAGTTTATGCAAATGCTTTACAGAGTTGATGACTAATGCTCTGACCTTGCTGATTTCAGCCCAATAAATTGTATGGCTATTCTAAGCTTAATGGTATTTATTATATGATTCTCTTTCATATAAACTTTCCTATGCCATGAAAATTGATTTACAGGTCAATACAATGTACGTCTATTGAGAAGCAAGTATCGCAGCATTAAACAAGTATTACTTCCGGGTAACTTGGTTGAGAACTTCAGTCTAAAGGAGAAGGGACTTACAATAGATTGCTTGGGTTTTCTGGGCTGTATGGCCATGTTCCAGAGCATTCTCTCCTGACGTTTCACCCACATCTATGGCAAATATCCTCAGAGGTTGTGAGATGTGTGGGAAACTAGGCAAGTGAGATTTATATATCTGTGGAATGTCCAATGTGGAAGAAAGAACTCTTGTCTGCTTGAGGCAAATGTGAATGTTGCGATTGGGACCTTGATTAGCATTTAATATCCTTGTACCTTCAAAACTTGGCTGCTACCTGCCTGGGGGAAATATATATAAACCTCACTTGCCTAGTTTCCAACAGACCTCACAACCTCTGAGGATGGCTGCCATAGATATGGGTGAAATTTCAGAAGAAAGTGCTTCTGGAACGTGACCATACAGTCCACAAAACTCACAGCAACCCAATGATTCTGGATGTGGAAACCTTCGAGAACACATTGGACTTACAATATATTGTAGTTTGGTGAGGCATCATCTCCACACCAAAAAAATGAATAAATAATATGCATTATACAGGATAAATGTGTAAGACATAACAAGCTATTCTAATATGTATTATTGATTAACAATAAAGTTAACTGGCTACTACTTTCAAATCAATCTGTGCAGGTTCCTGGGGCAGGCTAGAAACAATGAAAAATAACACAAAGCCAAGGCAAACAATGAACAACTTAAACTGAAGCAAGTTTGTAACTCAATCCCATCTCCAAACACAAAGTCCTGCTGACTTTCAGTATGCTTTAGCCTAAGGACTATGAAGTTTGTATGCATGAGACTCTTCTGCTGTCTGTTTTTGTTACAGCTCCTTTTACTTTCCTAATATATTGCTGATATCAGAATCTGCCAGCAGCAAAAGAAGGCGTTTCTCCTAACATACTTTCAGTTACCAGCTCCCATGGTCAAGCCACTGAAGCCAGAGAAGTAAGAGTTCTAGTGTTTCTCCAGATATCTTTCATGCATGTTTTCCCCCCTGTAACATGCTCTGATGTACTGAAATTCAGGCTTGGGTAATGCGTGGGGCTGGCTCATTCTGTTTCCTTTGGCAGCAACATGAAAACATCAGAGAACTGCCTACTTAAGGCCACAGTGCCCTTCTCAGTCCTGTACTGCCAAATTCAACCCCGAGCTTCTGGAATATTTTTTTTGCTTGTTTTAGGAGTTTAAATAGTGTGACCCACTTACTTTTCCATAGAACCACCCTTTTCTCCTCAAGAAAGATTGGTATCAAATTAACTTTTGAGTTGTTCAGTCTTTCAGTTGCTGTGAGTTTTCCAGGCTGCCTGGCCATGTTTCAGAAGCATTCTCTCCTGATGTTTTGCCCATATCTATGGCAGGCATCCTCAGAGGTTGTGAGGTCTGTTGGAAACTAGGCAAGAGTGGTTTATATCTCTGTGGAATGTCCAGAGTGGAGGAAAAAAACTCTAGTCCCTTGGAGGCAAGTGTGAATGTTGCAGTTGGCCACCTTAATTAACATTGAATGGCCTTGCAGCTTCAAAGCCTGGATGCTTCCTGCCTGGGAGAATCCTTTGTTGAGAGGTATTACCTGGCCCTGACTGTTTCTCTTGCCTAGTTTCCATCAGACCTCACAGCCTCTAAGGATGCCTGCCATAGATGTGGGTGAAACATTAAGAGAAAAGGCTTTTGGAACATGGCCATACAGCCCTGAAAAGTCACAGCAACCTAATGATTCTGGCCATGAAAGCTTTCAACAACACATTGTTCAGCTTTTCATTGCATTCGTTGCTTGCTCTGGGATGAGGAGGCTGCAATCTAGAGTGCATCTATGCTATCCAATTAATGCATTTGATACCACTTTGATTGCCATGGCTCAATGCTACGGGAATCATAGATGCTGTAGTTAAGTGATGCACCAGCACTCTTTGGCAGAGAAAGCTAAAGTCCTTGTAAAACTACAACTCCCAGGAGCTGATCATAATGAGCTATGGCCATTAAAGTGGAGCCAAACTGCACTAAGGAATGTTCAGGGTGGGAAAAAGAACTCTTTCCTGTTGGACACAAGTGTGAATGCTGCAATTGGTCACCTTGATTAGCATTGAATGGCCTTGCAGCTTCAAAGCTTGGCTGCCTCACTTCCCACAGACGCCATCCCTTGGCACATTGACAGCAGGGCACTGAGCAGAACCGCAATAATATGCCACAATAAACTTAATAATAATAAAAAATTAATAATAAATAAATAAATAATAAACTTAATAATAAAATTAATAAACTTAATCTTGGGTCAGGTAGAAGGCTAAGGGCCCTTCCACACTGCTATATAATCCAGAAAATCAAGGCAGAAAATCCCACAATGAGAATATATGGCAATGTGGACTCAGATATCCCAGTTCAAAGCAGATATTGTGGGATTTTCTGCCTTGATAAGAATATATGGCTGTGGGCCCTTCCACACAGCCCTTTATCTCAGAATATCAAGGCAGAATAACCCACAACATCAGCTTTGAACTGGGTTATCTGAGTCCACACTCAGATAATGTGGGATTTTCTGCCTTGATATTCTGGGATATAGGTCTGTGTGGAAGGGCCCAAAGTGGAAGAGCCCTGAGGTTTGCTTGGCAAACAAAAGGGGAAACGAGGCAAAGGAGCTCAGCTTTGCAAAAACCCAAATCTTTTGTAGGAGAAGGCAGATGCAGTGTCATGTTTACGCTTTCCCCTTTTAAAAGTCTCCTTTGCCTCAACCGCCAAAGGGTTTCCAAGGGGAAGGAATGGGAAACAGGTAGATTCAAGTGGTGGGGAAGCTGCTTTTGAACCTCTGCGTTCGCCCCGAGCCACAACTCCAAAAAGGAAGTGAGAGGAAGAAGGGGGAGAGAGAGCCTTTGGGGCGGCCAACAGCTTCCAACTCCGGTCCCTCCTCCTCCTCCTCTTCTTCTGCCAGCGCTGCTCATTCATGGGGAACCGAGGCGGATCGGGTTTCAAAGCGCCGCCGTCCAAAAACAGCCGCCCAGCCGGCGGTTCCCGGTTTCCACGCCCCGGCACACACGCAGGCTGGCTCTGCCTTGCTCGCCTGGGAGAGCCTTCCCTTCCCAAACACCCCTCTTGTCAAAGATCCTTTAGGTTTTGTGGTGCAGTGGTTCGAGCGTTAAGACCTTGGCTGGGGAATGAATGCAGTTGGACAGCACTTTGAGATGCCAGTACTGTGGAAGCCTAGGAATGGGCAAACTTCGGCCCTCCAGGTGTTTTGGACTTCAACTCCCACTAAGGAAGGGGCCCGAGGCTGTTAGGAATTGTGGGAGTTGAAGTCCAAGACACCTGGAGGGCCGAAAGTTTGCCCATGCTTATACTATTAAAATAATGAAATTGATACCACTTTAACTGTCATGACTCAATGTTATGGAAGCATGGCCGTGGTAGTTAAGTGATGCACCAGCATCACACCAGAATGGAGCCCCCCTTGTGTCGCCAGAACTGCTGCCCGACAAATCAGTGGTTGGAATCCCGGGAGAGTGGGTTGAGCTCCCTCTGTCAGCTCCAGCTCCCCATGCAGGGACAGGAGAGAAGCTTCCCACAAGGATGGTAAAACATCAAAACATCCGGGGCGTCTCCTGGGCAACAGACGTCGATTATCTCATACTCCTGGGGAACGTGCTTACAGACGGCCAGTTCTCACACCAGAAGCGACTTGCAGTTTCTCAAGTCGCACCTGACACACGCACACAAACACTTGGGAGTTGAAGTCCAAAACACCTGGAGGCCCCAAGTTTGCTTTTGCCTGGTGTACTACTCTTGCTGGTGAAGCGCTCCTTCCAGAAAGTTTGTTCCACTTCCTCAGCTGCAGTGCCACTTCCCCGTGCCCCACACCAATGGCCTTCCCCCCACTCCTCCTCCTCTTCCTCTTCCTCCTTGTCTTCTTACCTCGTGCCCATTGCTGCTCGGGATTGTTTCCGACTCGTTGACCAGCGAGGACTTGATGTCGGCCAAGTCGCCCTCTTCCTCCGGGTGGCTGATCTCGGCGAAGATCTTCTCCTTCTGAGGGTCGCCCTCGTCTTTGAAAGGGATCATCTCGTCGGTGGCGCAGAGCTCGGGGTCCCCTCCACCTCCTCCGCCGCCTCCTCCACCTCCCGAGAGCTGAGGCATCGTGGCTGCTGCCTCTGGAGAGTCTGCTCCGGCCCAGAAGGAAGGAAGGAAGGAAGGAAGGAAAGAAGAAGAGAGAGAGGAGGGGGAAATAAAGGGACGCAGGAGAAGGGGGGGGGGGGGGGAGAAACAACAGGAAGGATGGAAGTTAGACGTCTTGGAGAGGAGACCTCCCAATGTAACCAGCCCACACAAATACACAAACACTCTTCTCTTCAAGGGTTGCCCTCCCAACCATCACTAAACACCTGAAGGGAGGCCTCGCCTGTGTCTTTGGTCTGCAGGTCTTGAAAAGAAAGGGAGGAGAGAGGAAGGAAGGAAGGAAGGAAGGAAGGAAGGAAGGACGGAAGGAAGGAAGGAAGGAAGGAAGGAAGGAAGGAAGGAAGGAAGGAGACACAGAGAGAAAGGAGGAGGGAAAAAGAGGATGCAGGAGGAGAGAAAGAACCAACAGGAAGGATGGAAGTTAGACCCCTCAATTAATGAACCCACACAAATACCAAACACATTTCGCTTCAAGGGTTGCCCTCCCAACCATCACCAAACACCTGAAAGGAGGCCTCGCCTGTGTCTTTGGTCTGCAGGTCTTGAAAAGAAAAAGAAGGAAGGAAGGAGAAAGACAGAGAGGAAGGAAAAGGGAAAAAGAGGACGCAGGAGGACAAAAAGAAAGAAACAACAGGAAGGATGGAAGTTAGAAGTCTTGGAGAGGAAACCCCTCAATTAATAAACCCACACAAACACACAGACACACTTCGCTTCAAGGGTTGCCCTCTCAACCATCACTAAACACCTGAAGGGAGGCCTCACCTGTGTCTTTGGTCTGCAGGTCTTGAAAAGAAAGAAAGGGAAGAGAGGAAGGAAAGGAAGGAAGGAAGGAAGGAAGGAAGGAAGGAAGGAAGGAAGGAAGGAAGGAGACACACACAGAGGAAGGAGTTAAGAAGAGGACGCAGGAGGAGAGAAAGAAAGAACCAACAGGAAGGATGGAAGTTAGAAGTCTTTGAGGGGAGACTTCTCTTCAATCTAAGCAACCCACACAAATACACAAACACTCTTTGCTCCAACCATGACCAAACACCTGAAGGAGGAGAAAAGAGGGAAGAGAGGCCTTGTCTGTGCCTTTGGTCTGCAGGTCTTTAAAAAAAGAGGAGAGAGAATGAGAGAGGAAGGAAGGAAGGAAGGAAGGAAGGAAGGAAGGAAGGAAGGAAGGAAGGAAGGAAGGAGGAAGGAAGGAAGGAAGGAAGGAAGGAAGGAAGAAGGAAGGAAGGAAGGAAGGAAGGAAGGCAGACCCCACTCCTTTCCCTTCCCCAGTTTCTGTTGTGTCTGCCGCGAGAAGACAGGAAAGTCTGGACAAGTTTGCGCCTCTGCCCGGTTTGGCTTCTCTCTCCCACCCCCCCCCCCCCCCCCCCCCCCCCCCCCCCCCCCCCCCCCCCCCCCCCCCCCCCCCCCCCCCCCCCCCCCCCTCTCTCTCTCTTTCAATAGCGTCACTTTTGGTTTGCCAAAACATAAACACCCTCTTGAGCCTTTCTTCCGCTTGGTATCGTCTTTTTCAAAAAGAAATACAAATGCAGGTCAAGAAATAAGAGCTATTTTGGGCAGTTTGGAGGGACTCTGACAGGGCAGCTGGGTTCGGAAAGAGCTTGAGTGGAGAAGGAAGGGGAAGTGCCACAAACACAGACTTCACAGAGGTGAAGGGGAATTATCGGAGTGAAAGAGAGAGGAGAAAGGAAAGAGGAAAGTAAGAAGGGAAGCCTCTCTCTCTTTTCCGCACAGCTCCCCAGCCACTCGCACCTCCTCCCCACCAATACACCCACTCAGTGACTGGAGAAGGAAGGGGAAATGCCACAGACACAGACTTCACAGAAAAAAAGGGGAAATACCAGAGTGATAGAGAGTGGAGAAGAGGCAGAGGAAAGTAACAGAGAAGAAGGGAAGCCTCTCTCTCTTTCTCTCTCTCTTCCCTAGTACCCACCTAATAAGTGGAGAAGGAAGGGGAAATGCCACAGACTTCACAGAGGGAAGGGGATATGCCAGAGTGAAAAAGAGAGAAGAGGAAAGTAAGAAAAAAGAAGGGAGACCTCTCTCTCTATTTCTCCTTCTCTCTCTCCGCCACACCACCACGCACACCCCCTCCCCCCCCCCCAATTACCCACCCAATAAGTGGAGAAGGAAGGGAAAATGCCACAGACACAGACTTCAAAGAGGGAATGATATATACCAGAGTAAAAGAGAGAGAAGAGGAAGAGGAAGGAAAGAAAGAAGGGAAGCCTCTCTCCCTCCCTATTTCTCTCTCTCCTCTACACAGCTCCCCAGCCACGCACACCTCCTCTCCGCACCTAAACCCACGCACCGGGCCTCTGCCTTTGTCCCTGGGGCCGGGGAGTGCCGGCCTCCCCCTTCCGAAGGGTCTCTCCCTCCTCTTCTTCGCTGTCTTCGTCTCCAGAGAGAAAAAGGGGGGACCCTGGAGGTTGGGGTTCGCCAGGTGGGCTGTGGGCGCGCGAGACCCGGAAGCCCCTTGAGCGAGACCCTTAAACTTCTTGCGTGGCAGAAGAAGAAGGGAAAAAAGACCCCTTTTCCTTAGAGTCCTTAGATACAAGTCGTGTTTCAAAAGTCGCCAAGGTTGACTTAAGTCCTCAGGAGGAGAAAAGAGTCACTGGGGGGGTTCTTCTTCTTTTTGCTCAGGTGAGGAGGGTTCGTGGTCCAAACAATCCACGGGAATGTCAAGCTTCCCTTCTCAAACTCTTATCTTCAGTTACGGGGAAAGAGTCGCCTCTCTGCGTGCGACCCACGGTCTCGCGTGGAGCATGCTCCAAAAGGCAGTGGTCTCTCTTGGTCTCTCTCTCTTTCTCTCTCGGTCTCTCTCCTCCTCTGGCTCCCTCCGTAGTGGAACTTTAACATTCCCTCCTCCTCCTCCCACTCCCCCTTTCCCTCCCTCCTCCCCCTTTTCCTCTCTCTCTCTCTCTCTCTCGCTCTGTTGAAAGGGTGGGGGCGGGAGGAAGAAGATGAAAGGGAAGCCGCCGCTTTGATTGACAGCGCATTGATAGACGCTCGGGAGAGAGGGAGAGAAAAAGGAAATGTAGCCATCCCGAGGAGAAGGGGAGGGGGCTGGAAAGGAGGGGAGAGGACCCGCAACAACAACCACCACCTCAACCCAGCTTAGGAAGCAAACTGGAAAAGGAATGGGATCTCTGTCTTGTTAAAAATTATGATATGTATGTACCCAAAGTTTTTTTTCTCTCCTTTCCTTTTTGGCACAGCCATGGGAAACAAGTTTGAGAAAAATAGAATATCATAAACTCAGCTACTGAGTTCCACATCAAGGAAAGGTGCGAGCTTAGGGTCAGAATAGGAAGCAAGAAGCTTATCCAGGAAGGTTGTTGTGAGTTTTTCGGGCTGTATGGCCATGTTCCAGAAGCATTCTCTCCTGACATTTCGCCTGCATCTATGGCTGGCATCCTCTGAGGTTGTGGCCAATTGCAGCATTCACACTTGCCTGAAACAGATAAGAGTGAATGTTGCAATTGGCCACAACCTCTGAGGATGCCTGCCATAGATGCAGGCGTAACGTCAGGAGAGAATGCTTCTGGAACATAGCCACACAGTCCGGAAAAGTCACAACAACCCAGTGATTCCGGCCATGAAAGCCTTCAAAAATACATTGTATCCAGGAAAACAAGTAAGTCAAGAAGTCCTCTTGAAGACAAAACAAAAACATAGCCATTAAATGCTAATCAAGGTGGCCAATTGCAACATTCACACCTACTTCCAACAGACAAAAGTTCTTTCTCCCACCGTGGATATAAACCCCATTTTCCTAGTTTCCAACAGACCTCACGAGTTGTAGGTTTTTCGGGCTATATGGCCATGTTCTAGAAGCATTCTCTCCTGACGTTTCGCCTGCATCTATGGCAAGCATCCTCACTACCTCTGAGGATGCCTGCCATAGATGCAGGCGAAACGTCAGGAGGGAATGCTTCTGGGACATGGCCATACAGCCCGAAAAACAAACAACCGTAGCCATTCAATGCTAATCAAGGTGTCCAATTACGACATTCACACCTACCTCAAACAGACAAGAGTTCTTTTTCCCATCGTGGATATTCCACAGAGATATAAACCCCATTTTCCTAGTTTCCATCAGACCTCACAACGGACTGTTGTAGGTTTTTCGGGCTATATGGCCATGTTTTAGAAGCATCCTCTCCTGACTTTGCGATTGGGACCTTGATTAGCATTTAATATCCTTGCATCTTCAAAACCTGGCTGCTTCCTGCCTGGGAGAAATATATATAAACCTCTTTTTCCTAGCTTCCAATAGACCCTACAACTTCTGATGATGCCTGCCATAGATGCAGGCGAAACGTCAGGAGAGAATGCTTCTGGAACATGACCACACAGCCCGGAAAATTCACAACAACCCAGTGATTTCGGCCACAACAACCCAAAAACATAAATTGCATTAAAAAACTCACAACAACCCCAAAACATAAATTGCATAAAAAAACTCACAACAACCCCAAAACATAAATTGCATTGGGTTGCTGTAGGTTGTTTTTAATGTTGTGAGCCGTTTTGAGAGAGGAAAATGAGATGATGATAATAATAATAATAATAATAATAATAATAATAATAATATCTATTACCCATCTAATAATAATAATAGGACTCACTATCACCCTATCCCCCCCCCCCCATTAGATCCATTTGAACTCAAATCCCTTCCAGTGTCCCCATCCCCAATTCTCCTGGCATCGTTTATATAGATATTCTCTTATTGTTGTTATGATCTTAGATGGGTTGAGGGCTTTTTTTTTGCAAGCTCCGAGGGTTGGAAGGGAATTGCTCCTTCCAAAGGGGTGGAGGTTTCTAATTCACTCTCCCCTT
The DNA here is from genome assembly GCF_025583915.1 of Anolis sagrei ordinatus. Lineage (NCBI taxonomy): Eukaryota > Metazoa > Chordata > Lepidosauria > Squamata > Anolidae > Anolis > Anolis sagrei. Next base: position 176,413,194 of record NW_026847549.1, on the reverse strand, counting down.
CCCCAAGGAAACCTCTCCGGAGAGGGCAAATAATAGTTATCTGAACATCTTCAGACAAATCTGGAACAAGGATGTTTTTCTAGGGCTGCTTTGTTAAGCCTTCCCCTTTTTGGAGGAGGAGGAGGAGAAGAAGGGGGAGCGCATACATTTCAAATTGTTTGGTGGCTGGAAGTGGAGGGTGTGTTGAGTGGGGGGGAGACGGAGAAGAAGGCTCGTGTGGGTGTTTTTGTTTGTTTATATTTACAGTTTTAGAAAGAGATAGGCAGAGAGAGAGAGAGGAAGGGAGGGGAAAGGCGTCGTTACGAAATGGGAAGGCAGGGAGAGAGGGAAAGGGATCAGAAAGGAGCAGGCAATGTAGGGTTAGCAAGCAGGGATCATAAGAGACCCCTGGATGCTTACTTAGAAGGTAAATGCAGAGGAAAACAAACATCCAAAAGCGTCCTGTGTACATTTTATGTCTCATTGGATTGAATGGTATGGTTACTTCGACTTCCTAGAGTCGGGCTGTGACTTCTCTTCAAAATAAAATATCCTACCGATAGTATTTTTCTATGTTCTTTATGTGCAGTAATTGAAATGTGCCAACGTTAGTATGCGGAAGTGGAATCAAACATGGCACCGATATATAATAGGATTGAACACAGCATCTATCTATTATCTATTGTCGAAGGCTTTCATGGCCAGAATCACTGGGTTGTTGTGAGTTTTTCGGGCTGTATGGCTATGTTCCAGAAGCATTCTCTCCTGACGTTTCGCCTGCATCTGTGGACATTCCATATATCTATATCTATCTATATCTATATATTTCGCCTGCATCTGTGGACATTCCACAGATAGATAGACAGATCTATCTATCTATCTATTGACTGGTTGCCCCGACACGACAAATATCTATCTATCTATCTATCTATCTATCTATCTATCTATCTATCTATCTATCTATCTATCTATCTATCTATCTATCTATCTATCATCTATCTATCTATCATCTATCTATCTCATCTATCTATCTATCTATCTATCTATCTATCTATCTATCTATCTATCTATCTATCTATCTATCTATCTATCTATCTATCTATCTATCTATCTATCTATCTATCTATCTATCTATCTATCTATCTATCTATCTATCTATCTATCTATCTATTGACTGGTTGCCCTGACACGACAAATATCTATCTATCTATCTATCTATCTATCTATCTATCTATCTATCTATCTATCTATCTATCTATCTATCTATCTATCTATCTATCTGTGGATAGGCAGAGTTTGAAATTTACTCCTAATGCTTCTTTCTCCCACCTTGGACATTTCACAGATATATATATATATATATATCCCATTTTCCTAGTTTCCAACCTCGCAACCTCTGGGGATGCCTGTCATAGATGTGGGCAAAACGTCAGGAGATAATGCTTCTGAAACATAGCATACAGCCCGGAAAACTCACAACAACCTATACATTATCTATCTATATAATTGAACATGGGGTGTGTATGCATACATATAATGAAAAGGGGCCAAAATTAATGCAAATAGTGGAAATTAGATAGCTCTATATAGAGTTGAACGTCTTCTCTCTCTCTCTCTTTCTCTCTTAACCTATCTACCTACCTTTGTAATTGAACATGGCATCAATATGTATCTCTCTAGATAGATAGATAGATAGATAGATAGATAGATAGATAGATAGATAGATGGACTGTACTGTGCCAAAACTAGCATGCAAAAGTGGAATACAACATGACATCGATATATGTGCGTGTGTGTGTGTGTGATTGAACACAGCATCCATCTATTATCTGTCTATATAATTGAATATGGTATGTGTGCATACATACATATAGTAGAAATGAGCCCAAATTAGATAGAGAGTTGAACATCTTCTATCGATCTCTCCCTCTTTACCTATCTACCTACCTTTCTAATTGAACATGGCATCAATATGTATCTCTCTTGATAGATAGATAGATAGATAGATAGATAGATAGATAGATAGACGGACTGTATTGTGCCACAATTAGCATGCAAAAGTAGAATACAACATGACATCAATATATATATATGATTAAACATAGCATCTATTATCTATCTATATAAATGAACATGGTATGTTTGCATAAATACAATCAATGGAAATGGGCCAAAATTAGATAGATATATAGATCTCTCCCTCCCTCTTTACCTATCTATCTACCTTTCTAATTGAACATGGCATCAATATATATATCTCAATAGATAGATAGACAGACAGACCTTATTGTGCCAAAATCAGCATGCAAATACAACATAATATCGAGATATATAGATACATACATATAGATATATACAATCTATCTATCTAATCGAACATGAGATCAATGTATGCGTCTCTCTATCTCTCTTTCTAAAGTATATATATATAATTTAAGTGTGCCAAATTACCATGCAACAGTGGAATACAACAGGGTTATCTACCTACCTACCTACCCACCCACCCACCCATCCATCTATTTATCTATCTCTGTATCCATCCATCCATCTATCTACTTACCTATCCATCTATCTATCCCTCAACCTTCCTACCTACCTATCCACCTATCCACCTATCCATCCTACCTACCCACCTACCCATCCATTCATCCATCTATTTAACCATCCATCTATCGATCTATCTACTTACCTATCCATCTATCTATTCCTCTACCTTCCTACTTATCCAACTATTTATCCATCCATCTATTATCTCTCTACTTACCTACCTACCCACGCATCCATTCATCCATCTATTTATCCATCTCTGTATCCATCCATCCATCTACCTACCTACCTACCTACCTATCCATCTATGTATTCCTCTACCTACCTACCTACCTGTCCATCTATACATCCATCCACCTATATATCTATCCATCCAGTCACACACATATAGTGCTATTAAATTGTGTCAAGGAAATGATGAGAAACCCAACTCCCGGCTTCCCCGTGGGCGTGTTTACATGGGAGTAACCGCATCGGATTCCACGGGGCTTCCTAGCTTTTGGAAAGCGTGGGTTCGGTTTTGGTCGGTTCGGAGTCGTTTTAACCCAAGTTAAAGGGACAGATCCTTCTCAGCAGAGATGAAACCGTAGGCTAGATTAGAAATCTCATCCTCGCCTCAAACACGTGAGGCTGGTTTTCCTCATCTCTTTCCTAATGAGACCGTTCTGGGACGCGCGTGGGAGTGGGGGAGACACGGCTCTTTCCTTCAACGAGACTTTAATGGGAGGAGCTGAGCCAAGGGAAAATTATTTTCGGGATTTAGCTTTGGTTGATCCAATCGGTCCGAGGCACTAAAATCTCTCCAGGAGAAGAGGGAGAGGAGAGCTGGAAGGGAATGCAATTGAGCTTCCCACCTTTGTGTCTCCAAACCATTACCTGTGGACGGAGGGTGCATTATACTGTGGGAACGAATGGAGTTTGACACCACTTTAACCGCTTTGCCTCAATGCCATAGAATCCTAGGAGCTGTAGTTTTGGAAGCGTCATCTGAAGACCTTGTAAAACTGCAACTCTCATGATGACACAATATTGAGACATAGACGTTCAAGTGATGCCAAACTGCATTAATTCGCCCAGAAATCTAAAGGTGTTTTGGTTGGCTGATTACCTTTTCGCTTAAGCTGCTGAGGGGGGAAAGGAAAAGGCCTGAGGCTGTTAGGAATGGTGGGAGTTGAAGTCCAGAACACCTGGAAGGCCCAAGATGGCCCATGCCTGGTTTCACAGCTTTGAGAATCCAAAGTTGCCTTGGCCATAGTGCAAATTTTCAACCTACTCGTGTATACCTTCAAAAAGCTTCATAACAGAGTTGGAAGGGACAAGGACTATCTAATCTCAATTTGCCATTGAGGTGCGTCCACACTGGTGAATTAATGCAGATTGAGCCTTGGCTGCCATGGCTCAAGGTTATGGAATCCTGGGAGCTGTAGATTGTTGAGGCACCAGCACTCTTGGGCAGAGAAGGCAACACAGGTCATGTGTAACTCCTCCTCCTCCCATGATCTCCATAGCAGTTAAAGTGGTGTCAAACTGCATTCATTCTGCAGTATAGATGCAAATCCACTTTAATGGTTGGGGGCTGCTATTCTCCTTTAAAGGTTCTCCCTTATTCTCCCTTATTAACGAGGAAGTAGGAAGAGGAGAAGAACAAGACCTTAAAGGGAGCAACTATGCCTTCAAAGCGTTGCTGTCAGTTTTCCGGGATATCTGGCCACGTTCCAGAAGCATTCTCTCCTGACGTTTCGCCCACATCTATGGCAGCCACCCTCAGAGCTTGAGGTCTGTTGGGGTTTATATATCTGTGGAAGGTCCAGGGTGGGAGAAAAAGCTCTTGTCTGATGGAGGAAAGTGTGAATGTGGCAATTGGCCACCTTGATTCGCATCGAATAGCCTTGCAGCTTCAAAGCCTGGCTGCTTTCTGCCTGGGGGAATCCTTTGTTGGGAGATGTTAAGTGGCCCTGATTGTTGCATATCTGGAATTCCCCTGTTTTTTTTTAGTGTTCTTTATTTACTGTTTTGATTTTAGAGTTTTTTAAAATACTGGTAGCCAGATTTTGTTCATTTTTATGGTTTCCTCCTTTCTGTTGAAATTGTCTCCATACTTGTGGATTTCAGTGACTTCTCTGTGTAGTCTGACGTGGTGGTTGTTAGAGAGGTCCAGCATGTCTGTGTTCTCTTATTCCTCCAATATGGGAAATATTTCAATAGAGAGATCTTCCCCTGTGAGTTTTCTGGGCTGTCCCAGAAGCATTCTCTCCTGACATTTCACCCAGGCATCCTCAGAGGTTGTGAGGTCTGTTGGAAACTGGGCAAGTATCTATCTCTATCTCTATCTCTATCTCTATCTCTATCTCTCTCTCTCTCTCTCTCTCTCTCTCTCTCTCTCTCTCTCTCTCTCTCTCTATCTCTTATCTCTATGTCTGTCTGTCTGTCTGTCTGTCTGTCTGTCTGTCTGTCTGTCTGTCTATCTATCTATCTATCTATCTATCTATCTATCTATCTATCTATGGAATGTCCAATATATATCTGTGGAATTTCCAACAGATATATATATCTGTGGAAGGTCCAGGGTGGGAGAAAGAACTCTTGTCTGCTGGAGGCAAGTATGAATGTTGCAATTGGCCAGCTTGATTAGCATTGAATAGCCTTGCAGCTTCAAAGCCTGGCTGCTTCCTGTCACTCTAACAAACACTATGTCAGACTACACAGAGAAGCCAATGAAATCCTCAAGCGTGTGGACAATTTCAACAGAATGGAGGAAACCATGAAAATCAACAAAGAATTCCCCCAGGGAGGAAGCAGCCAGGTTTTGAAGCTGCAGTGCTATTCAATGGTAAGCAAACTGACCAATTGCAACATTCACACTTGCCTCAAACAGGCAAGAGTTCTTTGTCCCACCCTGGTCAATTCCACAGATATATAAACCCATTTTCCTAGTTCCAACAGACCTCACTACCTCTGAGGATGCTTGCCATAGATGCAGGCGAAACTTCAGGAGAGTACGCCTCTAGAACATGGCCATATAGCCCCCAAAAACCTACAACAACCCAGACAAGAGTTCTTTCTCCCACCCTGGAAATTCCACAGAGATGTAAACCTCACTTGCCTAGGTGTGAATGTTGCAATTGGCCACCTTGATTAGCATTAATAGCCTTGCAGCTTCAAAGCCTTTCAGGCCATCGAATACTGATCAAGGTGGCCAAGTGAAACATTCACACCTAACTCCAACAGACAAGAGTTCTTTCTCCCACTCTGGACATTCAAGAGAAGGAGGAGGCTGTGCTTGAGGCGGGTGTGAATGTTGGAATTGGCTACCTTGATTAGCCTTGCAGCTTCAAAGCCTGGCTGCTTCCTGTTTGTTTGTTCATTTCCATGTTTTCCTCCTTTCTGTCGAAATTACCCATGTGCTTGTGGATTTCAATGGCTTTTCTGTGTAGTCTGACATGGTGGTTGGTTGTTAGGGAAGTCTCCCTTATTCCTCCAAATAAGGGAGATATTCCGGCAGAGAGACCCATTTTCCCCTTTGGAAACCCGACCCAAATCCGCAGATAAGCTCAGGATTTGCTTTAACAGGCATACGTGGTTTTAGTGTTTCGCCCGTTTATATATTATGAACCGTTTGCGTGGGTCTTTGCCTTTAACCCACGGCATTTGAGGGAAGGCAAAGCAAGTGGGCGAGGTGGGCGAGGAAGAACTCGTCCAGAGAAGGGAAACTCTCCCGACCAGGAAGTCCCAGCCAAGATAATAATAATAATAATAATAATAATACCCCAGGAAACAGGCATTGTGCCGCCTTCTCCCTTTCGAAAATCTCTTATTAGCTGTCAGAACGATTAGCGTTCGGGTCTCCAATTAGCATGTGTCTAATCGATTGGCATTGCCATTAAAAAAAAAAAAGATATCGAGGCAGGATGGGGGAAATCCTTTCCAGCTCCAACGAGATTTGTGTCAATTTTGGGGGTGTTTACTGTGCCTGGACCCTGGAGAAGGAGAGAAAGGGGAGCTGCCTTCCTTCCTCCCTTCCTCGCTTTCTTCCTCCGGGGAGGACTGTTCTGTTCACACGGAGGTTTAGTATTAATCTGATCCCTCTAATAAAACAATTAGGGGAGGATTTGTGCCTGTTTCTGAAATTTGCCCTAAATCTGTTTTTTTCCACCCCTCCTTCTGCCCTCCCTTTTCCATCAGCCTACATGCCCACCGGCTCCCTTCTCATCAACACCATACTTTCAAAACTATATACATGTCTGTGGATTTGTGTATTTATATATGTGTGTATGTATCTATCTATATAAATACAAATGTAATGTTCGTTTGTGGGATTAACATAACTCAAAAACCACAGGACTAATTGACACCAAATTTGGGCACAATACACCTCTCAGGCCAATGAGTGACCATCACTCATAAAAATACTGGAAAACACAGCAGAAGGGACTTAAAAAGCCAAAATATAAAAAATACATTAAAGATTAATAATAATATTAATATAATAATAATTAGAAATCCACCAAATTTGGACACAATACACCTCTCAGGCCAATGAGTGATCATCACTCATAAAAACACTATAAAACACAGCAGAAGGGACTTAAAAAGCCAAAAATAAAAAAAATATCAAAGATTAATAATAATATCAATATAATAATGATTAGAAATCCACCAAATTTGGACACAATACACCTCTCAGGCCAATGAGTGATCATCACTCATAAAAATACTGGAAAACACAGCAGAAGGGACTTAAAAAGCAAAAAAAAAAATTAAAGATTAATAACAATAATAATAATAAGAAGAAGAAGAAGAAGAAGAAGAAGAAGAAATCCAGCACTGCAAAGCTAGGCTACTGTTCCTGAGCATGCACAGAGGGTCATAGAAATATAATAATAACAACATAGAATAATGGAATAATAAATATATAATAATATTATTATTGTATTATTATAATACAATAATAATAATAGAATAATAATAGAAGCTATATAAATAAAAATGTAATGTTAGTTTGTGGGATTAACATAACTCAAAAACCATTGGACGAATTGACACCAATTTTGGACACAATACACCTCTCAGGCCAATGAGTGACCATCACTCATAAAAGCACTGAAAAACACACTGGAAGGGCCTTAAAAAGCAAAAAAACAACAACATTACAATGCATGCGCAAAACCACATATATACACAAACACACACAAATACACAAACACACACATATAAAGAAATATACACACACATATATGCATATATATACACACAAAGAACATATACACAGACTAGGCCACAGCAACACGTGGCAGGGGATGGCTAGTCTTCTATATAAATACAAATGTAATGTTCGTTTGTGGGATTAACATAACTCAAAAACCACTGGACTAATTGATACCAAATTTGGACACAATTGGCCTTTCAGGCCAATGAGTGACCATCACTCATAAAAACCCCGAAAAACAAAGCAGAAAAGATTTAAAAGCCAAAAACCCCATTAAAATGCATGCACAGAACCACATATATACAAATATATGCACACAAAACACATATTCATAGACTGGGCCACACCAATGCCTGGCAGGGGATGGCTAATATCTTCTATTTAAAAAACAATGTAATGTTTGTTTGTGGGATTAACATAACTAAAAAACCACTGGACGAATTGATACAACATTTGGACACTACA
>NW_026847549.1:176232497-176402497 GCF_025583915.1 Anolis sagrei ordinatus | reverse complement strand
TGTGGAATCCAGGGAGTTGTAGTTTTAGCCTCCTCTGCCCAAGGGCCCTGATGCCACGTTACAGCTCATAGGATTCCATGGCATTTAGATATATGTCACTTAGAGTGGCTCCATTGATTTCATGGGGTTTTCGTGCATGTGTCTTTAAATCTCCTGTCGAATTATGGTGACCCATGAAAATCCCATAGAATTATATTCCTTCCCCTGAAATGTAGCCCACAGCACCAGGCACTGATTGGCAGTCTCTCAACCAAGTACTAGCCAGAGCTGACCTTGCTTAGCTTCGAAATCAGACTGACATTTAGGGTTTTGGGTTGCTGTGAGTTTTCCGGGCTGTCTGGCCATGTTCCAGAAGCATTCCCTCCTGACGTTTCGCCCACATCTGTGGCAGGCATCCTCAGAGGTTGTGAGCTTTGTTGGAAACTAGGCAAAGTTGGAGGCAAGTGTGAATGTTGCATTTAGTTGCAATTGGTCAGCTTGATTAGCATTGAATAGCCTTGCAGCTTCGAAACCTGACTTTTTCCTGCCTGGGGGAATCCTTTGTTGGGAGGTGTTATCTGGCCCTGATTGTTTCTTGTCTGGAATTCCCAGTTAACACTTCCCAACAAAGGATTCCCCCAGGAAGGAAGCAGCCAGGCTTTGAAACTGCAAGGCCACTCAACCATCACACTTGCTCGTGCCTCACCAAACATTCCTCATCACACCAGAGAATGAATCCACTTTAAATCCGATTTCTGCCTCCTGCAGAATTCTGGGTTTTGTAGTTTAGTGGGGCTATTAAAGGCTCCTCCCTAAACTACAAACCCCAGAATTCTGCAGGAGGCAACGACCGGATTTAAAGCGGATTCATTATCTAGTATGACGAAGGAGGATCAACTCCAAAACACAATCTGCGAGGAAATTGTTGCTACCTTGTGTCATACCAACTTTGATTGACACACCTTCCTCAGAAACCTGATATTCTTCGGGGGTGGGGGGACGGGACAAATGGACAAAATTACAGCGTGACACTCTTTTATTTGGGGTAAAAGTGTTTCTCAACCTTCCTAATGCTTTGACCCCTTAATACAGTTCCTCATGTTGTGGTGACCCCCAACTATAACATTTTCTTTGTTGCTACTTCATAACTGTAATTTTGCTACTGTTATGAATTGTCATGTAAATATCTGAGGTGCAGGATGTATTCTCATTCACTGGACCAAATTTGGCACAAATACCCGATACGCCCATTGAATACTGGTGGGGTTGGGGGGGGGGGGGCATTGATTTTGTCATTTGGAAGTTGTAGTTGCTGGGATTTATAGGTCACCTACAATCAAAGAGCATTCTGAACTCCACTAGTGATGGAACCGAATCAGTCTCGGCACACAGGACTCCCACGACCAACAGAAAATACTGGAAGGGTTTGGTGGGCATAGACCTTGACTTTTGGAGTTGTAGTTCACCTGCAGAGAGCACTGTGGACTCAAACAATGATGGATCTGGACCAAGCTTGGTATGAATACCCAATATGCCCAAATGTGAACAGTGGTGGGGTTTGGGGGAAATGGACCTTGACATTTGAGAGTTGTAGTTGCTGGGATTTATAGTTCACCTACAATCAAAGAGCATTTTGAACTCCACAAACGATGGAATTGAGCCAATCTTGGTACACAGAACCCCCATAACCAATAGAAAATAGTGTTTTCTGATGGCCTTTGGCGACCCCCTTAACACCCCTCTTGTGACCCCCTCCAGAGATCCCAAACTGAGAAACGTTGGGGTAAAAGAAGTTGCGAAAGTGGCGACTGATTCGGAATGGAAAAGGTGGGCAGTGGCGGAGTGGTTGCGATTGGAAGATAACGCATTGGCTATAATCACGCATTTCCTGAAGCATTAAAGCAGAAATGGTAATTGGAGGGAGGAAGTGTCACCCCTTGAACTCCCCCAGAAGCGGCTTTGGTGTGTGCTTTTTTTTCTCCTTCCAGAGCCTCTGCTTCCCAACAGATGCCTGCCAGGAATTTTCCCCCATGTCCTAGGATTAGGATGCGCGTGGTTTCGAAACAGGGAGGGAAAGCAAGAGGCCAGCCTGGTGCCCGGACCCAGCCAGATCAGGAAACTTTATCTCTGGGAAGAAGGGAAGCGGGTGGGCGGGGAAGCGGACCTTCCTGTTCAAAGAGCGAGCCAAACCGGACCCGGCTTTGGAGAAGACTAAAGACCCTGCGAACCTACACCAGGAAGGGACACACTCGGGCTCTCCAGGTGTTTGGGACTCCAACTCCCACCATTCCTAACAGCCCCAGGCTGCCTAAGTAGCTGAGGGGGGAAAGGATGGGGTCTGAAGCTGTTAGGAATGGTGGGTGTTGAAGTCCAAAACATCAGGAATTTGCCCATGCCTGCTCTACACCTTTCAGGATTCCATAGCGTTGAGTCTGGACAGTTAATTCCAGTGTTACTGTTGCATTTTTAACGTGAGAAAGGAGGAGAAAGACAGAGAAGAATGAGGAGGAGAGAGGAAAATAGAGAGCGGGAAGAGAGAGGAAAGAGATAAGAGGGAACAGAGCGAGGGAGGAAAAGAGAGAGAGAAAGAAAACGGAAGAAGAGAGAGGAGGAGGAAAAGACAGAAGGGGTAGAGAAGAAAAGTCGAACAGAAAAGAAGGAGAAAAGGAGGAAAAGAGACTGGAAGAAAGAGAGGAGAGAGGAAAACATAGGAAAAGAGAGGGGGAAAAGAGAGAGAGAGGAGGGAGGTTGATAGAAAAGGAGAGAGAAAAAGAGAAGGAGAGAGAAGGGAGAGGATAACAAAGAGAGGGAGGAGAAGAGACAAAAATAGAGAGGAAAATAGGGAAGAGGGGACAGAACGGGGGTGGGAGGAAAAGATAGAGAAGAAAAGAGAGGAAAGGGAAAAAAGGAAAAAAGACTGGGAGGGAAAGGAGTAGAGAAGAAGAGACAAAGAGAAAAGTAGAAAAGGAGGAAAAGAGACAGGAAGAAAGAGGAGAGAGGAAGACAGAGGAAAAGAGAGAGGGGAAAAGAGGTGGAAAGAAAAAGAGAGACAGAAAAAGAAGGAGAGAGGAGGAAGAAAGATGGAATGTAAAGGAGAGACAGATAAAGAGGGAGACAGGAAGACAGAGGAAGAGAGCGAGAGAAGGAAAGAAAGAGAGACAGAGAAGAGAGGGAGAGAGGAAGAAAGATGTAAAGGAGAGACAGAAAAAGAGAAGGAGATAGGAAGAAATATGGAAAATAAAGGAGAGACAGAAAAAGAGAGAAAGTGGAAGACAGTGGACGAGGGAGAGAGGAAGAGACATGGAAAGAAAAAGAGAGACAGAAAAAGAGGGAGGGAGAGGAAGACAGAGGAAGAGAGAGAGAGAGGAAGAGAGGTGGAAAGAAAAGGAGAGACAGAAAAAGAGAGGGAAAGGAAAACAGAGAGAATAAGAGAGGGGAAGAAAAAGTGAGAGGGAAAAAAGAGAGAGCAGAAGGAAGGGAGAGAGTAGAGAAAGGAAAAGAGAAGGAACAGAGGCGAGTTAAAGAGAAGGGGAGAAAGAAAGAGGAGAGAGAAGAGAGGGGAAGAGCCTGTGCAAGAGGAGGAGAGAAGAAAAGAGAGAGAGAGAGAGTACTGCGTGGGCCAGATCCCCCTGCCACGGCCCGTGGGGTGGGTGGGAGTGAGTGAGTGAGTGAGTGAGTGAGTGAGTGAGTGAGTGAGTTGTGTGTGTGTGTGTGTGTGTGTGTGTGTGTGTGTGTGGTGAGAGAGAGAGAGAGAGAGAGAGAGAGAGAGAGAGAGAGAGAGAGAGTGTTTGTGTGTGTGTGTGTGTGTGGTGGGGTTGCGTGCGAAGGGCCCCCTTCCTTATATGGCGGGGGGGGGCGGGGGTAGGGGGCGCGCGGGGGCGGGGCGGCGGCTGCCTTTGAAGCCCCGCCGGCGGTCCCTTTCATCCTCCCTCTCCCTCCGCGTTCCCCTCTCTGGCCTCTTTGTGTGACTAAATTTGGCGAGGAGCTGGAGCCGAGCCAGGTTTTCCACGTGGGCTTCGCGCTCCCAGCTGAGCAGCCGAGGGTTTTCTTCCGGGTAAGGAGACAGCCAAGAAAGATCAGCTGTGTTGCAGGAAGTGCTAGGAGGAGGAGGAGGAGGAGGAGGAGGAGGGCGCAGGAGACCGGTTGGAACTGCAATGTGCCTTGAAAATAATCGTAATAATAATAATCGTCGGAAAGAAAGAAAGAAAGAAAGAAGGGGGGAGAGAAATCTACAACCCAAGCATCTACAACCCAAGCTTGGACCCATTCCAGCCCTTCAGCAGAAAGGCTTGGGAACACATGAGGCCAATAGAAAAGCAATCATTCTCTTCTCCAGATTTCTGTTTGGCTTTTCCCCCTCCTTGTCTTTCCTTTTTTTTGCCATTATATTTCAGGAGGGGAATAGCTTGCTCTGCCTCTGCTCTCCACCTCACTCAGAGTCTCCCACTGTCAATATTATTTTAGTTCTGAAACATTATGCCTGGCTCTGGCTCCTCTTTTTGCTCCAGCTGAAACAATCCGAAGAAAGGTGCTGATGAGAAGGTTTTCTAGCACTATTGTTATGATTTCTTCCTCCCTTCCCAGATGAGTCACTGCAGAAACCTTCACCATCACACTGCTGCCTCCAGATTCCTCCCTAAAGAGAGGGACACTCCTTTCGGGGTCTATCTACACCAGGCATGGACAAACTTGGGCCCTCCAGGTGTTTTGGACTCCAACTCCCACCATTCCTAACAGCCTCAGGCCCCTTCCTTTCCCCCCTCAGCCGCTTAAGCGGCTGAGGGGGGAAAGGAAAGGGCCTGAGGCTGTTAGGAATGGTGGGAGTTGGAGTCAAAACACCTGGAGGGCCCAAGTTTCCAATACACGCCTCATTGACATCACTTTAACTGCCATGGAATCATGGGATCATTCTGTACTTTGGTGAGGCACCAGCACTCTTTGCCAGAGAAGGCTAAAGACTTTGGAAAACTACAACTCCCATGATTCCATAGCATTGAAGCATGGTGTTAAGGTAGTGTCAAACTACATACATTCATTCTCCAGTGTAGAACAGGCATGGGCAAACTTTCAAACTTGGGGGCCTCCCTACTAGGAGGATTGGCTTCCCGGTGATGGGATGATGGAAGGGAAGGAGGAAGGAAAGCGAGAAGAAAGGAAGAAGAAAGAGGGAGGTAAGGAAGAAAGGAAGGAAGGAGAAAGAGGGAAGGAAGGAAAGACAAAATGAAATGAAGGAAGGATGAAAGAGTGGAAGGAAAAGATGGATGGAAGAAAGGATGGACAAAGGAAAAGAAAGAGAAAGGGAAGGAAGGAAAGGAAGGATAAAACGAAGAGGGAAGGAGGGAAAGACAAAAGAGAAGGAAGAATGAAAGGGTGGAAGGGAAATATAGATGGAAGGAAGGATGGACAAAAGGAAAGGAAGAGAAAGGAAAGGAAGGAAGGAAAGGAAGGATAAAACAAAGAGAGAAGGAACACAAGACAAAAGGGAAGGAAGGAAGGATGAAAGGCTGGAAGGGAAGGATGGAAGAAAGGGAGGACGAAAGGAAGAGAAGGATGGATGGAAGGAAAGACAAAAGGGAAGGAAGAATGAAAGAGTGAAAGGGAAAGACAAAAGAAAGGAAGGACAAAGGGGAGGAATAGAAGAATGGATGAAAGGAAAGACAAAGGGGATGGAAGGAGAAATAGGGAAGGAAAGAAGGACGAAGGGGGAGGAAAGGAAGAATGGAAGGAGAAAGAGAGAGGAAGGTAAGGAGGAAGGAAACAGAGAAGGAAGGAAGGAGAAAGGGAAGGAAGGATGAAAGGGAGAAAGTTAAGAATAGATGGGAGAAAAGTCAAAAGGGATGGAAGGAGAAAGAGGGAAGGAAGGAAAGACAAAATGAAGGAAGGAAGAACGAAAGGGTGGAAGGGAAGGATGGATGGGAAGGATAAAAAAAGAGAGAAGGAAAGACAAAAGGGAAGGAAGGAAGCAGAAAAAGGGAAGGAAGGAAGGATAAAGAGTGGAAAAGAAGGATGGAAGGAGAAAAAGGGAGGGAGGTAAGGAGGAAGGAAAGAGAGAAGGAAGGGAAGACAAAAGGAAGGAAAGGATGAAAGGGTGGAAGGGAAGGAAGGAAAGAGAAAAGGAAAGAAGGATGAAAGTCTGGAAGGGAATGGAGGGAGGGAGAAATTGGGAAGGAATGACAAAAAAGGAGGAAGGAAGGAGGAAGAGAGGGAAGGAAGGACAAATGGGTAGAAGGGAAGAGAAGAAAGGAGGGAAGGAGAAAGAGGGAGGGAGGGAAGGAGGAAGGAAAGAGAGAAGGAAGGAAGGATAGGATGGTGTGAGAGAAGGAAGGCCTGAGAAAAGAGTCCAAGGGGTGGCATCCAGCCCCCGGGCCTGGGTTTGCCCTTACCAGATGCCGAAGCACCCACATTGGGGCCAATGAAAGAAATTGCAGCATGCTATTCCTGATTCCTAGACCCAAAGTGAATTTTTAAAAACCTGAAAGAATTCCTTTCCTAAGAAAACCCTATGAAATCCATGGGTTCTCCATAAGTCAACAGGTGACTTGAAGGCACACAGACGCTGACACATTCCTACTCACATTGATGGAAAAGGGCTCATGGGGTAAATCTTGGTGAAATCTGGCCGCAGAGCCAATGTTTATATAGTAGATTTAACTGTAGGGCATCTGGCTCAGTAGTCAGATGGCAATCCTTGACAGATTCGCTTTGGAGAAAGCACCTGTCCAGCAAATGGGACTTACTTTTGAATAAACATACTCAGGATCAAGCTTGGCAGTGCCTCTGAGTATGTGCAAAATGGCATTCTTTGAGGCCTATGTAAGTCATCCAAAGCAATATGTACAAATCTGGTACTAGAAGGATCAGAGACACTGCATTGTTTTCAAGGCAGCCGGTATATTCCTTTGACTGAGGCATATTAACATTTTTGTCTCAGTTAGAAATGATGTAAATACAAAGGGGTGGGGAAGGGATCTTTTAATTAAACACCCTCAACATAACTTTCAAATAAGTATGGTGAATGACAATATGAGATATAAATACTGTTGTGTCAAAACCAAAGAGAGATTTAGTGTGGTATAGTGGTGTTACTGTTGGACTGGGGGCCCATCTACACTGACATATAGTGCTGTTGGATAATGCAGTTTAACTGTATTGAACTGCATTATATTGCATTGTGGATTCATATAATTCAGTTCAATGCAGTTAAATTGCATTATATGGCAGTATAGATGGAGCCTAGATACTACGGTTCGAATCCTAGCTCAGCTGTGGAAACCTATGGGTTGACCTTGAGCAAGTCACACTCTCTCAGCCTCATGGGAAGACAAAAGCAACCGCCCTCTGAAATAATTCTGTCATAAGAAACTCTCATGGTAGGTTTATCTTAGTATAAGCTTGAAATAATTTGAAGGCACACAACGACAGGGATGCAGACTTATTTTTGGCAGGGTAGGGGCTTTGGAAAGTCTTTGAAGTTAGAAATTGCCATAATAAACCCATTAACAAATTAAAATGGCTAATTTGTCCACAGAACGAAATGCAAACTGAGCAGAACAAATTAAGCCTAACAATCCAATTGCCACTTCCAACTCGAATAGACCCATTGAATTGTTGGAACTCATATAAATGTTGACTTACCATTGAACCATTGATTCAGTTGGTCTGCTCTAGTTGTGCTTTTTCTTTGAGTGAGGTCCTTGTGGATCTACTCAGAAGTACGCTATATTGAATTCAATTGGACTTGTACCTAAGATTACTCCCAAGCATAGGGTAATACATGTTTTAAAACTCTGATTGCTGTATAGGTGTACATGTATGGAATTAGAAAGGGCTACAAAGGTCATACATTTCAACCATTTGCAATGCCAAATACACACCAAAAGCACTCCTGAGAAAATGCCATCCAACCTCTGTTTAAAGACTGCCAATGAAGGAGAGTCCACACCCTCTAAGGCAGCCCATTCCTTTGTTGTGTGTTTCTTTATTTTCTTTGGCCCTTGGCCTGAAACACACCTGTACAGCTTCATTACAAATGAGGTGAAGTGCCTTTGAGGTTAGAAAGAGCCCACCCATCATGCCAGTTTGTGAAAGCCTTACAGCAGGGATGGGCAACTATGGCACTTTAGATGTTTTTGGATTGGAGCCCTCATAATCCTGGGCCAGGGCTGGGAGTTATAGCATAAATAAAAGAGGAAGACTATCACCCTATGATTCTCTTCCAAGGGTAGAGTGCTGGTGTGGGTCCGAAAGTGACTATGGAGACCTATTTTGGATCTGCATACAGGGTTGTATACTCTCCCCAACTTATTCAGCTTGTATGCAGAACACATAATGCGATGTGCGGGGCTTGATGAATGCAAGGCTGGGATTAAAATTGCTGGAAGAAACATTAACAACTTTAGATATGCAGATGATACCACTTTGATGGCCGAAAGCGAGGAGGAACTGAGGAGCCTTTTCACCAAAGTGAAAGAGGAAAGTGCAAAAGCTGGGTTGCAGCTAAACATCAAAAAACCCAAGATTGTGGCAACAAGACTGATTGATATCTGGCAAACAGAGGGTGAAAATGTGGAGGCAGTGACAGACTTTGTATTTCTAGGTGCAAAGATTACTGTAGACGCAGACTGCAGCCAGGAAATCAAAAGACGTTTACTTCTTGGGAGGAGAGCAATGACCAGTCTCAACAAAATAGTGAAGAGTAGAGACATCACACTGGCAACAAGGATCCGCAAAGCTAAAGGAATGGTATTCTCCGTAGCAACCTATGGATATGAGAGCTGGACCATAGGGAAGGCTGAGCGAAGGAAGATAGATGCGTTTGAACTGTGGTTTTGGAGGAAAATTCTAAGAGTGCCATGGATCGCAAGAAGATCCAGCCAGTCCACACTTCAGGAAATAAAGCCCAACTGCTCGTTGGAGGGAAGGATATTAGAGGCACAAATGAAGTACTTTGGCCACATAATGAGAAGACAGGAAAGCTTAGAGAAGACAATGATGTTGGAGAAAATGGAAGAAAAAAGGAAAAGGGGCCGACCAAGGGCAAGATGGATGGTATCCTTGAAGTGACTGGCTTGACTCTGAAGGAGCTGGGGGTGGTGATGGCCAATAGGGAGCTCTGGCGTGGGCTGGTCCGTGAGGTCATGAAGAGTCGGAAGCGACTAAATGAATAAACAACAACAACAACAGCAGCAACATATTCTTTCTCAATGGGGACATAGATTTCCAGATAGAAAGTGGTCCTAACAAGGGTTTGCTCGATGCACCTTCCTCTTGTCATGTTTCTCTCTTTCACCCTCTATTCATTTCACAACCCATACTATGGGTCCCCCCTATTCTTTACCCATGTATTTTCAAGTATATGCATGTATTTTCAAGTAGAAGCCCTACACGGTTCATCTCCCTCTATGAACTGGTGCGGGCTCTGAGATCTGCCAGCGAGGCCCTCCTCTCAATCCCACCTCCATCTCAAGTGCGGCTGGTAGGGACGAGAGAGAGGGCCTTCTCGGTGCTGGCCTCCTGGCTTTGGAATGCCCTCTCCAGGAATATTAGGTTTGCCCCCACATTACAATGTTCTCGCAAGGAGCTGAAAACATGGCTCTTCAGACAGGCTTTTGGGAATGATTAAGACATCTGCTAATCTAAGGACCAAACAGTTTAATATTGACACTAGTACTTCAATGGCTGAATTGGGCTGTGGCTGGGATGATGTACTATTTGTTTTAATGGTAATTAGTACTCTGTTTTATTGATTTTTAAGCGGGACTTTTTTAATGTGTTGTTTTTATTTTAACTTATGTTGTTATTGTTTAATATTTTGATGCAATTTTACCTCTATTTTTATGTCTTACTGCATTTGTATGTGCTTCTCTAAGCCACCCCAAGTCCTTTCTGGGAGATGGTGGTGGGGTATAAATAAAGTTGTTGTTATTGTTGTTGTTGGTAGTATTATTATATGGTTGCATTACATGCTGTCCTCTGAAAGACTTGCATTTGGTCAGGACTCCCCTGCAAATGTGTGTCTTCAATGTATGTATGTTTTATGCTGTGTTTGTGATTGATGTTTATAGTTTTATAACTTCAATGATTTTAATCTATTGTTATATGTAGTTAATTTGATATGTGATGTTTTGTATGTGTAAGGCATTGAATTTTGCAAAGGATTATGTTGTGGATCACCTTGAGTCCCCCCAGGAGTGAGAAAAGCAGTAAATAAAAAAATCTATATAAAAATGTAATGTTCATTTGTGGGATTAACATAACTCAAAAACCACTGGATGAATTGACACCAAATTTGGACACAATACACCTATCAGGCCAATGAGTGAGCATCACTCATAAAAACACTGAAAAACACAGCAGAAGAGACTTAAAAAGCAACCCCCCAAAATACATTACAACACATGCTCAAAACCACATATATACACAAACATATATATATACACATACACAAATATATATATACACACATACACAGACTGGGCCACAGCAACGTGTGGCAGGGGACGGCTAGTAAATAAATACATTTGGTCGAATCTTGTACAACCTTCCAGGTAAGTTGATACATTATTCTGCATATTATGGAGCCATCTTGATATAACCATCTTTATATCCTCAAGGGCCAAAGTTTGCCTATGCCTGCTAAATATCTTGCTGGATATTCTTCACCACAAGAAAAACATTACCACAGAAGAATTTTCTGCTCCTGGTTTGAACGTGTTATTTCCTCAACCAATGCAACTATGTTGCATTGGTTGAGACATTGGTTGCTTCCAACTGGGTGTCCTTTGAATTTTTCTGCCAAAATAGCTACATCTGTCCTGTTTGTATTACATACCTTGGCTTTAATTCAAGATTATTATCCTGACTCAGTGAGAGGCACATCCTGGTCTGCTCTAGAAATCATAAGATTTTAAAAGCAATGACTTTGTGACTTTATGTATAGGATGTGAAAATCCATAGTGGGTGGAAATCACGGATTCAGAGCCTGTGGATCCAGAAGGTACTAACAAATATTATAGCAGTTGAAATCTACTCCCATCACTGTCTACAGGGAATTGGCTAAAACGTAGTGTGAAATATACTCATGAGCCAAACTATTAGTATGGCTACATTTATTCCGTCACATTCAGTTTATGAAAAACAACAGTATATGTTTTTTCCCACATATTTTTGCAGTCACCAGGACTAGAAACATACATAATGGCTAGGATGCTCTGTCTACTTAACCAATATTCACAGCTCCAAATAACTGTTCTAAGATGGTCTTCATGCTATATGTATATGGCCCATTTGTAGCTGAAGTCAAGGGTCCAATAAATCGTTCAATCTGAATCAGGACTAGGAGAAACACTTGATCGATGTGCATAAGAACCAAACAAAGACAAACATGCAAAACCACACAGGACCAAACATAAGCCAGCCACACATCGCACAAGATGGATTGCTGCACTGTGATTCCACTAACTAGAAGTATCAGTGACATTTTATATTATTCTATCTCAAATGCTAGGAGCCCCCAGTGGCACAATGGTTTCAAACCCTTGTGCTGGCAGGACTGAAAACAGGTCGGAGGTTTGAATCCAGGGAGATATAAATCCTGAAAGGGACTCTGTTTATCCTAGTGTCATTGGAGTGATTGAAAACATTCAGAAAAGCACAACACCAATGAAGCAAATGAGTGCCTTTTGCCTACCACATGGCTTAAGCAGCTGTGTACCTTCCGCTGAGGCAGTTGTAGCCAGCAAAAGTGGTTCTAACAGCTTTCTGCCAGATGTTGGGTTTGCAGAAGGCTTCGTCCTGGAAAAACAGGAGTGGAAAGCTAGGTATATGTGACTAAGGGCCCTTCCACATAGCCATATAACCTAAAATATCCCACAATGTCTGCATTGAACTGGGTTATCTGAGTCCACACTGCCATATATTCCAGTTCAAAGCAGATAATGTAGGATTTTTTTCAGCTGTGTGGACAGGGCCTAAGGGTGCATCAACACTGTAGGATTAATACAGTTTGCCCAGCTTTAACTTCCATGGCTCAGTGCTATGATTTCTGGTAGTTTTCCATGGGCTTCAGATTTCTTTGCTAAAGAGTGCTGGTGCCTCACCAAACTACAGTTCCTAGGATTCCATAGTGTTGAGCCAGAGCAGTTAAAGTGGTATCCAATTGCATTAATTTTACAATGTAAATGGACCCTAAGATTTTGGGGATGACACAGGGAACCATACAGTAGATCCTCATTCAAATATGCTGGGACTTGCTGGTTTGTGGCTGCAGGTATTGGTGCTATTCAGCAGAGGCAAAACTCCTGACCAAAGATAAGCAAAGCGTAGATATCCAGATGTTATTGAATTACAACTCCAAGAATTTCTCACTACTGGTTATGCTTGCTAAAGCTAATGGGATCACTCCCTCCGCCCCGCCCTACGCAACCAGAGTGCAGCTAAACAAACAGATGAACGACTATCCAGAAGGAGCACCCATTATTTCCAGAAAAATATATTTTAAACAGTGTTACCCTATATCTGTGACTTTAAAGGCAAGTCCCATTGTGTTCAATGAAATTCTGTTATTATTTGTATATGCCTTCAAGTCAATGGAGTTTGCTGTCATTAAACTGCCCTTTTTGTCAGTGTTTTGAGTGTTGGATTATGACTCTGGAGACCAGGGTTTGATTCCCCACTTTGCCATGGAAGCCCATTTGGTGACCTTGGATGAGTCACACACTCTCAGCCCCAGAAAACCCCATGTTTGCAAAACACAAGAAGCAAGATCAGCCACTGGGCTTTGAAATGGGTTCTGTATTTTTACCAGGAGCTAGGATTTATATTATAATTAAGATGATGTTCACACCATAATTAACATGGTTTAGATTTGATTGCAAATCAAATGAGATTAACACTGCACAAAAGGAACAACTGCAAACTTTAAATATGACACTTAACCTTATCATGATGAAATGACTCAATTAGGTCTTGTGTTTATTTACTCAGGGGAAAATGTCCCAAGTTCAGTTAAGCTTAGTCCTATGTAAGTGTGCATAAGATTACTGTATCTAAAGGCTGCTGTGGGAATCACGAATCCCTATAAATATTGCTGGACTGAAGTTCCCAACATTCTTCACCACAGAAAAAAATCACTACAGAAGAATTCTCTGTTTCTGGTTTGAAAGTGTTATTTCCTGTTTACTTGTGTATTTCCTTTGAAAGTAGCTGTTATACTCCAGAAACTTCATTTTTGTGGTGGCACAAACTATGTTGAATTGGTTGAGACACTGAATATTTACTGAAAAACTATAGCAAAATGTGTTGCAGGACGTCTCGCAAAAATGAAGTTTTTGCAGTTTAATACATTTTCCCCATGTTTTTTTAAATGATAGAACCAATTAGGAAATGCCATTTATGATCCATTACCATCTTTTCCAATGAGTCATGTCACTTCATGATGAATCCAAAAGATAATAGCCTCAGTTTAGACATTTTGGCTTCTAGTGGGACTTCAGGTTTTCTGTACTCCCAGATTCACCAATTTATCTTTTTGGCAGTCCATGGTATCCACAGAACTCTGCTCTTACCATCACATTTCATATGACTTGGTCTTTCTGTTAGCTTTCTTTACTCTCCAGCTTTTAAAA
The DNA here is from genome assembly GCF_025583915.1 of Anolis sagrei ordinatus. Classification (NCBI taxonomy): domain Eukaryota; kingdom Metazoa; phylum Chordata; class Lepidosauria; order Squamata; family Anolidae; genus Anolis; species Anolis sagrei. Next base: position 176,388,893 of record NW_026847549.1, on the reverse strand, counting down.
GCACACAAAGGAAATAGAAATACTATAACATGGATCATTCTGACTTTTGTATTTAATGACACATTTTTACACTTGAGGATGTTATCTAGTCCCTCCCTTTCAGCTATATCCTAATCTTTATAAAGAGACCCAGGCCCCATCCATACTGCCATATAATGCAATTTAAGTGTATAGCACCACATTAGGTCCCTCTCCACTGACCATATAATACAGTTAAACTGTATTATATGGTCAGTGTGGCAGTGTAGATAGGGCCCCAGTGCAGTGCATTGGTTGAAGTGCCTTGGGGGAGTGTGCTTGCTCCATCAATGTTTAACATTTACACAAATGATCAGGCACTGTCAGAAGGGACAGAGGGTTTCATCCATGCTGATGATCGTGCCATCATTGCTCAAGCAGGGAGCTTTGAAATAGTTGAACAGAAGCTCTCACTGTCTATTACAGGGAAAACCAGCTGATTCCCAATCTTAAAATGCAGATGTGTACTTTTAATCTTAAGAACAGACAAGCATCTCAAGGTCTGAGGATTACCTGGGAAGGAATCCCACTGGAGCATTGCAGCACTCCAAAATACCTGGGAGTCTATCTGGACTGTGCACTGACCTACAAGAGGGAGCAAGCTTGTTTTCTGCTTCCCTGGAGACTAGGATGCGGAACAGTGGCTTCAAATTACAAGAAAGGAGATTCCATCTGAACATTAGGAAGAACTTCCTGACTGTGAGAGCTGTTCAGCAGTGGAACTCTCTACCCCAGAGTGTGGTGGAGGCTCCTCCTTTGGAGGCTTTTAAACAGAGGCTGAATGGCCATCTGTCGGGGCTGCTTTGAATGCAATTTTCCTGTTTCTTGGCAGGGGGTTGGACTGGATGGCCCATGAGGTCTCTTCCAACTCTATTATTCTATCAAGCAAAAAGTGGGCACTAGAAACAATATCATATGAAAGCTGACTAGCACTACGTGGGGATCACAACCAGATACAGTGAAGAAATCTGCCCTTGTACTTTGCTACTCTGCTGCTGAGTACGCATGCCCAGTATAGAATATATCTCACCATGTTAAAACAGTGGATGTGGCTCTTAATGAGACCACATGTCTATGCCGCATTATCACAGGATGTTTACACCCTGAACCACTGAAGAAATCATACTGTTTAGCTGGTATTGCACCACCTGGAGAAGAGGAAACCACATACCACTTTCTACAATGTAGTCTGAGCCCTGCCACATGCACAATGGTGGATCTTCTTACAGTGACACGAGAGGCACTCCAAATGGCCAGCTTCTGGTCAAAGGAAATTTAACATAATTCCAAGTTCTTAAATTTGTTTGTTTTTTTAAAAATACATTACAACAAAATTCTCAATTTGCTTCTGACACAATGAACAAATAAATTGCTGGAATAGGACTTGGTGAATCCAGATTTATGTTTCCATGAGCCATAAAACTTACTGAGTTACTTTGCAGCTGCTAATATCTGACGTACTTCACAAGGTTGTTATGGGGATAAAATGGTATGGGAGGAAGACATGTATATTACCGTGAGCTCAGTGGAGGACTTCTGGGATAGAAATGTAACAAATAATAAATGAAAAAGTCCAAGTATTGTAATAGATTATGTGTTATAGCCTATCTTGTGTGAAGGGCCAACATTTTACCCTATTATACTAGGGATCAGTACTATACCCATACCCTTTGGCTTCAACTATTTCTGTCTTTCTCAGAAACACATCAGAGATTGGGAGCCAATGACTTGGGGTCCATCACCAGTTCAGGGACCATCACTTTGAGGAGAAGTGCTGTTGACGTTGCAGAGAATGGGAGCTTCAGTGTTCTCTTAGTGAAAAAAGTCAAATCCTTAAATGTAAAATAGCCTCTTTAGATGATCCAAACATCAAAAAGTACCAACTGGCATTTTTGAGTGTGATTGTGGCACCTTCCCTGGAGCTCATTTCACACTGGCCCTGGAGCTCTCGGCACAGATGGCAAGAGCTTTCTGTCACCAGTGACATGGGCCAGATTTAAACCTGTGACCTGGAGGTGACAGGCGGTATCTCAAACAAGAACCAGGCAAACATGAAGCCTTTGATTTTTGACTGAAACTAGCCTGAACTCAGATAATGAGGAGGCTGGTTTAACACGAAGGCTCATCAGTGGGTCACTTCACACAAAGAAAGGCACGGCCCCATTTGAGTGACTCATAATCTGGAAATACATGGTGTCATGGTGGGAACTCATTTCAAGTAGAGGAAGTCTTAAGAAGTTTCATTAATAATGTTCCAGGAGGATGAAAAAAGGAGGCAAGGGAATTCTGAATAGCTAAGTCAGGTCTTCGTGACATAAGACACCATTTATTCCTATTTTATCTTCAGCCTCAGGCTTAATACTATTTATAGAATAAAGCTCTTTGTGAAATCAGTGTGGGTCAGTGGGCGAAGATTAAATTTTCAGTCAGCATATCAGCTTCTACTTTTGGATGGGTGGAGCTTGATAATTGGGAGTTACAGTCCAATCCCATGCATGCTCTTTTGATTTAAGTAGGGATTTATCTTGGAAGCTAAGCAGGGCCAGAATTGGTTAGTACTTGGAAGGGAATAACAGGTTCTAAACTATATTCAGAAGAAGAAAAATCTATGAAAACTATGAAATTCATGGGATTACTCTAAGTAATGGGGGAATTGAAAGTTTATGTTGTTGTTGCTGTTGTTGTTGTTGTGTGTGCCTTCAAGTCATTTCTGACTTGTAAAACAATGCTTTTGGGTTGGAAAGATTAGCCATTTACAAGAAATGTTGCCAAGGGGATGCCCGACTGTATTTACTCAGTCTTCGAGGAGACTCTTTCCATGTTCCTCTCTGGCATAAATCTGCCCACATGAAGAAAGTGAATATAGCGCTGAATGAGACATACAGAATAATCACAGGATGTCTTAAACCTACACCTGTTGATAGATTTTATAAGTTAACTGGCATTGCTTCCCCATTATGTGCGATGGGAAGTTGCTGCCAACATTGTGTCTTGATCATAAGGTTGAACATTGTGAAAGCCACACACTGTATGGCTGTCGGCCTCCTATCAGTAGACTCAAATCAAGGAAAAATTTCATGAGAACTACCACTCCTCTAAATGTTCCTCCAACAACAGCAAGAATATCCCTGTGTGCACCAAAACCAGGCAATTCCAACTGGATGCCCACACATGAGGGTCTTCCTCTAGGGGCAAACCAAGAATGGGCAACTTGGAAGTGTCTGAACAGACTCAGAATTGGAGTTGGAAGATCAAAAGACAACCTGGCAAATGGCACTACCTAGAAAAATCCTCCACCTTGTGCGACTGTGGAGCAGAACAAACAACTCAGTATGCTTGCTCACAATGCCCTGCCTCATAACAGAGGAAGAACCATTTAAAGCTACAGACAATGCAGTTGCTGTTGCCTGTTTTCGGTCTAAAATTATTTAGCTGCTTGTGCTCCCTCTATTTTATCAGTTTTATACTTATTTATTTTTTGCAATGCTTTTGACATGAATTAAATAAATACATTTCTGACTTATGGCAATGCTATCATGAGATTTCCTTGTCAAGGTTTGTTCAGAGGGGCCTTACTTCCTCAGAGAATGTGATTTGCCCAAGGTCACCTAGTGAGTTTCCATGGCTGAATATACAGTATTTTATTTTTATGAGTGATTGATAGATAGGTATATGCAGATAATATTGAAATCATTTTTATTGTTTTAGATTTTAAACCGTGTTAAACCAGTTCAAATTTATTTTACTTGCATGATGTTCTGTGATCCCATGATATAAGGTAGGTCATACATACTTTAAATATTTTAAATAAACAAATTAAAATAAATGTAGGTAAAAACATAGGAAACTTTCTGGATCAGCGCAAAGTCTTATTTAGTCCAGTTTTCTGTTCATATAGTGGCTAACCAGGTCTGCTAGAGAACATGAGTGAAATACTACCTTATCTATCTTGTGTACTCCAGTGACTGATATTTGTAACCATATATCAGGTGACACGGTAGATAGTAATAGACATTTTGTGTTCCTTACTCCTGGAGTAGTAAGGAATTTGTGATTTTCTCTAGCCATCTTTTGTGAATTTCTCTAGCCATCTTTTAAATCCTACAGTTTAACTGTGTACTGTGTGAAGAAGTATAGTCAGCTCTCCATGTTCAGGGATTCTGTATACATGAATTCCATCATCCATGACTTGAAAATACTTTTTTAAATTCTAAAAAGCATATATTGATATTGCCATTTTATACAACAGACATGTTTTTGCTATGCCATTGTATATCATGAAACTTGAGTATCCACAGATTTTGGTATCCACGGGGGTTCCTGGAACCAAACTGCATGAGATACCAAGGACTCGCTATACTTTTATTTAATCCTGAATCCCGCCCCATTAGGGTTCTATAAATGAGAAAAGCTTGAATTATATGAATGATTGGAGGCCAGCTGTGACCAGAAGTGCTGTGGAATTTGAAGAAGCACAAATGGAGGATGAAAGGGAGAAATGTACTAAGAAGAAGGCTCGTAAAGCCAACCCTGATCAGGACCACTTTCCACCTGGAAACCAATGTTGTCACTGTGGAAGAACATGCAATTGAAGAATAGGGCTCTACAGTCATCTACGTATCCACCACCAAGACACTATACTTGGAAGGCCATCATACTCGGTCAGTGAGGGATCGCCTAAATAAAAGTAAATAAATTGCTTTCCCTCTTTCATATTCAACTGTTATGCATTTGTGGTGTAATTATATTTCAGAGAGAAAAAGCTAACCTAATGCTGCCTGCCCTTCTCCTGAATGATTTTGCACTATCTGAAACATGACATTCCTAACAAAGGGAAGAGATCCTTCAGTAACTTTCCAAGAGCATAAGTCTTGTGCTCGTCAAGCAGGCCAGTAATGCGATGCAATTTAATCATCATGTTTACTCTAAGTTTATGAGCTTTGCCCAATCTTTTGAGATCCCCTGACTTTGTTCTACTCCATTCTGCTTGGGCAAAGGGCAGAGCCAGTTTATGAGTAGATTGCAAAATGAAGAGTGGATAAATACTGAGAAAAACATTCTTACTCAGCATGAGACACAGAGGAGAAATTGGGTTTTGTCTGAAGATGAATCATTGCTTTCTAACTCCTGCTGGAAGTAACTGACACTGATTTCTCCCACCATGTTATGAAAGATGCATAAATGAAAAGGATTTGATAGATGTGACTAGAAACTATAACTGAAGAAATGTGTTGCACTGGTTAGGGGTTTGTGTAGCATCATTTTGAAGGGTTCCTGTCGCAACATCATAATGGCTTTTCTCTGGAGTCTGGTAATACTCAGAAAGCAGACAGCTTGATGGTGACTAAAGCAGAGACGCTGCAAAGTGTAAACAACAAAAGCAAGGAAACCAGTGCTGATGTCTGTGTTCAATTTTTATCCTGCTTTTTGGGTAAGTACTCAGCATTAGGCAGAATGAGGTGTCCAATAGTTCTGGGCTTGGTTGGTGCCAGATTTGAGGGGATCTTGGGCAAGCTGCCCTGCAAGTCTCTCCCATACCACCTCAGTTGTTGTCCTTTAGAAGTTTAGGCTGTGGTAACTGGTATGGCACCTTCATTTGGTGTTTTTCTAACAAAATTGTTAGTTGCTGCCTTCTGCTGCCTATTAAGACATAAGAAGTGGAAGCAATTAGTGAAACTCATCTGAGACTTCCAAGTAAAGCAGCTTGGCCATCTTCTCTATTACGTCAGATGCATTGGTGACCCAGATGTTCTGCAATAACTGAGATGGTGGGGATAATGGTATATGTTGCAGGTCTTTATTCCTGTAAACCCCATAGTCAGGACTCTTTCACACAGCTATATAACCCAGAATATCAAGGCAGATTTTCTTTGTGTGTCAGGAGCGACCTGAGAAACTGTAAGTCGCTTCTGGTATGAAAGAATTGGCCACCTGCAAGGATGTTGCCCAGGGGACGTCCGGATGTTTTGATGTTTTACCATCCTTGTGGGAGGCTTCTCTTATGTCCCTGCATGGGGAGCTGGAGCTGACAGAGGGAGCTCAACCTGCTCTCCCTGGATTCAAACCGCTGACCTGTGGTCAGTGGTCCTGCCAGCACAAGAGTTTAACCCATCACATCACTGGGGGCTCCATATCAAGGCAGATAATCCACAATATCTGCTTTGAACTGGGTTATCTGAGTCCACATTGCCATATAACCCAGATCAAAACAGATAATGTGGGATTTTATACAGCTGTGTGGAAGGGGCCTCAGACTCCAAAGAAAACTCCACAGTTTATTTACTTGTGTGAACAAGCCAGTTCCATCTGTTTTCACCATCACAGTGAGTCTTTTGCAGATTGAATTAATTCTAATTGTCATCTTAAGGCCATGCCACTTCCAGACTCCTTGCATTAGGGACGGTTTGCACAATATAAATATTGATGAGAAATAATCCCACTGTCCAAGCTTCTATGAATATGGCAGCTCTTTTCTACAGGGAAGGATGAGGAGAGTGGTGGATTACATCATTATGAAAAAGGCCCTGAATGTTGACCCTGTGAACCATGGCTCTGCTTCAACACTGCTACTGTGGGATACATAGCATCCTTTATCTGGTGATACTGCTGTCCGCCAGGTCAACTAAAAAGGATTCAGTTTTAAATTAAAAACATGAAAGCATATAATTAAACAAAGAAAGCATCAATATTAATGGGCTCCAGCTGCCACCTTAGTGATAACTAGACTCAAGAAATTGTGTAAATAAAGATCCCCTTCTTGATCTATTTTACTATGTTAAATCCTTTGAAAATGCAAGTGGAAGAAGCAACGTGGTGAAGAGAAGATCACCCCAGACCTCTTACTGAGCAAACCACCTGAACCACAAGGACAACCCAATAACTAGAGGTCTACCTACACCAGCAGAACTCCAAGGTACTCTCCTTCTCCACTCCTTTGAGTCCCACGAACATAAAAAGGCAGACCTCAAGCCTTCTCCATCACCAAATGGATGCCAGAGATGTTCAACATAACCTTGTTTTTCTCTTCCCACTATCTGCCAAATGACTGCTTATTTATAGACACTGCCATAACCCAATTACCAAAGTTCCCAAGATACAATGTTGAATAGGTAAACAACCCTGACTAAAGAGGTGGAGGGGGGGATGCTTGTATGACCTTGAAGGAACCAGCTATATAAGGAGTGGGTTAATCACTGACTCCAGAGAAGAGGTGGAAGGTGGTGGTCAAGACTTAAGCACTGTCCTCTCATCCTCTCCATTATAGCTCAATGCACCATGATACAAAGGTCTCTGGTCTTTATCTTTCACCCTGGCTCAACACCACACGGGAAAGCAGTTATGTACAGTGGGCCCTTGGTATCAACTTTGGTTCAAACACCCTGTGGATGCCAAAATCTGTGGACACTCAATTCCCGTTGTGTGTAATGGTGTAATAAAATTGTGTCTTTTCCATAACGTGACAAAAATCAAGGTTTGTTTCTTGAATTTTATTTTGAATATTTTCATGCCCTGAGTCTTAAATCTATGGATATGGAAGGTCAACTTTATTCATCCCACTTTGTTGGGCCACAGGTTCCAGAAATCCTGACAGCTGGGAAACTGGCTGGGATTTCTGGTAGTTGTAGGCCAAAACGCCTGGGGACTCACAGGTTGAGAATCACTGCTTTAAGCAGAGTTCTCAATCCAATCCAGGTTTTAGTCTTGATGATCGGATTGAGGTGCTTGACCACAAATAAGATTCAGCACCTAGGCTAGTGCCTTTAAAGTTCAAAATAAAAACCTGGAGCAAATCTGCTACCCCTCCACCAGTTACTACTGGGTGGAAGCTTGTCTTTCCAGGAAGGCTTAGGCAAAAACCAGCCTGTCCTAGCTTGTGTGATCCTCCTCTTTAATTACTTTTTCCATCTTGACTATATTCTGATTTGGTTGGTCATATGTGGCCCAGTTTTCAACTGTAATATTTTGGATGTATTAGTAGCCACTTAGAATTCAGTTTTAGACATTTTAATAATTTTGTAACATATCCAATTTTTAATTTCATGGAAAGTCTATATGTCATAATACTATGAGCTATTTTCCTTCCCTCATGTGAAATGTCTTTATAGCTCTGATAGAGATACAGAATTTCTTCAGATTAGCCTGCACAAAAAATAATAAAAATCTATCTTTAGTAAGAGCAATTAAAACAAAGGGGCTGGAGGCCAGAGCTGTAACATTATTGCAAATGCTGTAGCTTAAGCTACATATTAATTACCAGGCTCTCCATTGGGAGCTATGAATATTTAAATATTCCATTCATCTAGTATTTCAGTGAAGTTGAGGTTCACTAAAGCCAGCAACTGTGTATTGTTATTTTATTGGTAAGCATTGTTGTGGAAACGTTTAACACTCTTTATAAGGAGATCTAGTATACATAGTCAGCAAACAGGATTGGAAAATTTTGAGGTAATGGAATATTCTAGTTCAGACTGCAGAGCGATGTTTTTCATACAATAATTGGTATATGGATTAGCTGAAATAAGCTTCTGCCAACCTTGTAGTTCAAAAACATGCAAATGTGAGTAGATCAATAGGTACCACTTTGGCGGGAAGATAATGGTAAGTCATGCTGGCCATACGACCTAGGAGGTGCCTATGAACAATGCTGGCTCTTCAGCTTAGAAATGGAGATGAGCACCACCCCCAGAGTCGACCGACTAGACTTAATGTCAGGGGAAACCTTTACCTTTGCCTTTATAGCTATTCCCAGCATGGATAAGATCATTTTTTCTTGTCCACCATATAGGTCTTAAAGATGAGAAGCCTGTCAAGGAAAAAAAAAGGTAACAGCCCTAATACATACTGAATACATTGTGGTTCAATCACAAATTTTTAAGAGCTAAGTGCTCAGAGCCTCCTTCTTTCCTTCCTTTCAATCTTCCTGTCTTCCTCTCTCTCTCTCTTTCCTGCTCTCCTAATACTTACCGTGGAGATGTGGAGAATTTTTTTTTAAAAAAACACCCATCCTAAGCATATTAAAAGCAACTTCCAAAGCTATAACAATTTTACAAGCCAAATTAATAAGGAGAGAGAGGATCAGTTTGAGAGAGGATCACTTGAAACTCCAAAGGAAATTCCCAGTAGATTATTCTATAGTGAAAATCTCTGTATTTTAATTTTCTGATAGTCCATCTTAATCAGATATGTGATTGCCAGAAGAACCTCTTAAAACATTTTGGATCAAGGACCAAACTCCAGTTACACCAAATAAAAACTTCACATTGGACATCGCAGGTCAGGCTGGTTTACCCAAAATTGTTGGTTGTAAAACTACCCCTGCAAAATGCAAAGAATCCAAGCAATCTGCAAAATTTATTTGGCGTGTAGCTAAGCCTCACTGGGTATACTGCAGTCCAACCTAAATGGGAGTTTTCTGCCCTCTGATCACAGGTTTGTAGAAGGGCTGTGTTTACTGATGTATTTGTGCAAACAACATTGCCCAAAAGTCAGTGGTGTACCTCTAATGCATCCTGTTGGTTCTGCCACACTCAGCAGCTCCATCCCACAAGTCTTCATGCTCCATAAAAATTGATTCTGGGATATTAGGCAAATTGCTAGGGCAGGTTTTTGATTCCATAGAGCAATGTTTTTCAAACTCCTCCAAATGTTTTGGACTTCAGCTCCCACAATTCCTAACAGCTGGTAAGCTGACTGGGATTCCTGGGGGCTGAAGTCCAAAACACTTAGAGGAGCAAAGTTTGAGAAACACTGCCATAAAGAGTTCTAGGATGAAGGGGAAGGGAAAGATCCCAGTTCTACTGGTTTTAGATTGGGTTTAGGCCACTATGGGTTGGTCCATTGATATAGATCTAAAAAGGCAAATGGCACATATGGTAGGTAAGTAACAGCAGAGTTTCAGTAAAGTTAACATAGGTGAGCAAAGAAATATCGAAGAATGTTGACTTTACCTGTGTTTCTTTAACTTTAATCCTAAAGTTAAAGAATATTGCTTGACCCTGTGAATTGAGTGTGAAGTTGTGAACTAAAGTAATATGTTGGCCATGTAAATTTACATTGCCATGGTAAAAATGTGGTGCTGGGAAGAGTTTGAAATTATTACTTCACCTGCAGCTAGGTTTCTCTTTTCCTCTTCCTTGCCTAATCATTATAGTATACAAATGTGAGATTGTTAATTCAGTTTATAGTTTGTACAAACCCTGAAGCTTGAGTCAGTGCCGTTATCTATTATAGAAATGCAAACATGTTCTTTGATGTGTAACTCTTGGTGACTTGGGAGGATAAATATGGAATACTCTATGGACACTTATAAAAAGAAATCCACAAATTATAGGTCCACCAGGATTTCTTTTTATAAAAGTTACATACTGACATTGACACACATGGTGGACACACAGTACCCTGGGATAACCAAATCCTTTGGACAATTGATAATTCTATGACTGCACTTCTAGTGACAGTATTTCATTTATTTTTGTTTTATACACAACACTTATGTTAAACATGCTCTGAAATTAACATTGGGCAACTATCAGCATCACATTTGCTACATTAATGTCCAAATATTACCAAAGGGATCAACACCAGCATCAAGACTAGCCCTTGAAGAGTTTAAGTGGAGCATACTGATGGCGTGGGATTTCATATTTAGAGATTAACCGGTAATAACTTCTGATACCAACCACTGAGAAAGGAACTGAATTATTGTGGTGCTGTATCTCTGAGTCCCAGATCCAACATTTGTGATTGAAAAATACAATGATCAGTGATGTCAAATGCTAGTAAGAGGTCTGTTGTATCAAAAAGGTTGCATCCCCATCATACTGCCTTTAATCCAAGTCACTGGTCCAGAAAGTAAGGACAATGGGCAGGATGCGGTCCTCCATGGTAATTTACTCAACCCTTGCCCTAAAATTTAGAATTAGGGTCGCCTAAGTTCGAAACAGCATGAAGACACATAACAATAACAGTCCTAATTAATTTGACTATCTCATCTGCCCAAAGCAGGCCCACACTTTCCATTGAAGTACTGGTAAGTTTATGTTGGTTAAAATTGTTCTTCATTTTAAATATTGTATTGTTCTTTCATTTTTTTTTGGACTACAGATAAGATATGTGCAGTGTGCATAACAATTTGTTCATGCATTTTTTGTCAAACTATAGTCCAGCCCCTCAACAATCTGGGGGACCATGAACCATCCCTCTACTTAAAAGGTTTGAGGATCTCTGATCCAAGTCATATTGTAGGGCAAGAATAGGGAGTCTAGCACCAGATATTTTTTATTACCACTCCTACAGTTTCTTGCCATTAGCCAAGCTAGTAGGATTTGAGGAGTGGTAAGTTAAGATATCTGGAGGTTCCCACCTCATTCTAGGACAACCAAGTCAATCCTTATCTTAAATCCAAGCTGAAATGAAGACAGTCAGCTTCTCCAACCTGATACCTTAGAGCAGTAGTTCCCAACTTGTGGTCTGTTGACCACCAGTGGTCCGCAAGAACGAAAATATGGTCAGCAACCTCACCATTAGTCCACTGTTGCCTCAAAACCACGTGGCAATGAAAGCGTCTGTTCTCGCAAAACTCTCTTATAGTGCTGAGGCAACTGGGATGTCAGGAGGGAGAAGCTGACTACCCATGAAAGATTACTACTACCACATCAGCTCTAGATTATTAAATATGGTTTTATGTGGGCAAACAGATGGCAACTACTAGATGGCATATGTTCTGTATCAGAAATGAGAGCTGATGTGGTCTGTCCAATGCAATTTTCTGAATCAGCACTCCATATAGCCAAACCAATTCTAAAGTTGACCAAAACCTGATTCATAACCCTTTTGGTACTAATGTTGGAGAGTAGTCCCTGGTCAAAGTGGTCCCTAGTCAAAAAATGTTGGGAGCTACTGCCCTAGGGATTTTGGAGTACAATATATCATTGTCTTATCAACACAGTTATTGTCTGGGACTTAGGACAATTCTTATTCTTAATAGTTCTCAACCTATGGGTCCTCAGATGTTTTGGCCTTCAACTTCCAGAAGTTGAAGACCAAAGGTGGTTAACTGGTGGTTAACTGGCAGGGATTTTTGGGAGTTGTAGGCCAAAACACAGGTTGAGAACCACTGATCCAAAGGTTATAAAGCCAGGAAAACTGGCCTAAGTTGTAAATAGCCTTCAGCAACATCTGGAACTGAGACATGACCATTTTTTAAACAAGATAAGACCAAGAAAGGGAAGATTTGAGACTAGATGACAGTTCAACCCATTGATTCATATATTTTATGTACATCTCATTGATTCAATTGGTCTCTTCTGGTGAGGACTAGCAATTGGATATAGGTTGTGTAAGCAACTAACCAGTTGGCAATGAAAATAACCATGTGAGTGGAAACTTATAATACTTTCTATTTGATTTTTAAAACTTTTAGAGGCATTTTGAACAAGACTTTCTAAAGTTGATGCCATTACGTATGCAAGGCATTGAATTTTGCCATTCTCTTTGTGTAAACCACTTTGAGTCTCCCCAGGGGTAAGAAAAGCAGTATATAAATATTGGAAATAAATAATAAATAAATAAATTATCTTGTAAATCTTTTTAGAAAAGTGAAAAACAGAAAGAAAATTAAAAATTAACGACTAATATAATCAGCTACCCCAAGTAAACCAAATGTGCCAATGGTAATGAATCTCTTGTGGGGATTTTGTAATGATAAATCTTATATAATAAAATACTTTAAAAAATTAATACCCCAAGCTCTGATTAGGACATGGAGCACCAAAATGGTTTGAATTTTACATTTAGAACATTTGCTTTAATAACTGATGATCAACCCATGCTTCTATTAAACAGTGTGTCAAATTCTTCTCTTTTAAACCAGAGAAGATTGATTATGTTAGTGGGAAGCTCACTTAACACTTGAACTCAAACAAAAAAGGGTAATTACACATGGATGAATCTACAGAAAAACGCCTAAGGCTATGATGCAAAATAAACGATACTTTAGTGTGCTGAGAAGTTTTTATTGGCATGAGGCTGGGATGGCTGTAATACTCAGGTGTGGCGAAACCGTGATTGAGTTATGGGGCCTTGTCGAATGAGTGCCAATACAATCCACTGTGTCACTGAGTCTGTACACGCCACATATTTTACAAGGAAAGACATGATTTTAAGGCAATGTCTAAAAAAATAATTGGGAAAAACTGTGAATGTTTTTGCTTGATCAGGCAGGCTTTCAGAACAGTCAATTCCAACATTACACATCAAAGCAGAAGAGAATAATTAACAAATTTGTGGAAAATGATATAAGTACTCAATCATCTCCTTATAATATTGTTTAAAGCATATTTGACACTGATCTGGTCCAGTTAAAGGAAAATAGGGCATAAAGAATTTATTGTTCTCGTTACTTGCCTTCATACTATTTCATAGGTTTGCTTCACAACATTTGTTGAGAAGAGGTTTGCCATTGACTTCCACCAATGGTCCACAAGAACTAAAATATGGTCTAAGACCTCACCATTACTACAGCATTGCCAAAAGAGAGAGTGGTCTCGCGAAACCCTCTTATAGTGCCGAGGTGTATTAAATATGGTTTCCTGTGGGTGAGCAGATTGTGACTACTGAATGGAATATGTTCTGTATCAGAAACTAGAGTTGATGTGGTTTATCCAATGCAATTTTCTGAATCAGCACCCACAATAACCAAACCAAATCTAAAGTTGACCAAAAAACAAAATCGTTACCCTTTTGGTACTAATGTTGGTGAGTGGTCCCTGGTCAAAGTGGTTCCTGGTCAAAAAATGTTGGGTACCACTGGACTAAGGGAATGTGACTTGCCAAAGGTCACCCAGTGAGCTTTAGGCTAAATAATGAGGAAAATAGACATTCATTTATGCCCACCAACCCACACACCCGTAGACCTTTCAAAGCAGTTCTCTCATCCTGAGATTCCTCCCTCTTGCCCAGAGGATCAGGCCCTAGGATCAGAGAACCCTATAGATTCAAACCTTAGCCTCAGAGAGTCTCACCATGCTACCACATTGATACTATTTAATATATACCGACACATTGCCTGGTTTCAATGGATATCTTCCATAAACAGAAAGGGAGAGACAATTGTTTGTGTTCCATATCCTTCAGAACACATCTCCAGGAGTTATAAAGAAAACAAAACAGACACTCTCCTCCAAAGAATGCCATTGCATGAGTAGAACTTTAGAATCATGTTTGAAGGGTATTTTCCAGGTCCCAACACCAACTGAAGTGTGGTAGACAGTTCTGGAAGAGGCTCTTTTTGGTTGTGACATCGTACTTCAAGAATGTCTTCCCCAAATATGCTTACCTGGTGTCTTCTTTGTTGTCGTGTCATTGTCAAAGTCCTTTTTAATCTTCCCAGCCTTTAAAAATCCATCTTATCGTAAACTGTTTTTGCTCTCTGTAGTTTGTGTTGCATGATAATGTTGTTGTCTTTTCATTGCTGTTGAATTTTAAATTGTTTGTTCCATGTTACAATCTCCCATGAGAAGTTAGTTATAGAGCAATATATAAAAAATTAATTAGAAAAGTATCTAATTTCAGATTTGGCTATCCCAATGTTGCATAGGTAATATAAGATGATTCAACAATGTTGGTAGCCCCATAGGAAAACAGAAGCACATACTGAACATGGTATAAGTTACATCATTGCAGACTATTATCTTGAGCATTATCAGAAGGAGAAATTTCTATGGGTGTCAAGCAAACAAAATGGCTCAGCTTGGTCTTTACTTTGGAACTGACAGTAATTAGATTTCTATCCAGTTTGCTACATTATGTTGATTTTGTTGAAAAACCAGTCCAGTTTTATCAGCCCCATGTTAAAATTAGAGGGTTCAAGTTGAGAATAAGTGGTTTGCATGAAATAGTTCAGTGAGTCTGCGGCTATAGTGAGATTTGACTTTGAGACACCATGGCTCAATGTTCACTTTTCAATAGCTAACAGTAGAATATGTGTGCTATCCAGATTTTTGAACAGAGATGTATAAATAAATCAACACTGAATAAATTAGGATTGGAAGTATCTATATGGTTCCCATAAGGCATCCACATTCCATCCTTGGAGTCCAACAAAGCTACCATAAACAGATGTTTTCTTTTTCTCTGGGATCTGCCACATCTGTTGCTTCAGCCGCTGGCAGTGACAGATTCAAGAGGAATATTTCACGCCCTTGTTATGCGATAGAACTACTGGAATATATTTCAAACAGAGATTTTAGTCTACTGCTTCATTTCCTTATGGTCACAAATGGCAAAAAGGAAGCAATGGTTCTCTTTTATTCGCACTTCGTCCACATCCTTCTAACAATAGTTTATTGTTTGAAGCTGTCAAAACTGTGGTCACTGTGGTTTATTACAGTGGTTATCTAAGAAGGTTTAATTTAAAACCACATTTTGAGAGCTTTTTTAAAACAGAGAGTGTTACAGAAGCAGATAGGTGGAAATCCACGTTTTCTCTGATATGCATTTATTTACTTATTTACAACATTTCTACCCCGCCCTTCTCAACCCCCGAGAGGGGACTCAGAGCGGCTAACACTGGCAACAATTCAATGCCACAAATATCACAGTATAAAAACAATATAAAACCATAAATACACCATATATTAAAAATAGCATTAGTTATACAATCATATAGCCGTCTCCATTATTATAACAATCATATGGTCCAGTTCAATGTCCAAAGTGCTGTTATGCCTGCTAGCCGAAGGCATGGTTTCAAAACCACGATTTCAGTTTTTTACTAAAGGAAAGGAGGGAAGATGTCAATCTACTCTCATTGGGGAGCGAGTTCCACAAGTGGGGAGTCACCACTGAGAAGGCCCTTTCCTTCGTCCCCACCAGATGCGTTTGCGAGGCTGATGGGACCAAGAGCAAGGCCTCTCCTATGGATCTTAAACTACGAGACAGAACGCAGAGGGAGATACATTTGGACAAGTAATCTGGGCTGGAGCCATATAGGGCTTTATAGGCCAAGACCAGTACTTTGAATTGTGCTCGGAAATGGACCGGCAGCCAGTGGAGTTGACATAACGGGGGTGGTATGCTCCCTGTATGGTGTTCCAGTGAGCAGTCTGGCTGCCGCCCATTGGACTAGTTGAAGTTTCCGAACAGTCTTCAAAGGCAACCCCATGTAGAGTGCATCGCAGTAATCTATTTGGGATATAACCAGAGCATGGACCATCGTGGCCAGATCAAGGTATGGGCACATCTGGCACACAAGCTGTAACTATGTAAAAGCTCCCCTGGCCACCACCAAGACCTGGGGTTCCAGGCTCAGCGATGAATGCATGACACTTATCATATGTCCTATATGGCAGGTGAGAACTAACAAAAGATTTTTTTTTGCTGTACAGAACTCCAGATTCTTTCCGCATTGAGAAGGTGGAAGTGGCCATGGGATCAAGAGAGATTAGATGTCATTTAGGATGGATGAGACTTGAGGTACAACTCTATTCCTTGACATCATCCTGCCTGAGGGATTGGTCCAAGGAAGGCAATACAGTTATGGTGCCGTATTTTACAGCAATATAAAAGGAAATACCAGAAAGGAAGGAGGAAGTCTGTTCGTCATAGAGGATGGAGTCACAGCACTCCCCCCCCCGTGGCCGTAATCTAGCACAAGCTCCAAGATGCCAAAGTTGGGAAAAATGCCGACATATTACCTCTATCTGTGGTCTGTCCTGTCTGTTTAACAGTAGGCCTGGGTAACAACGCAAAAATTTGTTTCTAAAATCGATTTGTAATTGGGGTGTTTTTTTGTTTCGATATTTAAAATAATTACAAAATTTTCCCTTAAAAAAGTTCGGTATTTACGAAATTTCGTAAATATTTACGAATCGATTCGTTAAGATGGCGGACCCCCCGCGCATGCGCAAAATCACTTCCGAAGCTTCGTTATTGGCGCGGGGTCGATTCGTTAAGGTTATAACGAATCGATTCGTTAAAACGGCGGACGCGATTGCGCATGCGCAAAAAGCGACTTCCGAAACTTCGTTTTTTTAATACGAATCGATTCGCTATTAAAATAATAACGAATCGATTAGTTAAAATGGCGGACGCGATTGCGCAATGCTAAATGCTCTATAAACAAAATCATTTCATAAAATAAATCAAATAAAATAATCAAATAGAACAAGATATTAAGATATTAAATAAAAAAGTAATAAGATAAAGTATCCAAAACTGAGTCATTTTAATAATATAATGAAATAAACAATAATATAATAATAAAATTTAAATAAATAAATAATAATAATAATAAATAAATAATAATAACAATAAATAATATAAAATTATATAATATATACAATATAAAATAAAATAATATAATATAATAATATATTATTATATATATTATATAAATGAAATAAATAATAATATAATATTTAAATAAAATATAATTAAATTTATAAAATATTTATAAAATATAATTATAAATATTAAAATAAAATATAATTAAATTTATAAAATATTTATAAAATATAATTATAAATAATAATAAAAATAATATATAAAATTAAATTATAAATTATTAATATATAAAAATAATGTTATTATAAAAACTTAGAAAGTAAATATAAGAAATAAAGAAAGAAAAAGTAACAAAAAGTAACAGAAATTGCACTTTGAAAAAACTCTGAAAATTATCTGGGAAGTATTGCATACATACTAATTTCTGTAGCAGTATTGCAAGTTAAGTAAGAAGGACCAACTTCACATTTGGGGGTGGTGTATCTTAATGTGCATCCTTAGCCCTGTTGTGGCAAGATGCCTCATATCTTTTCCTCTGCTGACGCTCACACCGCAATGCCTGCAAACTGCCAAAGTGGCCCTCTCATTATGGACGTCGTAATGATCCCATAGGAGCGATCTCGGCCTACCCCTACTAGGCACTTCAGATGTACTCATGCTCGTGTTTGGACTGTCGGTGTTTGTGGAAGGGAGTATAATCGATGGTTGTTTCTGTAGCTCGCCCTCCATCAGCATGCAGTCCTCTTGATCACTAATTCCTGTGGTGGAATTCCATCTTGTCTTCCTCCCATTCCTCTGACACGTCCGCCTCCTCGCCCTCCTCTTCATAACAAGTAATATCAGAGGTACTTGGAACGACATCAGGATCTGACGTAGAGTCTTTCGAACTGATGAAGAAGAAGGTTCTGCCATCTCACAGCTGGTTGAAGCATCTGTGGGTGTTTCAATAACCATCTCGTTGGATGAATGTTCCCTTCTTGTCAATGTATTCATCTTCAGTCCCCTGCCTTTCTTCGGTATTCGCGATAGCACTTGGCCCTTGCGACTAGAAAAGCCGGGAAGGAAGCGTTTCATCACACTGGTTGGAACTACACAAATAATGAGCAAAAGGAGCGCACTGGTTGGAACTACACAAATAATGAGCGAGCACTGTATTATAGCACTTTGTGTTGGCAAAAGGAGCGCACTGGTTGGAACTACACAAATGATGAGCGAGCAGTGTATGTAGCACTTTGTGTTGGCAAAAGGAGCGCACTGGTTGGAACTACACAAATGAGCGAGCACTGTATTATAGCACTTTGTGTTGGCAAAAGGAGCGCACTGGTTGGAACTACATAAATGAGCGAGCACTGTATTATAGCACTTTCTGTTGGCAAAAGGAGCGCACTGGTTGGAACTACACAAATGAGCGAGCACTGTATTATAGCACTTTGTGTTGGCAAAAGGAGCGCACTGGTTGGAACTACACAAATGAGCGAGCACTGTATTATAGCACTTTGTGTTGGCAAAAGGAGCACACTGGTTGGAACTACACAAATAATGAGCGAGCACTGTATTATAGCACTTTGTGTTGGCAAAAGGAGCGCACTGGTTGGAACTACACAAATGAGCGAGCAGTGTATGTAGCACTTTGTGTTGGCAAAAGGAGCGCACTGGTTGGAACTACACAAGATGAGCGAGCACTGTATTATAGCACTTTGTGTTGGCAAAAGGAGCGCACTGGTTGGAACTACACAAATGAGCGAGCAGTGTATGTAGCACTTTGTGTTGGCAAAAGGAGCGCACTGGTTGGAACTACACAAATGAGCGAGCAGTGTATGTAGCACTTTGTGTTGGCAAAAGGAGCGCACTGGTTGGAACTACACAAATGAGCGAGCAAGCACTGTATTATAGCACTTTGTGTTGGCAAAAGGAGCGCACTGGTTGGAACTACACAAATGAGCAAGCACTGTATTATAGCACTTTGTGTTGGCAAAAGGAGCGCACTGGTTGGAACTACACAAATGAGCAAGCACCGTATTATAGCACAGAAGAGTCTTTTCTTTTTAGAATATTTTTTGTATTTTTTTAAGAATAAAAGACAGGTATTTTTAAAAAATATTCAAAAATGAAAATTAACCAAAAACTGGCCCTGATGTGGACCAAACACAGCCACGAGACAGGGCAAATGAGAGCACACACCAACAGAAGAGTCTTTTCTTTTTTAGAATATTTTTTGTATTTTTTTAAGAATAAAAGACAGGTATTTTAAAAAAATATTAAAAAATGGAAAATTAACCAAAAACTGGCCCTGATGTGGACCAAACACAGCCACGAGACAGGGCAAATGAGAGCACACACCAACAGAAGAGTCTTTTCTTTTTTAGAATTTTTTTTGTTTTTTTTTAAGAATAAAAGACAGGTATTTTTAAAAATATTCAGAAATGGAAAATTAACCAAAAACTGGCCCTGATGTGGACCAAACACAGCCACGAGACAGGGCAAGTGAGAGCAAACACCAACAGAAGAGTCTTTTCTTTTTTAGAATATTTTGTTTTTTTAAGAATAAAAGACAGGTATTTTTAAAAAATATTCAAAAATGGAAAATAACCAAAAACTGGCCCTGATGTGGACCAAACACAGCCACGAGACAGGGCAAGTGAGAGCACACACACCAACACACACCACACACACACCAACAGAAGAGTATTTTCTTTTTTTAGAATATTTTTTGTATTTTTTTAAAGAATAAAAGACAGGTTTTTTAAAAATATTCAAAAATGGAAAATTAAAAATGGCCCTGATGTGGACAAACACAGCCACAAGACAGGGCAAACGAGAGCACACAGCAACAGAAGAGTCTTTTCTTTTTTTAGAATTTTTTTTTTAAGAATAAAAGACAGGTATTTTTAGAAAATATTCAGAAATGGAAAATTAACCAAAAACTGGCCCTGATGTGGACCAAACACAGCCACGAGACAGGGCAAACGAGAGCACACAGCAACAGAAGAGTCTTTTCTTTTTTTAGAATATTTTTGTATTTTTTTAAGAATAAAAGACAGGTATTTTTAAAAATATTCAAAAATGGAAAATTAACCAAAAACTGGCCCTGATATGAAGCAAACACAGCCACAAGACAGGGCAAACGAGAGCACACACCAACAGAAGAGTCTTTTCTTTTTTAGAATATTTTTTGTTTTTTTTAAGAATAAAAGACAGGTATTTTTAAAAAATATTCAAAAATGGAAAATTAACCAAAAACTGGCCCTGATGTGGACCAAACACAGCCACGAGACAGGGCAAATGAGAGCACACACCAACAGAAGAGTCTTTTCTTTTTTAGAATATTTTTTGGTTTTTTTTAAGAATAAAAGACAGGTATTTTTTAAAAATATTTAAAAATGGAAAATTAACAAACAAATTGACAAAAACCGAAGGAAGGAATGAAGGAATGAATCCAAGCAAGGAATTAAGCAGCAAGGAATGAATCCAATCCAAGCTTAGTTGCAAGCCAACCCAATGCTAGCCTGAAGCCACCCTCCCGGACCTCCTCTCTTCTCCCTCGCCTCCGCAACAAATGAGCTGTACGGCCGCGCGGAGCCGCTTTTAAAGGGCTTGCCGGCCAATCAGAAACAGCCACGGTGCACTGCTTGGGTGCTTGGGAGTGCCGGATTGGCTCCCAGGGCACCAGCAGCCTCCATCCCATTTACGAAACGGGCGGAAGCTCGTTAAAACTATGGGAGTTGCCGGTTCGTTATTTTTAAACCCTTCCGGGTTTGAAAATGTGTTTTGTAATCGTTTCGTTATTGCTAAAAATAACGAATATTTAACGAATTACAAAATTAACGAACAAAACCGCCCAGGCCTATTTAACAGCATTGAATGTTTGCCATGTATGTGTTCTATGATACACCCTGAGTGAGAAGGGCAGAATATAAATGCTGTAAATAAATAAATGCAATTTACAATACAATTTACAGCCCTGATATATGCAATCTTTGTGGGATATTACAACTGAAATTCATCATTTAGTAGTTGGGATGGGGAGAGTTTCACCAGCCTAGTTTTGACAATTCCCCATTCCTTTCCATCCCTGTCTATCAAGATCTTATAGGACAGAAGCAGAATGAATTGTTAACACAAATACATATTTGTGTATTTAATCAGCTGAATAGTTTATATTTCAGTTTCTTTAGCATTGAAGTAAGAATCTGGTTGTGGAAAATGAAACCCAAAGCATGTGTCAGAGTTCAGCATGAAATATGAATGATCAACAGAAGAGGCACAGCACAGAAGAGCATAGACTTTGCATTTAGAAGTTTCTAAGGTCAATTTTGGCTTCTCCATTTAAAAGGATTAGGTAGCAGGTGATAGGCAAAATCTCTATCCTGAGTCACTGGAGGTAGGCTCGCTAGAATAGATGGTGCTCTATGGGTTGACATTCATTCAGTACAAAACAAGTTGATTTTTATGTTGAATTCCCTTAACAGTGTGAAAATCCACTATCACCTTTCGAAATGGCCATTGGTTGTGATGTCAATGTGATTAACCTTTACCTTATAGTATTTTGCAATACTAATGTGGAATGAACAGAAAGATACATAATCCTGAAGCATTAAATATCTGTAGAATTTTAATGGGAAATATTTAGCTCAAAAATTAGTAAGGAAATCAGGCAAATTAAACTAAAATAAGGAAATGTGAGATTTAATCCTTAATATAGAAGTTAATTGAGAAGAATGTTGCAAAAACCCCAAAACAAAACAAAACACCCCCACAATGTAACTTTGAGGGATACATGTTCATTTCAAATAAGTCAGCGTATGTTTCTAAGAAACATGTAATTTCAAGAGTGAATAACGAGTTCAAAATTAATATAATTGATTAACAATTAAAAATTATAACACAAGTAGAATGGGGTTGGAGGTGAAATATTGAATTTCCTTTGATAGGTAGAATAATTATGAAGTGTGCTTTTGAAGTTCAAGAAGACAGCCTAAGGACACAACATTTTTTAAAGTAAAAATTGGCTTGCACTCTGTTAGAATGATTTATTTTGCACTAAGAAATGGGTGTGAGACATGATGTGATTTAAAATTTCATCCCTTGATGGAACTGCTTGAGGGTGACATGCTTCTCTCTCTCTCTCTCTCTCTCTCTCTCTCATTCAAAGGTGGGGGTGATGGAAGGTTTTCTGTCACTAAAACCTACGGTATAAGAAGCCAAGCTGCTGCTTCTATTAAAAAGAGTTTTTGAAAAGCAGAATGTAAACTTCCTCTTGGTACCAGCAAGCTAAGGCGTTGATTACTGAGAACAACCTCAATAGGAATGTTGAAGTTGATCTTTTTTGCTGACCGAGTGATGAATCCATGCACGGATAGGGAAAAAAACCACATTATTTCTATAGGAAGCAGGTAATCAGCATTATTATAATCTTTTTTGTGTTGAACATAAGCAGGTGGGTTTGTCAAAGTCTTCTTGCATCAGCATTCTGCTACTCTCAAAGTGATAAGGATGTTCATCTTCAAATGATCACTGCCAGTCCTAACGAATATTATCAGAATTTGCATTCTTATTATAGGGTTGCTGTACGTTTTTTTGGGCTATATGGCCATGTTCCAGAAGCATTCTCAGAGCCTTAGGATGCCTGCCACAGATGCGGGCCAAACGTCAGAAGAGAATGCTTCTGGAATGAGGCCAGACAGCCTGAAAAGCTTACAGCAACCTAGTGATTTCAGCCATGAAAGCCTTTGACAATACATTTTTTTTATTATTTCATGTCAAAAGCATTGCATAAAATATCTAAAACTGATAAAATAAAGGGATCACAAGCTGTTAGATAGTTTAAAGCCAAAAATGGGCAACAGCAACTGTGTTGTCTGTAGCTTTAAACAATTCTTCCTCTGTGCATGAGGCAGGGCATTGTGGGCAAGCATACAGATGCTGAGTTCTTTGTTCTGCTCGACAGTCACAGAAGGTGGAAGATTCTTCTAGGTAGCGCCATTTTGCCAGGTTGTATTTTCATCTGCCAACTCTGCTTATGAGTCTGTTCAGGGACTTCCAAGTTGCCCTTTCTTGGTTTGCCCCTGGAGGAAGACCCTCATGGGGGGCCATCCAGAGGGGATTGCCTGATTTTGCAGGGATATTCTTGCTGTTGCTGGAGGAACATTAGTGGAGTGATCTTAACGTTGGGCTACTAATGTCCCTTTTCCCCATGCCACTGCCTTAGGTTACAGATGCTGGGACACCAATGTCATTTAGGGAGGGGACCATTCCCTTGTCTTGGAGAACAATCAGTCCTGTGCTCAGTTGGATAACAAACTGCTTTCAAGTCACAGAATCACAGAATCATTGAATCATTGAGTTGGAAGAGACCTCATGGGCCATCCAGTCCAACCCTCTGCCAAGAAACAGGAAAATCGCATCCAAAGTTTTATAGAAGACACAAATCCAATTGTTAGTCCCACCTAGAGTAGACCCTTAAATTAACAAGAACTCAGTAAGCCAATATTTATGTAACTACTCTAGTTGAGACTAGCAATTGGTTTGAAGATACTGTCCTGTTAGTAGTGCTCAGGTAAGATTTACACACCAGTCCAGTTGACATACCTTGAGTATAAAAGGAAATCTTTATGTAGAAAATGGCTTTAGGATGACTCAGCTTACCCCTTCTCAGTTTCTCTAATCAGTCATAGCCATGATTCCTTTGATTGCCCAATGGCAATGCCCCAAAATGACAGGACCATGTCAGGGCAGAGACTTGTAACTAGCTGGCCTGCTGCTGAGCTTCTTGTCCAGTTTTTGTTTCAGCTCCCTTGATTCTAGCTATTTAGATTAGAATTGGACAACTGTCTGGGAGCCATTTTTTTCTGCCCCAAAACAATGAATTCCAAGCAATACATTTATCAAATAACAAGAATCGCAAGATTTTTTAAATAAAGCAACCTTTCAAGTTCTGGAAAGAACTATAAAAAGAGTAATAGCTGCCGTATTAAAGCCTTTACTCCAGCTTTGTAGGGTTTTGGGTGTAGTGGACATATTGAGAACAAAGTGGTTGACTAAACACCCTTTCAGTGCTTTGTTTCTCTGCAGATGGACTGACTTCATTCCTTAAGCCGATTTCCCATACTGGAACTGAGAATGGCTGGAAGTCTTTTACTACAAGGATAACCCAATACCACATGTACCCTGAACCTTAGATTTTGCAGCATCAATGATACTCAATGTTAAAAACATTTCTTACCTTTTACATGAGGGGGAAAGGTCTGGAATTGTGCCTAAATGGTCTATTGATTTATGGAACTTGAAACATTTTTCAAAAGAGAGTCACAAATACACGTAATGTCTCCGGATGCTCAATTTTTGCATTTGCATCCCTGAATAAAAAAAAGTGTTGTCAGGAAGATAGAGCTCCCTATTGGCAATACATCTGAGGAGAAGAACAGAGCATGACTTATTCCAGCATGGGTCTGGTATACATTACACCCTATTAAATTGGCTCCAGAGAGGCCTATTTTGGATGATAAAACATAGAGAGTTTGTGTGATATGCTAAAGGCTCTCCTTTTTTTTCACTTGGCTCAGTCCTTTCTTTTGGAGGAATGGAACTTATCTGCATATGTATGGAAGGCAGACCATGAGTCTGGAGACAGTGTTCCACTGTGAATGAAATAATCATGATAGCAATGATATCCTACATAAAGCTAGTCTGTATTAGTTTATTGATTTGCTTTCTTTGAATCCAAACCCCCAGCCAATGTCAATGATGGGGCACAATTGGCAACCTTCATGTGTAACATTGGCTAGGAATTGGATTGATGCAACTTCTGTTGGAACTGGTAGATGGTTTTGCTCCACTGCTTTTCCCTGAAAATCTCTCTGGAGCCAGTATTAAGCAAAAAAGATGTTTTAGAACAGTGTTTCTTAATCTGGGGGTCAGGACCCCTGGGGAAGGGTGAGGTGAGAGGGTGTCAGAGCAGTCATCTAAGACCATCAGAAAACACAGTATTTTCTGTTGTTCATGGAGGTTTTGTTTGGGAAGTTTGGCCTAATTCTCTTGTTGGTGTGGTTCAGAATGCTATTTGATTGTAGGTGGACTATAAATCCCAGCAACTACAACTCCCAAATGTCAAGGTCTATTTCCCCCAAACTCTACCAATGTTCACATTTGGGCATATTGAGTATTTGTGCCACGTTTGGTCCAGATCCATCATTGTTTGAGTCCACAGTGGTCTCGGGATGTAGGTGAACTACAACTCCAAAACTCAAGGTCAATGCCCACCAAACCCTTCCAGTATTTCCTCTTGGTCATGGGAGTTCTGTGTGCCAAGACTGGTTCAATTTCATCATTGGTGGAGTTCGGAATGCTTTTTGATTGTAGGTGAACTATAAATCCCAGCAACTACAATTCTGAAATGACAAAATCAACCCCCTCCCCCGCAACACCACCAATATTCAAATTTGGGTGTATCGGATATTTGTGCCAAATTTGGTCCAGTGAATGAAAATACATCCTGCATATCAGAGATTTACACTATGATTCATAACAGTAACAAAATTACAGTTATGAAGAAGCAACGAAAATAATTTTATGGTTGGGGGTCACCACAACATTAGGAAGGTTGAGAACCATTGTTTTAGAGTGTAAAGAGAGAGAGAGGGAGAGGGAAAGCTCTGGCACCAGTAATGTATAGGATGTAGGCCAATAAAACAAGATACCCCTTTTCTAACTTGAATTGAATATGGGATATCTTTCTGGAATGCTTTGATGGCAATGGTATTCTTGTAAAGCAAAATGCCTGTCACCAAATGTCTTTTTTGACAACTTTCCTAGCTAATGTGCAACAGCCTCTCCCCTCTTCTTCCCTCTTATGCATTCATGTACGTATGAATTTATTTATATTTATTTGCCATTTTTTCTTATTTGCCTTTCAAGTCCAATACCACATTATGTATAAAATGGAACAGTTCGGTTCTCCCTCTTGGGCCCTTTTTACCTGATTTGGAAGAAGGAGATTGGGGAGTGTGTTTTTCTCATAGTGCTAGAATTTGTGATCATCTAAACACAAACATTAGAAAGTAATTCTTTGTCCAGCATCCAGCTGTAAAGAACCCACCGTCAGAATAGTGTGATAATGGCCATTGAATCAGAATAGACATTATATAAATTCATTGATTATTTAGACATAATAGCCTTGTGAAACTTCTGCATTAACAAACAGTACTCCCTTGAGAATGCCAGAGACTAGAAAAGTTACTCTTTGGACCAACCTATTGACTCCTCCAACATGACTACTATGGTATCTATTTATTTATTATCTATCAGCCTCAAACACTCCCTTTTTTTGGCTCACCACAGCATGTTTAAGTTGGAATCTAAATACTTCATGCATTTCAGGATGTTATATTGTGTGTTTTTGTAAATACTTCTATGGAAGTATCTGTCATAGCAAAACCAGCAGAAAATGTGTGGAACCATACACACAGGCAGAATATTACAGCATAAGCCAGTTGTTCTCAAACTGAGAAGGTGGCAGAGGAGATGAAGAAGGAGATGGGGATCCTGTTCTTGATCCTGTAAATCAGTGGTTCTCAACCTTCCTAATGCCGTGACCCCTTAATACAGTCCTTCATGTTGTGGTGATCCCCAACCATAATATTGTTTTTGTTGCTACTTCATAACAGTCATTTTACTACTGTTATAAATCATAATGTAAAAATCTGATATGCAGGATGCATTTTCATTCACTGGACCAAACTGGGCACAAATACCCAATACACCCAAATGTAAATTCTACTGGGGTTGGGGGAGGATTGATTTTGTAATTTGGGAGTTGTAGTTGCTGGGATTTATAGTTCACTTATAATCAAAGGGCATTCTGAACTCCACCAGTGATGGATTTGTACCAAACTTGGCTCCCATGACCAATGGAAAACACTGGAAGGGTTTGAAGGGCATTGACCTTGAGTTTGGGAGTTGTAGTTCACCTATGATAGAATTGGCTCAAACTTCCCACATGGAATTCCCATAACCATCAGAAAATACTGTGTTTTCTTATGGTCTTTGGCGACCCCTCTGACACCCCCTCGCGACCCCCTCAGGGGTCCTGACCCCCAGGTTGAGAAACACTGCTGTAAATCAACTCTTAAATAAATCCCTTGGTTGAGTGGATATTCTCCATGAGGTACTAGCATTTAGATTTAGCGGCTTAAAATTGTCCCCATAGCAGTACTATCAATATCAATATTTTAAGCTATCCAATATTTATATTAACTTTGTTACCACAGTTTAAATCCAACTTGCTGATGGGCATTTTGCTGCATGTGTACATGCCAAAGCCTTTCCAGTTGGGGTTGTATATATGAGGGAGACAAATAAGTATATTGCCCTTCAAATGACATTTCCTTTATCCCCCAAACTGCTAGCATTGCAGAGAGCAAGAAAATGATAATAATTTGCACCTAGAACACTTCTACTTGTTTTGTATGCATTCGCTTGGTAGCTCTGTCTGCCTTTTACATATAGAATCATAAGACTTAGAAAATTCCTAAGAAGTTTCTGAGATGTTTAAAATATTAGTTCTTTGCGTGTTTCTTGTAGAAATTATGAACTGCTGTTGGTTTAGAAACCCTAATTCTGTCATAATCTCTTTAGGCAGAACATTTTTCTTTCTTCTGGTATTTTCATGATACTTGCAGGGCAAAGATCTGAAGGATTTGTTGACCACAAAACAGAGATTTACTTCAGCTTCATCAGCAGTACTTCTGGCCTTTTCCCTTTCATAACTTGACTTCCCGAAGCGAAGACTGACAGGTTTGGGTCAGTGTCAATGGGGTCCATTGGTTTTGTTCACACATATTCATTTATGTGGGCTTCTTCCTAATCCAAGAGCATTCTGGGTAGGCTTTCATCAGAAGACATTTATTTTTAAAAATCCAGATTCTGTTCTAATTAGTAATATGGGAAACAGGATCCTGCCATTGAGCTATATATATATGTAAATCTTTCATCCTGTTTTTCATTGATGACTACCATTATTTACCAATTTACTCTACAACTGATATAATGTTTATTATAGTTGGAAATGTTATAGGCAGTTATTATAATATTTTGCATTTGTTCTTTTCAACCTAAAGCAAAAATTTACTGTTTCAAAGATACTTTGTACTTTCTGGTTGTTAGTAATGATTGCAGTCTTTGGGTATAGCTCTACACAATAGAATTAATGCACCTCTTCAACTGCCGTTGCTCAATGCTATGGAAGCAGAGGAGTTGTAGTTTTAGAATTCACTTCCAAAGCATACTGATGTCTCACCAAACTACAACTCCCATGATTCCATAGCATTAAAGTGGTGTCAAGCTGCATTAGCTCTATATT
The DNA here is from genome assembly GCF_025583915.1 of Anolis sagrei ordinatus. NCBI lineage: Eukaryota > Metazoa > Chordata > Lepidosauria > Squamata > Anolidae > Anolis > Anolis sagrei. The sequence continues at coordinate 176,360,236 of NW_026847549.1, read as the reverse complement.
TTGCTATAATTGTGCTGATAGGTCCCCCCCTCCTGCCCGAAACTGGTACACTTCATATGTGTGGGATTACTCACTATGTGCAGCTAGTCTAGCCATGGACTATGATGGATGGACTGTCCAACACATCTAGAAGGCACGAGGTTGAGGAGCATTGCCTTAATGGAAACTCCAGATTCTGTGGCAGTATGCATATCAAATCTGAGGTGGTATAAAGAACCAGCATATCATAGCACTCAGAATGTTGTAATATAATTTCAGGAGACATGGGTTCAAATCCCCATTCAAGTCACACTTTGGCGCCATCTACACTGTCATATAATCCAATTTCTGAATCCAGATCATATGCTTTGAACTAGATTATATGGCAGTGTAGACTCATAAAATCCAGTTCAAAGCAGATAATCTGGATTCAGAAACTGGATTATACAGCAATGTATATAGGGCAATAGCAACTACCTTCCCCCCCCTCCAAAATTATTCTGCTGTTATTGTTGTTGTTAGCTATTATTGTTATGTTTTTACGCTGTTTTATGTTGTCTTAATTGTTTTTGCTTTGTTTTTAATTGTATTCTGCCTTGAGCTTGGGCCCCATGTAAACCACCCTGGGTCCCTTCGAGGAGATGGAGGCGGGGTAGAAAAATAAACTTCTTCTTCTTCTTTGAAAAAATCATGTCATAAAAATCAAGAAAATGGTGTTATAATAGTAATATTAATAACAACAACAATAACAACACTTTATTTATATCCCTCCCTTCTCCCCAAGGGAACTCGGGGAGGATTACAGCATATAAACAGACACAGGCAAACATTCAATGCCTTGTTACAATAAAATATAATGAGACACAAATACAAGACAAAGGCAAAGGCTTCTCCTCTCATTTCTGGCTCTTGGGGAGGTGCTCTTCTCAATTTCCAAGCCGAAATGGTTGTGTGGCCTGCATGACTATATGGAACATCTTTTTGCCTTTTCCCACTGAAGCAGTACCTATTGATCTACTCACATTTGCATGTTTTCCAACTGCTAGGTTGGTAGGAGCTAGAGCTAGCAGTGGGAGCTCACCCCACCACACGGATCTGAACTGCCTTAGATTAACCTTAGAGTAATCATATGTTGGAAATGAAATGAGGGTATCCAAAAGAGGCAAATAATAGAGGGTCACTGTCACCCCCCATGCTTGTAACTCTTCTTACCTTATTAACAACATTCATCTTTCACTTTCTATCATACAGAAACATTGCTGTGTTTCTGAGAGTGATGTGTTTTGGTACATTAGTTTTAGAATTAATCCTCAGTTTCTAAACTGCCCAAAGGGATTGGCTGCCCACATTGGAAACAGAGTGGCAGACTAGATTAACCACAAAAAGATGTAGTTTGAGCTCAAAAAAAGTCAAAACAGTTATTCTGTTCCTCAATTCCAAAACAATATGTTTTCCTCCTGCCTCCATTCTGTAAAAGGCAAAATAGCTAGGCTGATAGACGTGAGTAGATGAATGCTTCAGCCTTGAAACCAAAGTCTTAAACTTTCCACCATCTAATTGAAATTAGAGAAAGAAAATCAGCAAGCAAACTGTTCAGTATTTTACAGTATTATAAATATTGCAATTCACATTTATGGTTGTGGTACCTTTGCAACAACTGCAGGGAACTTGACAGGGGGAGTGGGTCCCTGTTGGTTCTCTTGGACCTCTCAGTGGCCTTCAATACCATAAATGACAATATCCTTCTGATGTGCCTCATGGGAATGGAACTTGGAGGAACTGTTTTACAGTGGCTCTGGTCCTTCCTGGAGGGCCATTCCCAGAAGGTGTTGTTGTGGGACACTAGCTCAGCCCCACAGCCCTTGTCCTGTGGGGTCCCGCAGAGCTCAGTATTGTTCTCCATGTTCTTTAACATCTACATGAAGCCCCTGTGAGAGAGCATCAGTCAAAAGGCCAAACAGGGTATAGGATTGGATGGGGTTACACTCTCCCTGAAATCAAGTTTTCAGCTTGGGAGTTCTCTTGGATTCGTCACTGGAACCCCAGGTCTTGGCAGTGGCCAGGAGAGCTTTTGCACTATTAAAACTTGTGTACCCTGAGAATCCAGACTTGGCCACAGTGGGCCACACTCTTGTTACATCTTGAATAGACTACTGCAATGCTCACTACATGGGACTGCCTTTGAAGACTGTTCATAAGCTTCAAGTAGTCCAACGGGCAGCAGCCGGATTGCTCACTGGAGTGGCGTACAGGGAGCACACAACCTCCCTGTTATGCCAGCTCCACTGGCTGCCAGTCTGCTGCCAAGCACAATTCAAAGTGCTGGCTGTAGCCTATAAAGCCCTAAATGGTTCTGGCCCAGATTACCTGTCTGAACGTATTTCCCTCTATGAACCACCTCAGAGGCTAAGATCTTCTGGGGAGGGCCTGTTCTTGGTTCTACCTCCTTCACAAGCATGATTGGTGGGGACGAGAGAGTCTTCTCAGTGGTGGCTCCTCGGCTGTGGAACTCCCTCTCCAGTGAAATTAGATCAGCTCCCTCCCTCCTGACATTTAGAAAGAAACTAAAAAAAATGGCTGTGGAACCAAGCTTTTGGAGACTAGCACAGTGCAATAGGCAGCCTTGAAGTGGTTGTAACACAATTAGAATGGCTCTTGAACAGCTCCTTGAATATGACTTTGGATTTTGTGCTGTTTTAACAGTTTATTTTAATGTATTGATTTGTCTTGACTTTTATGATTTGTTACTAATTTTAATGTATGGTGTGTATAGCATTTGTATGTTTGTGTTTGTTGTGTCGTTGAATTGTTGCCAACCTGGAAGCCACTCCCCTTCGGAGTGAGATAGAGCAGCGTAAAAATACAGTAAATAAACAAATCAATAAATGTCCCCTAAAATCCACCTTAGAAATCATGAAGCTGGACCACAGGCTGGAGAGCAGGGCCAAGCTCCCTCCAACCAACAAGTTATTGTTATTTATATTTGTTGTAACAGGACCCTGCAAAGGTCCATTATCATATAATTCCAGTGCCACAGTTGTAGCTGCTAATACAGGTTCTAAACCAATCAACTTTGCTTTGTTAAAAATTACAATTCCATCCAGCTGACTGGTCTCATTGACAAGAGAAGTGAAATATTTTTGGAACTGGAACCTTCCTTCTTAAACCCTCAAATTAAGCAGTTAAAAGACTTGTGCATTTTTACCATGCTAATAAAAAATAACACTGAGAGATAGAAATGTATGTAATTAAAAACCGATTACAGTCAAAATCGGCATAACAAGAGCCAAGTGTTTGTGGCTAATATCTGATATTATCTCAGAAAGAAGCAGCCCTGGAGCTTGAATGCATTTAATGCTTATTTGGTTTCCTCCCATACATAAATGATATTGATCAGCTAGAGATAGCACATTACTTTTGCTTGCTTTGTGTGTATGCATATCAGAGGAACTCTCTGTTTTAAACAAGATTGCAAAATAAACATTGGTGAAATATTTCACTTGGGATAGATGTTGAAAGAATCATAGAGCTTGGCAGACAGCAGACACACCTCCAGTATATGCAGCCAAACACAGTGATACCTTGGGTTAAGAGTTTCATTCGGTCTATGACAGAGCCCATAACTCAAATTGCTCTTATCTCAAAGTGAATTTTCCCACTGAAATGCTATTTATCTGTTCCAGCCTCCCAAGCCCCCTATGTGTTTTTAAATAAGAAAATGTACTTTATAAATAAAAAATAATGTGTAAATGCACATTCACGTGGAACAATAAAAAAGAAAGGTAAACTAGATATGGTAGTTATCCTTTGTTTTCTTTTTCCTTGGTAAATTGGATGTTTGAGTGGATGTTGATGATGTGGTCCAGTAATTTGTTTAGTTCTTTTTCTCCATGGCTCCAAATGGTGAAAGTGTCATCCACATATCAAAACCAACTTTTTTGGTGCTGTTTCCAGGATTGTTTCTCAAAAACTACACTTTCTAGATGTCCTAGTTATTCGCAAACCAAATCAACAATTGGACCACACAGTTTACAGAAAACCTACGAACACTGATAGATGTCATTGTTGTTGTTCATTCGTTCAGTCGTTTCCGACTCTTCGTAACCTCATGGACCAGCCCATGCCAGAGCTCCCTGTCAGCCATCACCTCCCCCAGCTCCTTCAAAGTCAAGCCAGTCACTTCAAGGATGCATCCATCCACCTTGCATACCTACATAAAAACTCCAACCATCATCCAGGTCAAAGTAGAAGCACAATTAAAGCTCTAGTAGACCACATAAACAAGATATGTGAACCCCACCTCCTCCAAGGTGAACTGAACCACCTAAACTGGGTTCTACAGGCTAATGGGTATTCTATGACAGACAACAGAAGAGCTGCAAGACCAAGAATAAGCCACAGGAGCAATGACAAAGACATCTAGAGAAAAAGTGTTTTTATCCTAAATCAAGGGAGCCACTGACCATATAGGAAAACTGGTGAGGAAACACAACCTACAAACAATCAATAGACCCACTAAGAACATTCAACAAATATTATGTTCAGCAAAGGACAAGAGGGATCCAATCACCACTGCAGGAGCCTACTGTATACTGTGCAGCTGTGGACAAGTCCACATAGGGACCGCCAAATGCAGCACCCAAACACGAATCAAAGAACATGAAAGGCACTGCACACTAATTCAACCAGAGAAGCCACAGCCTGGGCGGTTTCGTTCGTTAATTTTGTAATTCGTTAATTATTCGTTATTTTTAATAATTACAAAACGATTACAAAACACATTTTCAAACCCGGAAGGGTTTTAAAATAACGAAGCGGCATCCCCCATTCTTTTAACGAGCTTCCGCCCGTTTCGGAAATGGGATGGAGGATGCTGGTGCCTGGGAGCCAATCCAGCGCTCCCAAGCACCCCAGCAGTGCACCGTGGCTGTGTCTATTGGCCGGCAAGGCCTTTAAAAGCGGCTCTGCGTGGCCGCAGAGCTCATTTGTTGCACGGAGGCGAGGGAGGAGAGAGGTCCGGGAGGGCTGCTTGCTTTGGGTTGGCTTGGTTGGTAGGAAAAAGACTTGCATTGGGTTGGCTTGGTTGGAAAAGACTCTTCTGTTGGTGTGTGCTCTCGATTGCCCTGTCTTTTGGCTGTGTTAGCTCTACATCAGGGCCAGTTTTTGGTTAATTTTCCATTTCTGAATATTTTTTAAAAATACCTGTCTTTTATTCTTAAAAAAAATACAAAAAATATTCCAAAAAAAGAAAAGACTCTTCTGTTGGTGTGTGCTCTCGATTGCCCTGTCTCCTGCCTGTGTTAGCTCTACATCAGGGCCAGTTTTTGGTTAATTTTCCATTTCTGAATATTTTCTAAAAATACCTGCCTTTTATTCTTAAAAAAATACAAAAAATATTCCAAAAAAAGAAAAGACTCTTCTGTTGGTGTGTGCTCTCGATTGCCCTGTCTCGTGGCTGTGTTTGGTCCACATCAGGGCCAGTTTTTGGTTAATTTTCCATTTCTGAATATTTTTTAAAAATACCTGTCTTTTATTCTTAAAAAAAAAACAAAAATATTCTAAAAAAGAAAAGACTCTTCTGTTGGTGTGTGCTCTCATTTGCCCTGTCTCGTGGCTGTGTTTGGTCCACATCAGGGCCAGTTTTTGGTTAATTTTCCATTTCTGAATATTTTTTAAAAATACCTGTCTTTTATTCTTAAAAAAAAATACAAAAAATATTCTAAAAAAATAAAAGAGTCTTCGGTGGCTGTGTGTGCGTTTGTCATTTGTGTCGCTCCTTTTGCCAACACAAAGTGCTACATACGCTGCTCGCTCATTTGTGTAGTTCCAACCAGTGCGCTCCTTTTGCCAACACAAAGTGCTACATACACTGCTCGCTCATTTGTGTAGTTCCAACCAGTGCGCTCCTTTTGCCAACACAAAGTGCTATAATACAGTGCTTGCTCGCTCATTTGTGTAGTTCCAACCAGTGCGCTCCTTTTGCTCATTATTTTATGAAATGATTGTGTTTATAGAGCATTTAGCATTGCGCAATCGCGTCCGCCATTTTAACGAATCGATTCGTTATTATTTTAATAGCGAATCGATTCGTATTTAATAACGAAGTTTCGGAAGTCGCTTTTGCGCATGCGCAATCGCGTCCGCCGTTTTAACGAATCGATTCGTTATACCCTTAACGAATCGACCCTCGCGCCAATAACGAAACTTCGGAAGTGTTTTTGCGCGCGCGCGGGGTCCGCCATCTTAACGAATCAATTCGTTAATATTTACGAAATTTTCGTAAATATTAACGGATTGTAGGGGGAAAATTTTGTAATTATTTTAAATATCGAAACAAAAAAACACCCCAATTACAAATCGATTTTAGAAACAAATTTTTGCGTTGTTACCCAGGCCTAGAAGCCAGCTATACCAGACCACATGATAAACCAACCTGGATACAGAATATTAGAGCTCTTTGGCAAATTATTCTAAAGTTCCCAAAAGACTACAAATCCCAGGATTCTATAAGCTAAAACTATAGCATGAATTCTACATATCCCACAAGACTACAAGCCACTAGAGTCTGTAGAATGAAGCCATGGCAACTGTGCAGTATCAAAGTATGGCCATCCTGCAACTATTTATGAATGGGGAATATTAGAGAATTTTAAGAAACAGCCATTCTGTAATGGTCTAAAACAGAGCTATATAGCACTAATAAATTATCTTGTTCTGTACTTCAATTATTTATGGCATCATGGTCCCAAATTCTCTATAATTAAGTCAAATAATATTTTCCTATCTTGCAACATTTTATACATGCAAAATAGGCCATGTAAGACCAAGTAACATCAGAATGAAAAATGTTATTAATGGGAGAAAGCTTGCATTAAGAGAGGCTATAGCAGTTTGCTTTGCCTGAGTCTACTTGGAAGGGCAAGATTCTGTCCTTTATTCTCCTACCTTTTCCCTCAGCTAAGTTAATTGAGTGCAAATTCCTTTTGCCCTTTGAACTCAATTTGCAGCAACTGAAGAAAGCTGAGAACAAAAGGGGAGAGTGTAATGAGGAGACTGAAACAAGGGCATATCAAAACACAAGAAGTAATGAGACAGCTGAGGTTTAATCATGACTGTCCCATGACGAATTGAAACAGTTGTGGGATATGCATTTTTGATTTTAAAAAGCCTGAAAAATCAAGCAAAGCAACAAATTAACCAAAAATGGACCAGATGCAGTGGTTCCCAATCTTTTTTTTTAAAAAAAAAAACCAAAAAAAAAACCAGGGACCACTCTCCAACATTAGCTCCAATAGGTTTTGGTCAATTTAGATTTGGTTATTTGGGGTGCTGATTCAGAAAACTGCATTGGATAAACCACATCAGCTGTAGTTTCCAAAGCAGAACATATGACATCCAGTAGTCACCATCTGCTCACCCTCAGAAAACCATATTTAATAAGCCTTGGCACCATAAGAGGGTTTTGTGAGACCAGTCGCTCTCATTGCAACGGTGTAATAATGGTGAAGCTACGGACCATACTTTAGTTCTTGCAAACCACTGTTGGTCCATGGACTACACGTTGGGAACCGCTGAGATATAGGATGCATCTGCCCTATAGAATGAATGCAGTTTGACACCACATTAGGTATCATGGCTAAGTGTTATGGAATCACAGAAGTTATAATTTGATATGTCACTAGCTAAGAGAAGCTGAAGACCTTGTAAAACCACAATTCCCATGATTCCATAGCACTGAGCCATGGCAGTTAATGTGTGTCAAACCACATTTATTCAACTGTAGAGCGGGCATGGGCAAACTTTGGTCCTCCAGGTGTTTTGGACTTCAACTCCCACAATTTCTAACAGTCACCATTCCAAAACACCCGGAGGGCCAAAGTTTTCCCATGCCTGGTGTAGAGGCATCCAAAGCTTTCAAGAAAACTGCCATTTGGCAAAAATATGTCAGAATACTGGAAAACTTGCATTGCAAAATGAAGCATACAAGAAAGTTGCATCTTCTATCAACACTGTTTCTTCATATGGCTGGTAATGAAACAAGACAGGTCTTTCTTTAATCATTTTCAGTTTTGAACAATATAGACTCAGTGTTTTTTATTAATACATTCAAAGCCTATTGTGTTCCCTGAAACAAATGTCGTATATGAAACGTGCAATTATTTCGCAAGGCTTAACAGTAACATAGAGTCTGTGTATAACTTAGTAAATAACTTATAGTGTGTGACATAAAATCATAGAGTAGAGCACCAGATTTTCTGAAGGAGAATAATTTAGCCCTGAAGCATCCAAGGAATATATGCAGGGCAGAAGAATCAGTTACAAATCAGTTGAGTGGACTGCATGCCTTACAGTGGAAAAGTACTTTTTTAAAAGGTAAAAACCTAGAAGTCTGTTTGTCCAGAGGGAAGATACAATTAACCTGCTCTTCTGGGCAAATTTGTGTGGTTTTGTAGACATTACACCTACACCAAAAATTAGTATTACCACAGCTTTGAAGATTTAGCTGTCACCTTTTGTTTATTTTGAAACTCCATCCATCTTTTTTCTTCTCCTGAGGACATTATGCAAACTGTTTCTTCTTAGATTTATGAGAAGTAATTGAAATATGGTCAGGAGAAAGAAAATGCCTGCTACAGGAGTCTGCTATGAATGGCAACGGGAGGGGAAAGCAATCAAGCATCTCACAAGAACCATGTGAATTATGGATGGCAAATGTTGACAAAGAAATTACATAGGTTTAACATTGTTCAGAAAGTATTTGATGAGAACTCTAGTTTTGATCTATGAAAATGAATGGTAGAATGATGTACCAGACACAATGAGATGAGAAGAATGATTGTAAGTTTCATTAGGCTAGGGCTCATCATGAAATTCAAAGCCCAGAAGCCTTTTTATTAAACCCTGATACTTACTTACTTACTTAATTAGGTGATCCCCCATAGTCTGAGGATTATGGTGCTCCAAGTATAGTGTCTTGGTGGTGGGTCTATAGGTGGCTATGGAGCCCTATTCTTGGTCTGCATGTTCTCCTGCAATGAGGACATCGGTTTCCAGGTAGAAGGCAGTCCCGGTCAGGGTTGGCTTGATGTGCCTTCCTCTTGGCACATTTCTCCCTTACGCTTTCCATTCATGCCTCTTTAAATTCTGCAGCACTGCTGGTCACAGTTGACCTCCAATTAGAGTGCTCAAGGGCCAGGGCTTCCCAGTTCTCAGTGTCTATGCCACAGTTTTAAAGGTTTGGCTTTAAGTCCATCGTTAAATCTCTTTTCCTGTCCACCAACATTACATTTCCCATTCTTGAGTTTGGAGTAGAGTAACTGCTTTGGGAGACAGTGATCAGGCATTTGGACAGCGTGGCCAGTCCAGTGGAGTTGATGGCATAGGAGCATCACTTCAATGCTGGTGATCTTTGCTTCTTCCAGCACGCTGACATTTGTCCACTTGTCTTCCCAAGAGATTTGCAGGATTTTTCAGAGGCAACGCTGATGGAATCATTCCAGGAGTTCAGTGTGACACCTATAGAGAGACCATGTTTTGCAGGCGTATAGCAGGATCGGGAGGGCAATAGCTTTATAAACAACCACCTTGGTCTCCTTACGGATGTCGAACACTCTCTGCTTCATTCAGAAAAATGCTGCACTCGCAGAGCTCAGGCGGTGTTGTATTTCAGTGTCAATGTTGACTTTTGTGGAAAGGTGGTTGCCAAGGCAGTGGAAATGGTCAACATTTTCTAATGTTACACCTAACTCAACTTATAATGAAACCCTGACTCAACTTCTAATGAAAACAACATAAATGCTAGGAAATGTATTAAAGCACTGTGTAGGGATGTAGAAAAAGTTTTTCTGTTCTCAGCTGAATGCATATTTAACTAATTTGTACTTCCCAAATGGACATTTGAACCAAAATGAAGTTCCTTCACATGTCTATCAGGTTTGTGACAGATTTACCACAACATGAAAATGCTCACAATGTATGTAATATGTTAGTCTGGAAAATATTAGAAAATTGATCTCCACAATATGTAAAATTGCAAAAAAAAATATGCATGCATTTGGAGAAAAATGCACAGAAGTGTCAATAAATGTTCTTTCATACAGGTTTTTTTTTAAAAAAAATACAAACTAATCTGGATACAGCAAACTTAAGTATGAAAAAGTAAGTAACTGAGAGAAGCCGAAATTGACAGATGCTTCTTTCTTACTGCATGGCATTTTGCACATGTTCTTGCGGAGTGGTGCTAATGGCTATTTTCCTTCCGCTGACAGTTCTTTGGATCCAACCCTAGGTTTGTTTATTCTGGATTGCAGCCACTTGATTGATCTGCCAGCTCTCTTTTGATACTTTTCATGTCCTTTTTATAGCACCCAGTCACACAGAAATTAAGTGCCTGAATGATGACATGTACTATAGATATATGTGATAGGATAGGTCTCACTTGCTTAATTTCCAGAGTTTGACAAAGTTAGGTTTTTGAATATAAGGGTTCATCTACATTACAGAATTACTGCAGTTTGATATGCCTCGAAGGACCGTGCATCAATGCTAGGGAATCATGTAGTCGCAAAACTATGATTTCCTAGTATTGACCTATGGCAGCTAAAGTGGTCTCAAACTGCATTAATTCAACAGTGTAGATGCATCCTATGGCTGTTGTTAAAATCATAAGCGGAAAGTCAGGGCAGGGGAATCTTTGGCAACTCTTTGGAAGACTTCCCTATTTACTGAATGTTGTTCAAAACTCCTTGGTGTGAAAATAGGAGATGCATAAATAAAGTAAGCATGTAAGGCCTATTGTTTGTCACTGGTCAATATTTGAGATTTTTTGGAAGAATATCTGTTTGTGAAAGATACACAATGATTCATGCATTGGCTTTCAGAATAACTGGGTAGTTCAACTCTTTCATCAACAAATATTGGCCCTATAAACATTTCCACTCTTGGATTGCCTTTTTGCAGCCTTTTATATATGCCAGATATTCTTTGGAATAAGAGAAAATGTCTTTTTCTGGTATTAGCATATGTATCTCCCTTGTTCATCTGTGTCTGCATATATTTGGCTGCTACATTAGTAGCCAGCAATTGATAATAAAGTTTAACAAGACAAACACAAACATTGCTTCAAAAGGATTTCATTCTAACACCTTGATTAAAGGGCACAAATCCATTAAAAAGTAAAAGCTTGCTACCCCGGGGCCTATAGAGAAAGCTGTCTGTCCTGTTACATGCTCAGTTGGCTTTCATACAGTGTTCTTTTTGCTTAACTTTGCAGAAATAGAGCTTAGAAGCAACTTACATCTCCTAGTGGATATGGAGTGTGCAAAGTGTGAGGTTGGCAGGATGCATAATGAGTTCATTGTAAGCTTTTCAGAAACCTCTACTTTTGTTCTTTCTCATGTGTTCCTTCAGATCTGATTCCATCGTTTGCATTAACTTTTAGGCAGAGCCAGCCAATTGCAGCTCATGGAATGCTGTTGGAGAGGGTCTATGGAAAGATGCCTATAGAATCCGTAAAAAAGGTTGGATAGGGCTGGCCAGTAATAAAGGGCTTACTGCCTGAGGCAGTAAAGCAGCATTGCAGCATTATCGTATGGCACCATGTGCATCCGGTTGCTGGTCTTCTACTTTGTAATTCTCCTATCTATTAATGGATAATATGTACCCTCTAGTAATTTTGTACGTCATCTAGGAAATTCTATGGTATAGAGCAGTGTTTCTCAACCTTCCTAATGCCCTGACTCCTTAATACATTTCCTCATGTTGTGGTGACCCCCACCCATAAAATTATGTTTGTTGCTACTTCATAACTGTAATTTTGCTATTGGTATGAATTGTAATGTAAATATCTGATATGCAGGATGTACATTAATTCACTGGACTAAATTTGGCACAAATACCTGATACGCCCACATCTGAATACTGGTGGGATTGTGGGGGATTGATTGTGCCCATTGGGAGTTGTAGTTGCTGGGATTTAGAGTTTACCTATAATCAAAGAGCATTCTGAACTCTACCAATGATGGAATTGAACCAAGCTTGGCACACAGAACTCCCATGACCAACAGAAAATACTGGAAGGGTTTGGTGGGCATTGACCTTGAGTTTGGGAGTTGTGGTTCACCTACCTCCAGAGAGCATTGTGGACTCAAACAATGATGGATCTAGACCAAACTTGATATAGATAATCAATATGCCCAAATGTGAACACTGGTAGAGTTGGGGAAAACAGACCTTGACATTAGGAAGTTGTAGCTGCTGGGATTTATAGTTTATCTATAAACAAAGAGCATTCTGCATCCCACCAACAATAGAATTGGGCCAAACTTTCCACACAGAACCCCCATGACCAACAGAAAATACTGTGTTTTCTGATGGTTTTTGGTTTTTCCTTGGACACCCCCTCGCAACTCTCCTCCTCTCCCGGGCTCCCAACCACCAGGTTGAGAAATGCTGGTATAGAGTCATCCTGGAGGACTTAGCAAATTCCAGTGGAGGTTGCTCATTATCTTCTAGCAGAAGTTGCTATTATCCACTGTTTCCTGTTTCCACAGCAAGTTTAGGAATGTATCCCTAATGGAGATGGGAGGTCATCCTGCATATGTAACACATTTTGAATTGCACCATAACTGATCATTTCTTAATTGTAGTTTTTTTTTCTAGTGTCAAACAAGAGAAGTTTATTCAAGTTTATACTGATATAGCTCTCAGAAAACATCACTATTTTGATTCCAGGAAACCTTGTCATCAATGGAAAAAGGTAAAGAAAAAGATGGATTTAGTTTATAAAGATGAAGAAATAGTAGAATAGAAGAGCACTGTGTTTTCATTTGGTGCAGTATAACTGCTCCTGCTGCATATGTGATTATGAGTCAGTTGTTCTGCTTCCAGCAAAAGGACGAGTTAAGAGATAGGGTTGGGTAGCTGGGCCTCAAGTCAGCACACGATTAAGACATAATCATATGGCGCATGGTCTGAGATGGTATTATTAGCTGAACTGTTACGCATTGTTCTGGCACTTGCCAGACTGCTTTAGCATAGCTAATGAAACATTGTGTATCTTTCAGAAACATAGACTTTACTGAAACTATTCTGGGGGATAATTATTATTTTTTTTTTTTATAAATGTAAATATAACCCACTCCCACTATCCACCCACTAAAAGGACAGAAAAACCTGTGTGGCAAGTCAGGTCAGTGGGGGAACCAGAAAGTAGGACTGAGAAATTGCATTCAGAAATAGGGCCCTAGATCCCAATCATATGAAGCCTTTCCAGTGTCTTTTTTAGTTCAATAAAAACACAAAGCTCAAATGGGTGAGTGGTGTTGGTCCACATCTAGTGGCTACAGTGCTGCAATAGAGAGGTTATACCAGGCATGGGCAATAGAGAGGATATACCAGGCATGGGCAAACTTCAGCCCTCCAGGAGTTTTGGACTTCAACTCCCACAATTACTAACAGCTCCAAAACTCTTGGAGGTCGAAGTTTGCCCATGACTGTGTCTTACAGTTCTGTGATAGAATCCTTGTGTGAAATTATCACTGGGAAGAGGAAAATGTAAGAATGTAAATCCAATGAATACAAGCCCTAGTTCAGTCAGGGGAATGTTGAGGAGTATAAGGGATTAGGATAGTATTGTAAATCCAGACTGGCCTGTGACTATATAGTCCATAGGACCAGAAGGTCTTACACTTACAGGATCTAGCAACTAAATGAAACCCTGATCACTTGTGGCAACTCTACATATGACTTGGGATAAAATGCAGTGTTTCAGAATCCCTTATTCAGAATTCCAAAATTGGTCATGTGGGTTACTGAGATGGTGGTATCTTTACTTTCTAATAGGACACAGAGTTTGTATCATGCACAAAATTATTAAACATCTTGTGTATAAATTTACCTTTAGACATTGTATATAAGGTGCATAGGGGCTGCGGTGGTGCAGCGGATTAAACCACTAAGCTGTAGAACTTGCTGACCAGAAGGTCGGCAGTTCAACTTCATGGACAAGGTGAGTTCCCATTGTTAGCCCCAGCTTCTGCCAACCTAGCAGTTCGAAAGCATGAAAATGTGAATAGATCAATAGGTACCACTTCGGTGAGAAGGTAACAGCACTCCATGCAGTCATGTCAGTCACATGACCTAGGAGGCATCTACGGACAACGCCAGCTCTTCAGCGAAGAAATGGAGATGAGCACCACCCCCCAGAGTCAGACTCGACTCGACTTACCTTATAAGGTGCACATGAAATGTACATGAGTTTTGCATTCAGACTTGGGTTCATCCCCAAAATATCCAAAATCCAAAATATTTCTGGTCTCTTTCAGATAAATGATACTGAATTTGTATTAGGGAAAAGTGAGACATTCAGGTTCCTATACCCAGTGGTTCTCAACCTGTGGGTCCCCAGATGTTTTGGCCTCAAAGTCCCAGAAATCCTAATAACTGGTAAACTGGCTGAGATTTCTGGGAGTTGTAGGTCAAAACACCTGGAGACCCACAGGTTGAGTACCGTTGCTCTACCGGTTCCCATTAGGGTACACTGAATCAGAATACTATATATAGTTGTCATATCCCAATGACATTCTCTCAATGAGGATGTGGCATTTTGCTTTGCCATTAAATTATTATTTGACACAAGGACTGTAAGGCTTCTTTGTGATCATTTGAGTGAATTTACGATGAAGTTCCCCCTTTCAGAGGCTGATGTACTAGTGGGCTGAAGTTTTATAAAAATAAAATCCAGCTAGTGCTGCTGAGATTTTCAACTCCAAGTGACAGGCAGACACCTAGCACTGCTAATCCTCTTTGGATATCTTCCGTAGAGCTCTCTGACAAGGGTGTGTATGCGGGACAGGAAGTGCCTGTCAGGATTCAGATTCAGCTTAAATCCTCCTGGTATAAATGAAGGGAACCAAGAACCATCATCTTCTTGATCCTGAAGGCCACAGGAACAGGGCAACCACCCCTGGCTTATCACGCACCATACAATTCCTCCTCTCTCTGTGATTTGATGAGAGTCTCTGGCATCTGGCAGGAAGCATATAGAATGAATATGCAGGATTTGTATAAGCTACAGAGCTGTTTAACTGAGGAGGAAGAAGTCTGGCTACACGAATGGAGACACCGCCTTGAATTTCAGTGCGAACTGTGACAGGTATCCTCGCATGTTTCTATTCAGAAACATCACTGCTGTTTTGCAAAATGAAGGAATATTGGGAGATTAGGAACCTCTGCAAGGTCATATTAAGTTCTTCCAGCAGAACTGGAAGAAGCAAAGATCACCAGCATTGAAGCGATGCTTCTACGCCATCAACTCCACTGGACTGGCCATGTTGTCCGAATGCCCGATCATCGTCTCCCAAAGCAGTTACTCTACTCCGAATTCAAGAATGGGAAACGTAATGTTGGTGGACAGGAAAAGAGATTTAAAGATGGGTTTAAAGCCAACCTTTAAAACTGTGGCATAGACACCAAGAACTGGGAAGACCTGACCCTTGAGCTCTCTAATTGGAGGTCAGCTGTAACCAGCAGTGCTGCAGAATTTAAAGAGGCATAAATGAAGAGCTTAATGGAGAAATGTGCCAAGAAGAAGGTGCATCAAGCCAACCCTGACCAGGACCACCTTCCACCTGGAAACTGATGTTTTCACTGCGGGAGAACATGTGGATCAAGAATAGGGCTACATAGCTACTCCAAAGGCACTGCCAAGACACCAGACTTGGAGGACCATCATCCTCAGGCTATGAGGGATCACCTAAGTAAGTAAGAAGTAAGCGTACGAAGCATTTTAGATGCTGAAGCAAGGGCCCTCCCACTTTAACATGCTTTACTGTTATGCGGGCATTCCATTTGTGCAACGGAAGGAAAATTAAAATGGTACACATCTGCCAAAGAAACAACAACAACAACAACAACAACAGCAACCACAAAAGACAGGGACATAGTAGTAGTGAGGACAGGAACAGAGCAATTTGGCCGATACGATTATTGGACTGTATGGAACAAGTGAATGAGCTTGAGTCCAGCCACAATGCCTCGCATGGAAGCATCCTAACGAAAGTGCTAGCAGACATTTTCTGTGAAGACTCACATTTTTTCACATACTGATGAGAACAGACATAGTACAGCAATGCCATGAAGAATATTTTTTTCCATTGAAGGGACTGTTCACAGTCTGGAGAAATGAGTGGAGCAATCTTGTGCCAGGCCAGTTCAGTAGCAATTTTGCCCGTGTTGGAGCTTCCTTTAGTTTCATATTTTTGGCCCCCATTCTGTGGTTGAATTACTTTGATGGAACCACCTAGACTTCATAATTACGATCTCCTCTGTCTAGGTTAATTAGCCTTTGGGAAGGAGATAATTTGCTTAATTTACTGAATAAGCATGTAGTAGGGCTTTCTGGATAACCCTATGGCAAAAAGGCACAAATTATGCACACACACCCCTCCATTTTCTCAGTGATTGCCTATGTGAAACTAAGGACAATGAGTGTTAGTTGTGTGGAATGCTAGTTTGCAGGAAAGGTTTATGGTTCATGCTTTAGCACCAGAAAAACAATATTTCAGTAGCAGTAATTTTGTAAAAGATATCCTGGCAACTTAGTTCCATAGTTTTGATATTAATATTTGAAGTTAGACATGTTTGGATTAGTTCAACAAATTTGTCTAAATGAGGAAGGTGTGGGAACTTCATTTTCTTATTTTTGCCAGCAAATAATCATTTCAAAATCTGCTCATGAAGGCACTTATTATCATGTAACAGGAGCACATAAAAGAAAAATATAGTCATTAGGAAGAGTGGTTTAGTTAATAATATACTGTTTAAATTAAAATGAAATTGCACTGCCAACTTGTCATACAGCTCTATAATAAACAATTTACCATACACATGGTAAGCCATCTACCATATGAACCATAAAGCAGTTTGCTTGGCCTTGATACCCAAATAAACATTGAAAGAAATATTTCCCGTGTAAAAAATGGATTGGGTAACTTGGTGTTTGCTTCATTCAAGAGCAGCCTATCACTAAAGAGCACCTGGCACAAGATCAAACCCCAGAATTTTTGCTACTGTGAATTGTTGCAAGAATTAGTGAATGATGATGTTTTCTTGGTCGACAGCCCAATGCAGAAAGCCATTTATGTGAGGCACCTTACTCAGTTACCATGTTATTGGAGATATTGTGATATTGGAGATGCTGAGATACTGATACTGAAGGAAAAATTGCAGACAATTTCAAGAAGATAGAAGAGTGAAAGGAATTTAAAGGAACTAGAATGGCATCGTATCAAGATTTATGCAATTATTTATTTATTTATCGTGTCGGAAGTGAATTGAGGGTACAGTTGTAATGTATTTAAAAACACAAAGTTAAAAACTTTGCATTATGCTTAATGCCCTTTGACCAGTAGCTGACCAATTGGAGTGCCTCTGGTGTTGCTATAAGAAGGTCTTCCATTGTGCATTGTAGTAGGTGGTCTGTGGTTTGCTCTTCTCCACACTTGCATGTCATGGACTACACTTTGAAGCCCCATTTCATAAGGTTGGCTCTGCATCTCGTGATGCCAGAGCTCAGTCTGTTCAGCGCCTTTCAAGCAATGTTATGGGTATGCAGGTAAAATCAAAACAAAAATAATTGGAAAGTCTCCTGTATTCTTAATGCTTCTGGAGGCACCCTCAGTAGAAAAGGGTAGGCTTTGCAGGCAAACCGTTTCAAACTGAATGCCCT
This sequence comes from Anolis sagrei ordinatus, assembly GCF_025583915.1. Taxonomy (NCBI): domain Eukaryota; kingdom Metazoa; phylum Chordata; class Lepidosauria; order Squamata; family Anolidae; genus Anolis; species Anolis sagrei. The sequence continues at coordinate 176,342,529 of NW_026847549.1, read as the reverse complement.
GCAGTGCTTCCACCAATCAATGTAGACCACATTGCGCTAGATCAGAGGTCCCCAAATGAAGGCCCATAGGCTGGGTGTGGCCCTCCGAGGTCATTGACCCACCCCCTGACCTTAGCTTTAGACTTAGGGTCGCCCTCAGTCTGAAATGACTTGAAGGCACACAACAACAGCAATCCTAAATAACCTGACTATCTCATTAGCCAAAAGCAGGCACACACTTCCCATTGAAATACTGGTAAATTTATGTTGGTTAAAATTAGTCTTCATTTTAAATATTGTATTTTTCTTTCACTTTTTTTGACACTACAAATAATATGTGCACGGTGCATAGGAATTCATTCACCTTTTTTTTTTTCAAATTATAGTCCCGTTCCTCCCAATAGTTTGAGGGACTATGCAATGGCGCTGTGCTTAAAAAGTTAAAAGACCACTGACTAGATGGATGAAGAGTTTGATTTGAAATCTAGAATCTTCAGTTACAATGGGGCCTTGGAGCTTGGATCCAGGAGTCCCCATGATTGCCACAATTAATGGATGCTCAAGTTCCATTTTATACAATGGTGTAATAAGATCATGTTTGTTATCTAAAATGGCAAAATCGTGGTTTGATTGGGGGAATATTTATTTATTTATTTAAATATTTTCAAGTTGTGGATAGTCTTGTTTGTGAAAGCAGAATTAATGAATATGTAGGGCAGTCTGTACTTGCAGTTCTGTGGGTTCTCCCTGTAGTCCAGTGGTTCCAACCTTTTATTTGATCAGGGACCAGTTGACCAGGGACCAGTTTACCAGGGACCACTCTCCAACATTAGTACCAAAAAGGCTTGCAGATTAGTTTTTGGCCAACTTTAGATTTGGTTTGGGGTGCTGATTTGGAAAATTGCATTGGATAGAGCACATCAGCTCTAGTTTCTGATACAGAACATATGCCATGTTCAGCAACAAGGAGGAGTGGCAGGCGGTGCCAGTGTGAAAGGAGCGGAAATAAAATAAATAAATAAATAAACAGGAAGGATGCTCGCAGACCAGATTTTTGTCCTCACGTCCCACTGGTGATCTACAGCCCACAGGTTAAGAACCACTTCTGTAGTTTAATGAAAGCTGAGAGGGACTTGGGAAAATCTCATTTGGGAAATGTGAGGGAAAAGGTAACGATGTAGCTATTAAATGGTCAATTCTTCTCCTACTGTCTCGGGGAAATCTTGTTGTCCAAAAGTTGATTTGATTGTACAATACTTTACAAGTACAGCTACTTTAAAGAAATAAACTTGAAGTGTAGAAAAGGGTGAATGACTTGATTATGCAGAAAAGAAAACACAATTTCAGTGAGTTATGCTAACAACTGGCCTTTGATTAATCTTTCCTTGGTACCAGCTTTCGGAAGAAAAAAACATTCCAGCATGGTTAAGGCTAAATTTGAAATCAAAACTGAAATGATGAGCACTGAGTAACTCAAAGGTGTTTTCCATCTCCATCTTTTTCATAGCCCCTGCATGACATCACAATGGAGTGAAGCCAAAGAATACACCCTCAGTGTTTTGGTACAAAAATGTTGAAAACTGGAGGCCTCAAGCATATTACATACTATGCAGGAAATTCCCAGACTTTTATTATAAGACAGTGAGGCACCATCCGAACTAATCTGAGGAGATACAAATCTAATCTGTTTTGCATAGATGGCAAATGCATGACTGCAATTACCTTTCCCATAAATCAAGCAATTTTCTAGTTTCTTTTCTCTAGAATCATGGACTAATAGAATCATAAAATCATAGACTCAGAGATGGAAGAAATTACAGGGACCATCCAGCCCAATTTCCTGCCATACAGGAATCCATATTTCAAGTACTCCTGACAGATGGCCATCCAGCCTCTGTGTAAAAACCTCTAAAGAAGGCGACTCCACCACACTTCAAACAACATATTTCTCTGTTGAACAGCTCTTATCATCAAGAAGTTCTTCCTAAGGTTTGTTGAGAATTTCCTCTAGTTTAAACCCATTATTCTGTATCCCAGGGTGCAGCTACACTGTGGAATTGATGCAGTTTGACACCTATCTAACTGCCATGCTGCAATGCTATGGAACCATGACAGCTGATGTTTGATGAGGGATCTTAACTGGCAGATTTTAATATACGTTCTTGGGTGGTCATGGAGGTAAAATCTGCAACCATCCTCTGATGGATGAAATTATTAGATCATGCACAATCATTGCCCTATGCAGGTCTCCTGAGGCAGAATTGATCTTACTGAGGAATTCTTGTGGGAATTGTAATTTGTGGAACCAGAGAGAATAGCAGTGTAAAAAATGTACAAATAACAACATAAAAAGGACAAATAGTAGTGGGGTGGTTTGCTTGAGGCCTTGCAGAGCCATTGCTTGTCAGGATTAACATAGCTGGGTTGGACTGAACAGTAGTTTGACATTATCTGGTAGTAGTTTACTTTACTTTTGTGAATGTACAAAGCTCTTTTCAGATACAAAAGGATGGTGCTGTTGGCCCTGAATAGGTACACATACCATTCACATGCAAGTCTTGGGATCAAAGAAAGTAATTCCCATGTTCCTCTGTGTGTGTGCGTGTGTGCATGTTTTTAAAAGTCTACGAGGAGAGTGTAAATTGCACACACCCAGAAGCTTCAGAACTAAGGGAAGATGGAGCCTGATTTGAAATAACCAGGCAAATATTTGGCTGCAGGCTTCTAGCTGTGCTGTTTCCTTAGGCAAGTCTTCAAGATACAGGAGGAACCAATGTTCTTAAATTAAGAGATACAAAAACTGGGATAATCCTTCCAGTGGTTCAGCCTGCAGCATTATTTTAACTCATAATGTACAGTTCTTCAATATGTATGAAGTTATTTTAGATAGATAGATGGATACTTAAATAGATGGTAGATAGCACAGCATAGAGAAACAGAGCTTTCAAACTGTTTGAGAGAATGAGAGAGAGAGAGAGAGAGAGAGAATGAGAATACCTTTGGCACAACATTGCTTTTCTTTTAGCAAATTCTGGTGATGACTCATAATTAGAAAAAGCGAGCACACTTTGTAATAGCTGTGCTGAAACTCATTAAGCGTCACTACATCCAAGTGCACAGTGTTTTATGTAAACAAGACCTCTGAGGAAAGTATAGTTGTATAATGAAGATGAAAAGGAAAGCAACCAAGTAGAGTTAGGACAAATTAATAATGCCCATGTCAAGTTCTGAAAGAAAATCATTTGCCGTGCCATAATTGCACGTTTCAAAGTAGAATAGGACAGAAGCTCCTAGCAGGCGGTTTGTCTGGGGTAAGACTCATGCAGAGAAGGTTAACTACTAATGTTAAAAATTCAAAATAGGTCAGCTCTTGTTCTGAAACTCTACTTCTGAAATTAGGATACATTACACTTGACTTGTCCATGGAGCATGGGGAACTTTCATAGAGAATATGTTAAGTCTGGGTGAAGTTAGTCTAACCCACAATTCTCAGGGCTAAAACATTTCTAAACTTGTAGGATGCAGGCACAGAGATCTAACTGTGCACTGTCCCCTTAAATGCAATTCAGATGGCATAGTCCTTCTCTTTCCATGGACCGGTAAACTCTGCTTGCAAGATTATGTATTAGAATAATTGAATGCCATTGCACAGCCATTTCTTTAAGTTTTCATGATCTACACAATCAAAGGCTGATATAAACTGTAAAGCATAGGCTGATTTTCTTCTGAAATGTTTTGGTGTGCTCCTTTATTGAACATATGTTTGCAATATAATCTATTGTGTGTCTTCCTCTTCCGAATCCAGATTGGACTTCTGGCAGTTCTCATACTATATAGGATAAAAGTCTTTGTTGTAGAATTTTGAGCACCACTTTGCTTGTGTGAAAGATTAATGCAATGATTCAGTGGTTACTACAATTTCTTGTGTCCTCTTTCCTGGGGATAGGAATTTGATAAGTGTCCAAGGGTACTGCTAGTCACCAAGAAGGATGGTTAAAAGCAATACAACTGCCAGGGAGTGATAGGGAGATTTAGGTAGATATTTTAAGACCTCAGGTCCCTAATTAGGTCAATGTCTCATACTTAAAAACCACTGCTCAGTGAATGATGGCAATGGTCTTCAGCATCTGCAACCTCCTGCCGGGGAATAGGAACCCTAAGTCCCAAGTTCCTCAGACTCAGAGAGACCATCATTATCGGGAGCTGCAGAGTCTTGGCAATCTGTCAAGCATTCTTTTGATTTATTGTGGAAGAGGTCTCTTGTTCTACCTTTAAAAGAAAAGTTTCAGAAAGAATACTATTGCAATCAATGCAAAGAAATATGGGTTGTGTACTTAGGATGAGGCATCAGAAGTGGCTCAGCTGGCTCAACAGCTGCATGTAAACAGAGCCAATAATTTCTCATTTATGATATGCCATTTGTCTTGCCTTGTCCCATAGCTGATTTTCATAGCCAGAAATTGATCATTCAGTTGAGGAGGACACCGATGTGGATGAATTAGGAAACACCCACATAGGCCGAAGTTTCCTAAGCTGGCCATTGTCTGGAAGTATGTGTTTAACATGCTAAAAAGGTCTGAATGCCATCTTCAGTGCCATCATGAAAGATGGGGTATGAATGTAAGTAGGCATGAAAGTAAGTATAAAAAATAAGAGGCGCTGTCTTTGTTATTCTGAACTGGAAAAGATCTATTTAACCAATGAAACATAAATAAGTGCTGATTTATCGAATTCCCATGGATTCAATATGTTTATTCTTTTGGGACTGGCAATTGAACTTAGACTAATGATAATTACATCTGAAAAGTTGCAACAATATATTTTAAAATGGTGCTTATTGGGTATTGTACATGCTGCAAAGTATATAAGTTTAGAAAACAACATCAAAAACATCCAAAGCTGAAATCAAGCAGTTTTTTTTGGGAACAAGTGAACAAGCAGAAATCCTTGAAGAGTTTTGCACAAACACAGAACTCCCAACAAATAAACTGAGAAAAAGCCACTGGCACTGGGATTAAAATAAAATAAAATAATATTTAGGGTGATTTTTTTTTGCCCGATAGGGTTTTCTTCTCCCTTTACAAAGTACAGACCTTAATGAGATCCAGAGGGACAGTGGCTTGTCAATCACAATAGATTTTTTCAAGTACAGTCATCTCTGCCCTATCACAGAACCACAAGGCATGAAATAATTAGAAAGCCCAGAGTAACTGCTCTGTTTTACAAGAGCAAAATCCTTGGGTGGATCATTTACATAAACTTGTCACTTCTTATTATGGTTCAAATATAGGCTGCGTAGTAATCATGGAACCGGAGAAAAAAAGGTACGTTCTTCTTCCATGTTTGTGGCAAAAAGGTGCCCGTGTGTCCAGCTCTCCATCCCTCCTTTCCCGACTGACTGCCACTCACTGAATTAATGTAAAGTATCTTTGATTTTCCATTAAATAGGAACTATTCATGCTGCTATGGCAGCAGACCATGTGCAGCCTCTTCTTCTTAAGAGAGGAAAAAAGGCTTTTGCGTCAAGCCATTGTTAGGAGAGAATTCACTTTGAGGAGCATTTCAAAGCTGATCCGATTGGGGAAAGAATAATGTTAAATATTGGGCATGAAATATTTATAAGACGGGTGCATAGTAGCAGCTGACAAAGTAGCCTGAAAAATAAACACTCTCCTGGATGGCTATTCTCTCTCTCTCTCTATCCATATATACATGTACAGTATAGAAAAGCATTTCTGTATGTGTAGGAGAAATGTATACATGTATAAACACCCAACATACACACACACACACCCATTGTTCCTGCCTCCTTCCAAATGCAGACACTCATATCCAAAGGGCCCAATGGCTTAATGGGATTTAGATCAATCTGCATCTCAATTCCTCTTCTCAAGTATGGTAGCAATGACAGGTTGCTGGAGACGGGTTTTAATCATTGTCAACAGAACCCAATAGCAGGGGACACCCATAGAAAAATGGAAGTGTTTGATGCGGGTGCAGCTCTCTTTGTGACAAGCATTTTTTTCATAATTGTATTTGAGACATCTATGCTTTTTCTATTTCTGGAACAGTCATGTTGGCACACATATCTTTTCACAAGACGTGACTGTTCCTTAACATAGTTTGCATAGTACAATTGTTATAGTGAAATGTCAATATGTGCAAATGTAGACACTCATATGTGAATGCTGACAATCCTAAATTAGTTTGTAATACCTGGAAAAGAGATAGGTGCATTCTCCCCATTTCTAAGAAATATACAAGTGAATACTGTTTTCCACCTTTGGAATCAAAAGTCCCAAAAGATTGTTATCCAGCCTCTGTTTAAACGTCTCCAAACAAGGAGAGCCCATCAGCCTCCAAAGCAGTCTACTCCAGTGTTGATAAGTTCTTTTAATAAATCAATTCCTCCCAATGTTTTGGTTGAATTTCCTGTCTTGTAATTTGAATCCATTGGTTCATGTTTTAGTCTGTGAAGAAGCAGAAAACAGGTTAGCTCCATCATCTAAATGGCATCCCTTCAGATGTCTAAGGATAGCTATTAGGCCTGGGTAACAACGCAAAAATTTGTTTCTAAAATCGATTTGTAATTGGGTGTTTTTTTGTTTCGATATTTAAAATAATTACAAAATTTTCCCTTAAAAAAGTTCGGTATTTACGAAATTTCGTAAATATTTACGAATCGATTCGTTAAGATGGCGGACCCCCCGCGCATGCGCAAAATCACTTCCGAAGCTTCGTTATTGGCGCGGGGTCGATTCGTTAAGGTTATAACGAATCGATTCGTTAAAACGGCGGAAGCGATTGCGCATGCGCAAAAGCGACTTCCGAAACTTCGTTATTAAATACGAATCGATTCGCTATTAAATTAATAACGAATCGATTCGTTAAAATGGCGGGCGCGATTGCGCAATGCTAAATGCTCTATAAACAAAATCATTTCATAAAATAAATCAAATAAAATAATCAAATAGAACAAGATATTAAGATATTAAATAAAAAAGTAATAAGATAAAGTATCCAAAACTGAGTCAATTTAATAATATAATGAAATAAACAATAATATAATAATAAAATTTAAATAAATAAAATATAAATAATAATAATAATAATAATAATAATAAATAACAATAAATAATATAAAATTATATAATATATACAATATAAAATAAAATAATATAATATAATAATATATTATTATATATATTATATAAATGAAATAAATAATAATATAAATATTTAAATAAAATATAATTAAATTTATAAAATATAATTATAAATAATAATAAAAATAATATATAAAATTAAATTATAAATTATTAATATATAAAAATAATGTTATAAAAACTTAGAAAGTAAATATAAGAAATAAATAAAGAAAAAGTAACAAAAAGTAACAGAAATTGCACTTTGAAAAAACTCTGAAAATTATCTGGGAAGTATTGCATACATACTAATTTCTGTAGCAGTATTGCAAGTTAAGTAAGAAGGACCAACTTCACATTTGGGGGTGGTGTATCTTAATGTGCATCCTTAGCCCTGTTGTGGCAAGATGCCTCATATCTTTTCCTCTGCTGACGCTCACACCGCAATGCCTGCAAACTGCCAAAGTGGCCCTCTCATTATGGACGTCGTAATGATCCCATAGGAGCGATCTCGGCCTACCCCTACTAGGCACTTCAGATGTACTCATGCTCGTGTTTGGACTGTCGGTGTTTGTGGAAGGGAGTATAATCGTTGGTTGTTTCTGTAGCTCGCCCTCCATCAGCATGCAGTCCTCTTGATCACTAATTCCTGTGGCACATTCCATCTTGTCTTCCTCCCATTCCTCTGACACGTCCGCCTCCTCGCCCTCCTCTTCATAACAAGTAATATCAGAGGTACTTGGAACGACATCAGGATCTGAACGTAGAGTCTTTCGAACTGATGAAGAAGAAGGTTCTGCCATCTCACAGCTGGTTGAAGCATCTGTGGGTGTTTCAATAACCATCTCGTTGGATGAATGTTCCCTTCTTGTCAATGTGTTCATCTTCAGTCCCCTGCCTTTCTTCGGTATTCGCGATAGCACTTGGCCCTTGCGACTAGAAAAGCCGGGAAGGAAGCGTTTCATCACACTGGTTGGAACTACACAAATAATGAGCAAAAGGAGCGCACTGGTTGGAACTACACAAATGATGAGCGAGCACTGTATTATAGCACTTTCTGTTGGCAAAAGGAGCGCACTGGTTGGAACTACACAAATGATGAGCGAGCACTGTATTATAGCACTTTGTGTTGGCAAAAGGAGCGCACTGGTTGGAACTACACAAATGATGAGCAAGCACTGTATTATAGCACTTTCTGTTGGCAAAAGGAGCGCACTGGTTGGAACTACACAAATGAGCGAGCACTGTATTATAGCACTTTCTGTTGGCAAAAGGAGCGCACTGGTTGGAACTACACAAATGAGCGAGCAGTGTATGTAGCACTTTGTGTTGGCAAAAGGAGCGCACTGGTTGGAACTACACAAATGACAAACGCACACACAGCCACCGAAGAGTCTTTTATTTTTTTAGAATATTTTTTGTATTTTTTTAAGAATAAAAGACAGGTATTTTTAAAAAATATTCAAAAATGGAAAATTAACCAAAAACTGGCCCTGATGTGGACCAAACACAGCCACGAGACAGGGCAAACGAGAGCACACACCAACAGAAGAGTCTTTTCTTTTTTTAGAATATTTTTTGTATTTTTTAAGAATAAAAGACAGGTATTTTTAAAAAATATTCAAAAATGGAAAATTAACCAAAAACTGGCCCTGATGTGGACCAAACACAGCCACGAGACAGGGCAAATGAGAGCACACACCAACAGAAGAGACTTTTCTTTTTTAGAATATTTTTTGTATTTTTTTAAGAATAAAAGACAGGTATTTTTAAAAAATATTTAAAAATGGAAAATTAACAAACAAATTGACAAAAACCGAAGGAAGGAATGAATCCAAGCAAGGAATTAATAATAAGCAGCAAGGAATGAATCCAAGCAAGGAATGAATAAGCAAGGAATGAATCCAATCCAAGCTTAGCCAGTTGCAAGCCAACCCAATGCAAGCCACCCTCCCGGACCTCTTCTCTTCTCCCTCGCCTCTGCAACAATGAAACAGCCACGGTGCACTGCTTGGGTGCTTGGGAGCGCCGGATTGGCTCCCAGGGCACCAGCATCCTCCATTCCATTTACGAAACGGGCGGAAGCTCGTTAAAAGTATGGGGGATGCCGTTTCGTTATTTTAAAACCCTTCCGGGTTTGAAAATGTGTTTTGTAATCGTTTCGTAATTGCTAAAAATAACGAATATTTAACGAATTACAAAATTAACGAACGAAACCGCCCAGGCCTAATAGCTATCATGTCACCTTAGTCTTCTTTTCTCCAACCTGAACATACTGGGCTCCTGAAAACATTCCTCATAGGGCTTGATTTCCAGCTTTTTGATCTAGAAACATTCAAGCTGCCATTAACAGTAACTGGTAACATTTAATGATACACACACACGAGTTTCTAGACCTGACATCTAAAAAGTGGCCACCATGCAGGCTAGAAAATTCTGGCAGACGATGACGATGTTGTATTGTAATATGTTTTTAATTGTGTAATGATAATACATTGTGTGGTTTGTATTTTTGTATATGAACACATGTTGTGAACCAGATCTGAGTCCCTCTTGGAGGTGAGAAGATAGAAAACTTTTAAATAAATAAATAAATAAATAGTCCAACAAAGAAACTTTTCGCAGTTCTGATTGAGAGTAGCTTAAATCCTGTTGATAACAGTGGATCTGCTTTAAGTATGACTACATCTAAATGTATGCTGTAAATTGCTTCTGGTTGCTTCTGTCTACAAAGACGTTGCCCAGGGGACACCCAAATATGTTGCAATCCTGCAGGGAGGCTTCTCTCATGTCCCTTCATGTCCCTCATGTCACAATCAAACACAGTGAAGAATCTGGGTTGTTATAGGTTTTTCGGGCTTGCCACAGATGCAGGTGAAACATCAGGAGAGAATGCTTCCAGAACATGGCCATACAGCCTGAAAAACCTACAACAACCCAGTGATTGCGGCCATGAAAGCCTTTGACAATATAGTGAAGAATCTGCCTTTGCAGATTTGCTAGTCTGCTGCTGAGTATGCATGCCCAGTGTGGAACACAACTCACCACGCTAAAACAGTGGTTGTGGCTCTGCTGAATATCAAAGGATGTCTACATCCAGCACTGCTGGAGAAATTATACTGTTTAGCTGGTATTGCACCACCAAATATTCGCTGGGAAGTAGCAGCCAATAATGAAAGGACCAAGGCAGGGACATCTTTGGCCCATCCTCTGTTTGGATATCAGCCAGCACGCCAATGCTTTAAATCAAGAAATAGTTTTCTAAGATCTACAGAGATATTCACAGTAACACCTCAGCAAGTGAGAGTCTAAAAGTGGCAGGCTAACACCCAAACCTCAACCCGTGGCTGATACCAAATGAGAGACTCCCCCCTTGGGCACACAGGGGCACACAGGGGGAGTCTTGGAAGGCATTGAACAGACTGTGCCCTGATACCACGAGATGCAGAGTCAACCTTAAGAAATGGGGCCACAAAGTGGAGTCCACAACATGCTAGTGTGGAGAATAGCAAACCACAGACAGCCTATTACATTGCAGTCTGAACCCTGCCACTTACACACTGGAGAACCTCCTTATGGCAACACCAGAGGCACTCCACGTGGCCGGCTAATGGTCAAAGGACATTTAGTATAATGCCAAGTTTTTTTAACTTTTTGTTTTTAAATACATTAAAACTGTTTGCTTGGTTTGCTTTTGATACAATATGATGATCTTAATGTAAATCTTTGTTTCAAATTGAGAAATATAAATTGGAATGTTTATACATGAGCATGATGTCCACATCTAATTGGACATCAAAGTTGATTCTGAAATCAACTAGCAATCTGATGTTTGGTACTTTTAGAGGCAAAGGCACTTTGATTAATACAAAGTCTGAAAATGAGACATTTTTGCAGGGAACAATCAGAACTCATAACGAGCCAATTTTGAGGAGCAGACACAAGCAGCCATATTGTGAAGAATGCTGAAAAGCACATAGCCTTGTGAATTAGGATGATAATGGCATTCCCACAGCATAATATACTGAGATTTTGGGTGCCAAAAATGTGTCATTCTTGAAAGAGAAATGATTCCTTGTGTAAAGATACTTGGCTCCTGAACACAGAATGAACAACAACTCCTTATTGTTTCCTCTGCAGACAGAATGTCTGGATAGATCCATTTTCTGATCTTCTGCTTCCCATCTGTAAAATGGGAAACCTCATTTTAAAAAATCTGTCAAAGAAGCTCTTTTTCACAAAGTCTTCTTTTCCCATTCTGCCTCTCCTCTTTTCCTCCTTGTGTTCTGTTGAACCACAAGCTTTTTAAATAGCATTGAGAGGGGAGTAAGGACTGGAGAAACCCAGATAATCAATTGGCAGCTTTCACTGAGCACTGCAATATAGCTTGAGCTGGGAAAGAATGGGATACTTCTCAGCCAATCCTTCTCTAGTTGTCTGCGTCTGCCTACAGTAAGGCATAGTAATAGCAGGTGCCTCTTACTGGGCAGGGATACACAGCAAAATAGCAAGAAAATCAGTCTTTTTTATCTGATTTTTTTCGTGTTAGAAGTGACTTGAGAAACTGTAAGTCACTTCTGTTGTGAGAGAATTGGCCGTCTGCAGGGACGTTGCCCAGGGGATGCCCGGATGTTTTACCATCCTGTGGGAGGCTTCTCTCATGTCCCCTTTTCATCTGATGCCCCCAAGCATATTTTAAAAAGTACAAATCTAGGGATTTGGCCACCAAACTGAAATTATAAGAAAAGTGGAGGCTGGTGAAACAAAAAGTAGCAAATATATTCATGTATAACTAACTATGTATAAGTCAAGGGCAGATTTTAGGACCAAAGTGATGGATTTTGATATGACCCATAGAATCTTTCAGTAGAAAGCTCCAGCATTGACTCAGGGAACCAAATCACAACCACTTCTATTCTCCTGCCTAGACATTCAAAATGGACAAAAGTGTTGTCACAGCAGAGAGAATAGACAGGGTTGGTGCCTTTTAGGTTCTCCTAGGATGGACCAAGCTCTTGTTTTTCACCACTTTACTCAAGGAAGTGTGGTACAGTACTTACACCAGCATTTCTCAACCTGGGGGTCGGGACTGCGTGGGGGGGGGGGTATGAGAGGTGTCAGAGGGGACACCAAAGACCATCAGATAACACAGTATTTTCTGTTGGTCATGCGGATTCTGTGTGGGAAGTTTGGCCCAATTCTATTGTTGGTGGGGTTCAGAATGCACTTTGACTGTAGGTGAACTATAAATACCAGCAACTACAACTCCCAAATGTCAAGGTCTATTTCCCAAACTCCACTAGTGTTCACATTTCGGTACATGGAGTATTCATGCCAAGTTTAGTCTAGAGCTATCATTGTTTGAGTCCATAGTGCTCTCTAGATGTAGGTGAACTTCAACTCCAAAACTCAAGGCCAATGCCCACCAATCCCAGTATTTTCTGTTGGTCATGGGAGCTCTGTGTGCCCAGCTTGGTTGAATTCCATCATTGGTGGAGTTCAGAATGCTCTTTGCTTGTAGATTAATTATAAATCCCAGCAACTAAAAACTCCCAAATGACAAAATCAATCCCCCTCCCCCACCACCAACCCCACAAGTATAAAAATTGGGCATGTTGGGTATTTGTGCCAAATTTGGTCCAGTTAATGAAAATACATCCTGCATATCAGATATTTACATGGTTGAGAAACACTGACTTACATTGACCCATAGATAAGGTGACCCAGTTTTTCTGGATTAATTGTTTTACTTACATTTCTAGAAGTATATAGGATTCTATAAAGTAATCCATGGATGCATTTTGGATGAAGCTTTCAAGTGGTATGTAGGCAGGTTCAAATTGTTTTGTGACTCGTGCAAGGTTTACCTATCCGCTAAGATCTAAAAACACCAGATGCCAAAGGAGCTGTGGTGGCACAATGGGTTAAACCATTGTGAACTGCTGACCTAAAGGTCTGAGGTTCGAATCCACAAGATGGGGTGAGCTCCTGTCTGTCAGGGAATGCTTGGAATGCGATTGTCCTGCTTCTTGGAAGGGAGTTGGACTAGATGGCCCACGAGGTCTCTTCCAACTCCATGATCCTATTATTCTATGTGGGGACATAAGAGAAGCCTCCCACAGGCATCCCCTGAGCAACGTCTCTGCAGATAGCCAATTCTCTCACACCAGAAGTGACTTGCAGGTTTTCAAGCTGTTTCTGACATGATAAAAAAACCCGCTTACTTGGTTGTTTTAATGTGCACAGTGTTTTGAATAAAAACTTTGTTGAAATATATTGAATTGAGCTTTCTTTATTTTGGCATAGGAACCTATCCCTATTTTTTCTTCTGGCACCACATTTTCTGTTAAAGAATTAAAATTTAGGAGCACACCTGCCTCATTATTTGAGGTATACTGACACCTCAGATAATAAGCTGCTGTTGTAGGTAAATAGAATTAAATATAACATATATAAATATGTAAAACACTTCACTGAGATAAACATCCTTGATAAAATCCATTTTATCAAGTTCAGATGATAATTATTCCTTTTATAAAGAACACCCTTCTTTGAATGACAGAATATGGCAGTGTAAAAGGCGAGAGGTAAGTTATAAATGATGTCCAGTCTGTGCGATTAATCCCTGAGATCTCCAAGAGTGAAAGCATTGTTGATGGATTAAAACCAGCTCTTTACCTCCCTTGCAGGCAACAAAAGTACAAATCCCTTTCAGACCAGATTGCTCCATTTAACCGCATGGCTTAGGCAGATCAAGAAAATGGTTGACATTCAGCTTTTCTCCCAAGCTAATCAGAAGATGCTGCTGGGATGTTGTGATTTCAATTTTCAGTGTATTTCCCTTTAATCGAAAAGAGCCAATGACCCTCCAAAAGCTGCCATTTCTCTGTCACTCTTGTTGCTGCTCCGGCCCAAAAGGCCTATTCTTTGATGCCTTCTCTAAGGGCAAGAAAATGATGCTCACCAAAGATATAAACGGAAAAATACTGAGGATTTGAATCTGATATGCTGTGCTTCAACCAGGCCAATTTGATTTGGTCTACCAGAGCCGAACTCTTCTATTCTTTTATAACAAACTAAATTGTATAATGCAGGAGGTTGCTTTGAGATTTATTTTGCATCTTGTTGTTTCAGTTCCCTTGCTAAGTTGGTCTAAGAAATATTGGTTACAATGGATGGCTCTGTTAGGAACGGCAGCATCTTGACAGATGTCTGACAGTTTGCAGGCAATTTCCTTGGTAATACAATCTGGTCATTAGATGTATCAGGTAGGCTAGCATTTATTTGCTGGCATGATTGTAAATTTTATAGCCACAACATAGTATTATAGAATGGAGCAGCAACAATATGGAATGTTTCCCTCAGCCAAATGAAAGACCGGGATGGAAGCTCCATATGTATTAGGACTCTGAAAACTCAAAATCTGGAAATACTGCTATTTTTGGAATATGACTCCTAGGGATTGTCTTTGTGCACTAAAAACCATACTTTCATCATAGGCATTAGTTCTTTGAGTTTTAATCCATTTCAGAAAAAATATTGCCTTTTACCCAGAGATATTACAGAAAATACGTACTTTTAGGCATGTTGCCGCGCATCTAGGTGGAACTGTTTCAACATCTCGTTGAAGGGAGGAGTTAATGGTGGCCAGAACTGGTTAGTGGGAGGTGAGCATTCCCACTAGGAAGTGGCTCATTCCTGGGTTGAATTCAAAATTATTATTATTATTATTATTATTATTATTATTATTTTAAAAAGGTTCATGTGTATGGATACTTATATTAGACTTAGGCGAATCCTCATTGTCAATGTAAGATGGCCCTCCAAGTGTAATGGTGGAGGTTTTGTGTAATTTTAATTAACTGACTTAAGATTTATATGTTTTTATTACTGTTTTCAATGTATATGTTGTATTATCTTATGTATGTATGGCATCAAATTGTGCCTATTTTGTGAGCCGCCCTGAGTTCCCTTTGGAGGGCGAAGAGCGGGAAACAAATACAGTAAATAAACAAATAAATAAATAAGAAATGCTACAAAATATCACACACATTGTCACTTGACTGGACACTTTACATTATTATTCTAAACAAATCATTCTTGCTGCACCATTATTCTTTCAAAAGACAGTTTTAGTATGAAGTTCTATATAGTATTTTAAATTTTAAATGTTACTAGCTAGCTGCCCTGAATGTTTGTCATTGCAATGTACATTTCTGTGGAGCCCTATTCTTGATCCGCATGTTCTTCCACAATGAAGGCATTGGTTTCAAGGTGGAAGGCAGTCCTGTTCAGAGTTGGCCTGATGTGCCTTCCTCTTGGCACATTTCTCGCTTTTGCCCTCCATTTGTGCCTTTTTGAATTCTGCAGCACTGCTGGTCACAGCTGACCTCCAGTTAGAGCACTCAAGGACCAGGGCTTCACAGTTCTCGGTGTCTATGCCACAGTTTTTAAGGATAGCTTTAAGCCCATTTTTAAATCCTGCCCACCAACTAATATTGATATACCAGTGCACATCTGCTTAAGGCAGGGATGATCAAACTTTTTAAGCCAAAGCCCAGACTGTTGGTAGGCTGAACTATAGTTTGAAGAAAAAAAAACCCCACGATCCAGTTCCTTTGCACACTTTACATAACTTATTTGTAGTGCAAAAAAGAAGAAAGAACAATACAATATTTAAAATGAAGAACAATGAAGAACAATTGTAACCAACACAAACTTACCAGTATTTCAATGGGAAGTGTGGGCCTACTTTTGGCTGATGAGATAGTCAAGTCATTAGGATTGTTATTGTTGTGTGCCTTCAAGTCGCTTCAGACTTGGGGCTACCCTAAGTCTAAAGTTTAGAGCATGGAATGGGTTAATTACCTTGGAGGGTTGCATCTGGCCTGCGGACCTTAGTTTGGGGGCCCCTGGCTTAAAGGAAAATACATTTATTTGCAAGTATGATATGATGGGAGGGAAAGCAGAATATCTGTGGCCATGTGGCTGAAAATAATATTCAGGACTGGAAATGTGGGCCTCTCTCTAACAGCAAGATGAGTTTGGCAGAGGGAAATTTACGGCCAGTTATGGCCATCTCACCACAATGTACATGACTGGATGATCAATGCAGACTAGGAAAATGTGGTGCTAAATAGATTTATTTTTTCTCTCTCTATAGACAAGCTCCCAAACTTATCCTATCACCATTGCTCCCCTCCTTCCTACAGATACTTTAGGCACCTTTGCTGATATTAGCAAAGTCACCTGGCAACAGCAAGGAGTTCTTTGGAGCTTGTGGTTGGTGCTGTGGCAACAAACAACATGAAAATTAAGGATTAGCCTCTAAGGTACAACAATATCCTTTTGCATACTGATATTCCCGATATTCCTTTGAATGAATATATATGTATGCTTGTGTATGTGTGTGTGTATATATATACACACACATACACACGCATACATACAATCTCAAGCCAATTTAATTGCAAAATTTTATGCAGGCTGTGACTTCATATGATAAGATTCAGCCAAAATTTTCCCCAATAGCAGCTGTGCTCAATCATAATAAACCTACAAAACATAATGTTTTCCTATCGCAGCATAACATAGCCCAACTGTGTGTCATCTGCTAGCTGATTCCACTGATTGATCAAGTCTGCCAAAGGAATAGGCATAAAACAGTGAAATGATTGACTCTTCCCAAGATCACAGTAGATAGGATGCTGAACTGCCACCAAAAAATGATTCTAGTTGGCACCTACAGACCAAAATCTCAGCCTGGAAAAAATACAGAGGCAAAAGGGGGTCAGGGAAGGCTTAACTGTTTGGGTATGAGCAGCCTTTAGAATATTGATTCCAACAGAAATCAATGTTGATCTTATTCAGAACTTTGTATACATTGGAATTCTTTCACTTAATGTTTATATGCCTAAAAAATAGATTTTTGTTTTATTCCTCATTCGCTTATAGAAGTACAGTTCCTGGGACGAAGGATCTCCCAGGGTAATCTCATACACACACACACACACACACAAAGATGTATATATATATCATGAGAAGAAAGGAAAGCTTAGAGAAGACAATTATGCTGGGGAAAATTGAAGGAAAAAGGAAGAGGGGCCAACCAAGAGCAAGATGGATGGATGGCATCCTTGAAGTGATTGGATTGACCTTGAAGGAGTTGAGGGTGGTGACAGCTGACAGGGAACTCTGGTGTGGGCTGGTCCATGAGGTCACGAAGAGTAAGAAACGACTAAATGAATGAACAACAACCACAACAACAACAACTCTCTCCCCCCCCCTATATATTTCTAGGTCTTTGTTTGAAGACATTTGTTGTCTTCAACAGTCTAAATATTTGTCCACCCATCTTAATCCAAATTATCTAACACACCATTCAATCAGAAATCATTTTAATGGATTTGCCTACAGACTGCATTTCAAGGAATAGATGTCTAAAGCTAAGCAGAATGTTAATGATCGTTGAGCAACAAAGTTTCCCAGTTACAAATCCCTGTTCTGTTACCTTATCATGGCATGTTGGCAGCCCTGGGCAATAACGACAACAAGGATGATGACAAGGATGATGATTATGACAATGATGATGATGTGAGATATTTCAATTTACTAGATGATTCTTCCTCTTCCTGAAAGCACTGGAAAGTTTTTTTTAAGTGTTGCATGCAAAGAAAGAGGAAGGCTTTCCTTTAAAAAAGAAGAGAGTGAAAGAAATAATATCACATAATATAAACTTGGCAAGGATATTGTTCTTCATCTTGGTCTTTTTAAATCCATCAGACCTCTCTGAGATGTGTCATCCAAGCTGCGTATAAAATCTAATGCAATAATTTCCCTTTCAAATTTCTTTTGGAGGAAAAATATATATTCTTTCTCTGCACTATAGTATAATTTAATCTTCTGCTGCTGCCCTAGGACAAACTTGTCAGCAATGTATTACGCCAAAGGACATTTATTCTTAGGATTAAAAAATTAAAAATGTTTTGAAGCTAACTAAGCCAACAAATGAGTCAAGAAATGGATCATTGTGAAGAGTACCATAGGAGGCAAGTTGCCCTGTCTTGTTTGGCTTGGCACTGAAGAAGCATAAGTACGCTGCTAAAACATGCCTCATCTTTACCTGAAGACTCAAAGTCTCCTCTGCCACGAGCAATGCTCCAGAGCATTGTACAGCGCATACTTTTGTCTGCCAGATGACAATAAAGCACACAAGCCGCCTGGTGAGTATAGCTGGGGTGTGGATGCCAAATAGAGACAAATCTCTGTCCCTCAGGGAATTTGCATTGGGCTGATCTGTGTAAGAGATATTTCTCTACTAATTAAGTCTTGATCCTTTGGCTGCACTTGAAAGAGATCAGGAGTGTATCAAGTGTTCTGAGCAGGTGCTGACTAGCTGAAAAGCGCTGGTCCGTCAAACCAGGTATGGCGTTTAACTACAGAAAGAGAGAGAGAGAGAGAGAGAGAGGCTTATCTTAGGTGATACATTGTATGGATTATGCTCCCCGTTATAATAATGCATGAATGACAATGTTATGGTGGCTCCAACTTTGTTTGGTTCCACAAAATATTTGCAGAACAACATTCCAATCAGTTGTGAAAGATTGCTTGAAGAAAGCCGATAAAGGGTTGGACACAATGCAAAGAATTCAGCACACAGTCACCTGGTCAGTTGGAAATCTTGTAACATGGATAATTGTGGAGGTCCTCTGGCTGGAATCTGTCAACCAGCCTTCTCTAAACTGGTGGCCTCCAGATGTTTTTGAATCTCAACTTCTACAATGCTTCATCACTGTTCCTCATAATCTTTCATCTTTGGACCTGACGTAAGTGGGTGGGGAAAGTGCAGTGATGGATTGTGTGCAGCCTGTGGATCCCATTGTGTGAATTCTGAAACTCAGAATGCCCCTAGACAACAGACCATCCCATTTTCTACACCAAATGTGTCAAAGCCTCTGAAGAATAAAGTGGTTATGTCCCTGAAAGCCACAGGCACCAACAAATTTTACAATTTCTTAAAACACTGCAGACACTGAAATGAAACCAGGAGTGGCATCAGTTCCAGTCATATGAACATACTGATGTGACCTACTAGAGCAGTAGTTCCCAACCTGTGGTCTGTGGACCACCAATGGTTCCCAAGAACTAAAATATGGTCTGTGGTCTCACCATTACTACACCATTGCAACGACTGACTGGTCTCGCAAAACCCTCTTATAGTGCCAAGGCAATGGGGATGTTGGGAGGGGATAGGCTGACTACTCATGAAAGGTGTGACAACAAGTCTCCTGACTGCTGCTTCTCCTCCTCCTCCCTTCCCCTGAGCGGAGCCATTCCATGTGGAGCCTGGAAGTGGGGTCACCTTGGTGTTTTCGTTTTTAGGCGTGTTCCTGATTATTTGGGGTCCTGATTCAGAAAATTACATTGGATAGACCACATCCACTCTAGAATATTAAATATGGTTTTCTGTGGGTGAGCAGATGGCGACTATTGGATGGCATACGTTCTGTATCAGAAACTGCAGCTGATGTGGTCTATCCAATGCAGTTTTCTGAATCAGCACCCTAAATAACCAAACCACATCTAAAGTTGACCAAAAACTGATTCGTAATCCTTTTGGTACTAATGTTGGAAAGTGGTCCCTGGTCAAGTGGTTCCTGGTCAAAAAAGGGTTGGAATCACTGTACTAGAGGATGTGGAGACAAAAAATGACCCCAGTACTCTCTGCAATGGCTTACATTTGAGTAAGGATGAAGACTCCCCACTTGACTGTATGTGTAGGGCTGGGTGTATTTTTAGGTATAGAATACTCACCTTGTAGCTGCTGAAATTCGGACATACAACATTCTTGATTATTCATTTGCAATGTGGTTCTTTGGTCTTTAAATTGGTTCAAAAAAGCTTGCCTTTTATCTTTCAATTTTCCAAAATATTTTTGGTGTGTGGCCTTCCCTCCAAGGTGACATTGTATTGCTATGGAGTTGGAAAAGGAATTAATGGTGGGTGGAACAGGTTGGTGGGAGGTGATCGGGATCAGGAAGTATTTGATTGTTTCCAATAAGACCTGGTTCTTTCTCAGTGTGAATTTTATATTTTAGACGTGCTGGTGTGGTTGTTTTCCTTTTCTTTTTTCTTAAGAAAATGCATGTGTGTATATATTTATTTATATAGCAATATATCCGTAAGCCCCACCCCCATTTAACAGGAAATACCCATATTTGAATGCATGACTGAGGAGGATAAGCGGAGTGGTCACAGCATATGGATAAAAATAATGTGAAGGATTTTAGATGTGGACCACCGCCCTATACCAAGGTGAGTTCACCAATGAAATCCTGCCATGATGGTTATGGCAATCTCACCATGATGTGTGTGATGTGTGTGGCATTAGCGGGGTCACTCTAAGGTCACTGCAGACAGGGGAAATGCAGTACAAAATATTTTTTGTCAGTGTAGACAAGCCCTTCCTCTGATCTGATGTTTCTGAGGCATGCAAATGTAATTAATCCATCACTATATCCAAGAACAGTTTGCAGTTGACCCTTACAAGTCAAACGGAAATATCATGACTGTCGGCTCCTTTCTAACTGCCATCTTCTTCATCCTAGCCTCTTCCCAGATTAATATATAGCACCTCAAATATCTGGATAATTTCCAAATTCTTGGGAGCTCAGACCACCCCCACTCCCAGCTTGAGCACAGAGGAACCAACTGGCAATGGCTGCAGTGAACCCTTTGACTTCAGAATGGCTACAATCAGTTTCTTTGAAGTCCAAACCATCATTTTATCTCTTGTTGCACACTGCCTGTGATACGCCGTCCCCTTCCACACAGCTGTCACTGTGTAAGTCGGCAGGCATTTGAAGACGTGTCAGCTATCATAGCGAAAAAGACAAGAGTTTAACAAAGTGTCCCTCTTCAATGAAATTATTTGGATGCCTGATGAGAATACGATTCCGTATATTTTGTCCCATAGGGTTGATGACATGACAATATCGATTCTAAAAAACCTAGAGACAGCTGCCAAGATCTCTGGTGTTTGGAATGGCAAAGGGGAGGGGGAAGGAATTAACACCAGCAGAGGTTTGAGCAAAAAGATATTACTTAATAAGGTGTGGTCTCAACAGATACTAAAATTGTTCATTGAACTTTCTACCTTTTAATGATGATGCCAGGTTGACCAACATTATGGTTGTTATAAAGGTTCATCTGTGTGGCCATAGCTATGGCTGCCCATATATATATATACAGCATTTTATAGTGTGTGAAGGCAATATTTTTGGAATAACAGATTGTAATATTTTGTAAATTCGTATATGTATATCGTAATGATCAGAAAACAGAGAGAGGAATTTTATAGATCCCACCCATTCTCGGAAAACTGATGTTCATTATTTTGTTTTTATTTATTTATTTATTTATTTGTAATACTATTATATAATTTTTGCATAAAGAAGGTCACTGAACTTCTATATGCATTAAAACTTTGCTAAAATATAAATCTGAACATTAAATTAACATTAAAGAACATTAAAAGGCTAACTTGCAAACTTTAATATGAATGATCACACATGGAGTGTGGTGGAGGCTTCTTCTGTGAAGGCTTTTAAACAGAAGCTGGATGGCCATCTGTTGGGGGTGCTTTGAATGCAATTTTCCTGCTTCTTGGCAGGGGGATGGACTGGATGGCCCTTGAAGTCTCTTCCAACTCTATGATTCTATGATTCTGTGACATTCCCAGGAATTATATTTTGAATCTTTTTTTTTTTGAAAACAACATTTTTTTCTGTACAGAGAAAAAAAAGAATATTAATAGTTGGGAGAAGTCTTCAATGAATTCAATGGCATGTTATTCTACCTAAATAGAGGGTTTCATTGTTAGAAACAAATAAATACCAATATGTGTTATTCATATCACTTCTAGAAGTGACCTTAATTTTTCACTCTTGCATTTCATTGCCCTGAATTCTTTATATTAATCAACATTCTTTTTTCTACCAATTGTCAATCTAGAAAACATGTTGTTGAACATATTAAAACATGGATGTTGGCTACATTCCTTCAAGTGAACCCAAATTAGATGTATTCTGGCATTACTCTTGCTGGCAGAACCCATGTAAGTTCACTTCTGATGCAGAAAAAGAAATAGAAGCAGTCTTAGGAAGTGAGCGGAGGTACTTGACGTCCCATGATCCATGGTCTGTCCTCCTCGAAAGTGCACCAGGATGTAGAGTGGGTCATGGGGGCTCTGTGTGCCAAGTTTGGTCTTGATCAGTCATTGGTGAGGGTCTCAGTGGTCTCAGGAAGTGAGTGAAGTTACTCTAAGTCCCATCATCAATCTCCAAATTCTTCCAAACTGCACCAGGATGTAGAGTGGGTCATGTGGGCTCTCTGTGTGAATTGTGGTCCTAATCAGATCTAATTTGCCAAATAGTCACTGTTGAATGTTTTAATGTTGAATGTTTTTATATTGTGTAAATGCTATTTTGGATTGTAAGTCGCTCGGAGCACCTTGGTGGAGAGCGGCTAATTAAGAAATAAAGTGAAGTGATCCATCATTGTTGGCAGTTGTAAAGGGAGTGTAGGTATTGCAAGTCCCATCATCCATGGTGCATCCTCCTCCAAACCGCAGCAGGATGTAGAGTGCGTCATGGAGACTCATTGTGCCAAGTTTGGTCTTTATTGGTAATTGGATGAGGGTTGCAGTGGTATCAGGAATTGAGTGAAGATACTGCAAGTCCCATAATCCATGATCCATCCTCCTCCAAACTGCAGTAGGATGTAGAGTGGGTTTTGCGGGCTCTGTGTGCCAAGTTTGGTCTGTATTGGTAATTTTCTGACACAGCCTCAGGCCTTTTCCTCTCCTCTCCGTCACCTCAGAATCTTGGAATGTTCAGGCTGGCCAATCAGAAACCATTTGCAAATTGTATCAAAGTGGCAGCCAATCAGAAAGCTGCCACAAACACCTACATCCTCCACATACAAACACTGACTTTTATTATATAGGTAGATATCAGGAGCAAACCAAGGGTACAGTTGTAATGTATTTAAAAAAAAACCAAAGTTTAAAAACTTGGCATTATACTAAATGTCCTTTGACCAGTAGTTTGCTCTTCTCCACACTGGCATGCCAGAAGTGACCAGAATAGAGAGGTATCAAATTATAATGGCAGTTTACACATTACCTGGGGTCTACACAATTTCTCAAGTACCCTGGACAGTCACCACAGATTGCTCTAGATCAGAACTGCATAACCTATGGTTCTCCAGATGTTTTGGACTTCAGCTCCCAGAATTCTTGGCCATTGGCAAGCTGACTAAGGCTTCTGCAAGTTGGAGCCTGAAACACTTGGAGGATCACAGGTTGTGCAGGCTTGCTCTAGATTCTAGATTCCACGTACAGTGGGCCTTTGGTATATTCACAATAGTTTGATTCTAAGACCACTTGTAGATACCAAAATCTGTGGGTGCTCAGGTTCTTCCTTCCTTACAAGTTTGTATTAAAAACCCAATTCGCTGCATAGAAATCAGCCGCATTACCAATACCTGGTGGACCCCACTTGCATCAATAAAACTCAACATATAATGTACAAATGACCTAAAAATCTCCACAACTAAACTTTTCTCAGGAAGTAGTAAATCCTGCATGAGAAAAATGGAAAATTTCTGAAACACATGGGTAATAATCTTGACAAATAAAATCGATCCTAAATTATCACCCTTTCCCCCTATTCCTGTGCATGGAATATTCTCTTGCCTTTCATAGTTGAAGACTGCTCTAGGAATCTGTAGCATGAAAGCTGACGACATCTGCATACACCATGTGCTAGGACTCTTGGCAGACCAAATTACATTTTTAAAAGTATCTTGGAAGTCCCGCTGTCTTTGTTTAATAAACATACATGCTTTGCTTTCATGGCCACAGCAGCTGCTTTGTTATTGGAGATCTGAACCTTAGAAAAGCCCTGTGTACAGACGTAAGCGAGAACAAAAAGTGCATTGGTCAGTATTTATTTATGTATTGCATCTTTATCCTATTAGTCCCCCAAGGAGCTGAGGGTGGTGTAAATGTCACACACATGCCCCTCAATATTTTATTCTCACAACAATGCAGTGAGGTGGGTCAGGCTGAGAGAGGAGGAGAGTGAAAGAGAATATCTCAAATAGGTTTGCCAAATTTGAAGCATCCCAGGTCTTGAGATATTGGGTTAACGTCCAGTTCTTAGGATTATGCCCTGGCGATACCATGGGTGGACAAGGCCTGATAAAACATTAAGCATGATCATGACTTTATCAAGCTTAGAGCGGTCTTTCAGATAATGAACAAGTCTAATAAAAATAAGACAATATCTGGCTAAAGATTCATTTTCCCAACTTTGCATTCAACCGCACTACAACCATGCATACTTTCCCCAGATCTACTTTTAACAACTTTGAAAACCTACTTGTGGAAGTGATGCATAGAGTTTGTAGTTCAGCTAAAGAATGGCTGAATTTGCAAGGTTTACTAAATTTGCAAGCTTTACTAAAATAATTTTAGTACTGGACTAGGAATTTTGGGTGATCTAGATCCAGATTAAGCCATGCACCTCACTAGTTTTACACAAAGGCCTTTGGAGTCAGTTGTTTATCCTTATTGGTTGTTTGGCACTCTGATTTTGGAATTCTTTTGTAACAAGATTTCCAGATGTCAAAACTAACTATTTCTGAAATGAATACCTTTTTATTTCACTGGGGTTTTATGTTTGTTGTTTTGTGCCTTCACATTGTTTCTGATACATGGTAGTCTTATTAAAGTGAACTTATTGTAAGCCACAATCTATGGAAGCAATACTGAATTCCAAACTTGAATAAAAGTAGGAATTAAATAATGATTATTATTATCACTGGCATTCTGTGTAGGCTACTTTGAATTCCAGAGTCCCAGGCCACCTTCTGACTGGTGAATGAATATTTGGAAAATGCTGATGAGGAGAATCCTAAATCAACAAGAATACTACACTTTGCATTAACACTCTATATGAAAAATGTACAAAGATGGCATTTTCTGTGCTGAAAGCGAGTTTCCTGCTTGGAAAACAGCATTTTTCATGGAGAAAATAATATTTTCCCCCACATAAAAATAACTCTGTACTTTCTGCTGGTTTATTTGTAAAATGGAGAAAAGAGGTAACATCATATTCTGGATTGTGATTTTTTTTTAACCATGTCAGATGGGAGCTCACCCCGTCTTGCCATTTCAAACTGCCGACCTTCAGGTAAGCAGTTCAGCCGACACAAGGGTTTAACCCATTGCACCACCATGGCTCCCTCTTGTTAGTGATAATGGAATTTTAACTATTGACATCCTTGTCTCTGACTTACCTTTGACTAGGGGTGGATGATAGATCTACCATGATGCGCCAGTACATTCACTCTGGATTTTATTGCTATTCTGTATGCCATTATTACAACTTGGATAGTGTTGGCCTCCAGCAGAGCCATGTCTTCATAGCAGTGGACCTTCTGACCACCATCCCTGCACTTGTAGTGCAGCCAGAGTTAATAGGGCCAAAGCTCTGGAGCATTTTTCATGAGCAAAAATTATGCCATATTTGACACCTTCTCCAGTTTGTCTATTCTTTCCGAGTGTAGCAGCAAGTCTCACAATTTTGGGGTAGGAGAGATAATGAATAGATTATCTAAGCCACCATATATTCTTACAAACTCTCTTATTGTGTAAGATGATTTCATCTTGAATGGGCAACTGTGACCCTTTAGCTTTACAAAACTCCTGCTTAGTGTTGAGATAAACATTGCTACAATTGACTCATTGACATCAAGAAAGCTGCCTGCCTTTTTGGACTCTCTTTGAGTGTGTGTGTAAGATGAGTGCCTGCAACTCAAAATATAGCACTGCACTGTCGCCTCTGACAGTAAGGTTACCCAAATGAAAAACTATGAAGGTAATCTTAATACTCAGGAAGATATGTGGAAGAAGGCAATCCTTAAAGTACTGAGGTCTCAAGCTGCTTAGAGATTTAGAGATTAAAGCTAGGACTTGAAGTTATACTCGGAAACAGAACAGGAGGCAGTATTGCTGTTTGGAAACCAGTGAATTTTGTTGTTTTGCTTTTCATAGTCAAAGAACAACATCTGCAGTTTCTGTGTAGTTTCAAAGGCACAGTGCATGTCAGATTTACCAAGGTAATTATCTGGGTACACATGAATATAGTGCCATATCAAATTAAACTCTAAATTGGCCCTTCAATGTAACAAATATGCTTGTCATTTTGGAGAAAGGAAGGCTGTTATGTCCTATGAATACACTATGAAATGCAAAGCTTATGAAACACACTGCATAAAGTCATTAAGGAATTAGATTTGCAATGTGTTGACTATTTATAGGTGCATTGAAATAGGGGAGAGGATAAGACAGTAGGGCCTAGGATATCCCACTGTGACCATTTCAATATGGCTGTTTCAGTGCAGCATGCAGATCTGTCCCAGGCTTGTTTCTGCTAGCATGTGTTAGGTGAAACTGGAGTATCATGTCGGAATTCAAATACGTGCTGTGATAAAACATTAAAGCATGTGAAATATTTTATTCACATTTTGTTTAATGTATTTGATAATTTTGAGCTACTGCATGCTAGTATTCTATAGGAAATCAGACACAACTTTTAATTTTTTTATTATTAGCTTTACAGTAGATTGAATTTATCAAAAACTGAGAAGTCCCATAGAATACTGTCATGCTTGGGTGTTCGTTTTGCACCATATCTTTTTTCCTTGGAGTTTGTGTTTGGGAACGATCTTGATGGCCATCATGGATCAGATTAACCTGTGCTCTGTCCAGCAGTCATCAGTACTTATCATGGCTCTTGTGAGAAGCATGTTGCAGTGGTCTCTGGCATGTGTAATTACATAGTCTAAGAGATGCCAATGCTTTGACTGGGGTTCTTCCATGATGTCTTGAGCTTGTTTTTCTGGTGGAAGAACATGTTAGTGATGACAAGGTTGTGTTCCGCACACTTGGTGAGAAGCAGTATGCCATTCGAGTTATTCTTTCCAACCCTGCCTTTTCCTATGGTTCCTGGCCACAGGTCGAAGTCTTGTCTGACTCTTGCATTGAAATTCCTCAAAGATTATATTTGTATATCTTAGGTATATCTGATATGATAGTAAAACATTTCCTTGGTGTCTTCATCAGCATCTAGTGTTGGTGCAAGGGACTTATGATGGTTGCCTGTTGGTTTTTGGCAAGGTTGATTCAGAGGGTTGAGAGTCGTTCATTAATGCCGATGGGTGCTTCGGATAGACGCTTCACCAGGTCATTTCTTATAGCAAAGCCAACTCCTTGTATTCTTCATTCTTCTTCAGGCAGTCCCTTCCAGAAGAAGATGTAGCCTCCTTTTCCTTCCTTCAGCTGTCTCTCTCCTGCTCTCCGGGTCTCCTAAAGTGCTGCTATGTCGATGTTAAAGCACCACAGCTCTCTTGCAATAATAGCAGTCCTGCATTTGGGGCATTCACTGTCTGTATTGTCCAACAGTGTCCATACATTCCATGTTCCAGAGTTCATTTGCCTTTTTTGGCTGCAGGGTGGTGACCCCTCTGGACGTGGCAGTCCTGTCTGGGATAAGAGAAGCAGACTATGTTTAAGGCACCTTTTCTAGCTCCTTCCCCATGTGGGGTGAGCAGAGCGGTTGCTAAAAAGGGCTGCTCAATCATGGATACAGCTGCTGGACTACTCAACTGGGTTGGCGCATCAAGCCAACCCTGACTGGGACCGCCTTCCACCTGGAAACCAATGTCTTCACTGTGGAAGAACATGCAGATCAAGAATAGGGCTCCACAATCACCCACGTACCCATCATTAAGACACTACACTTGGAAGGCCATCATGCTTGTACAATGAGGGAGTTAGTATGTAGGTACTGCCATGCTATAGGTCAGTTTTATAAAATTCCTTAATCAAAAGGTTTTGATTTTATCAGCAAAAATGATTGGGGACACAGAAATGGGTCCACTTTCACTTAACATGTTATTGTAGAAATTAAACCATTTCTGTTAGGATCTGTTTGCAGTACAGGAATATTGTGTATTCCTGTATTGCATTTCAACTACTTTTTCTCTTTTAAGATTTGAAAAAAGAAGATTAATATACTATAATGAACTGAACATTGAATGAAGAGAAGTAATATTTACATTGCGTTGTGTTTTGTTTATCATGCTTTGGTTAAAAAGGAAGTTTATTTATTTTTGCTGAATTGGCACAAAATGCAAAATATTAAACATGGCTTCCACCTTTTTAGTGGATATTTTAAATTAATTTTAATGTGATAGTTCAGTTACAATCCAATCATAATATTTCAATGTTTATATTTAAACTGTATTTTAATTTTGTGAGGGTATATGAAAGTGACATTTCTTTGGAAGCGAATTTTAAAGATCTTGAAGTTTGTTAAATGAAGAGGTTACACTTCCCAAAAAATCTCAAACATCACAATCATGCTCACTGGTGGAATATGGGCACTGTAGTCCAAAAGAGACCATTTGCAAATTCTGAGCCTTTGTGAGAAGATGGAAGAGAAGCTGCCAAATACACCCTTCCCCATCTTCTAACATTGTTTTCAGTGTCCAATTTGAAGCAAGTTAACAAAAGTGTTATAGAACAGAGTCATCCATGATAGCTTCTACCACATCTCTCTAGGTCTGACTGGTTTTTAACTGGCAGATACTCTGACAGCTTTCCGTTTGCCTTGGGGATTCTTACAGAGTTGTGTGTGTGAGTGTGTGTTTTTTTTGTAGATCCTGAATGTATTGAGGAGCGGAAAAAATATTTCACATAATCTGTTGTGCACTCTTTTGTGTCATATCTGTGTCATACAGGGGTCTTTCATTGCTTTAAAAGAAGTATTTTCCCATGACTACAGTTATTTTTATTTATTGTATCAGAAGCGAACCAAGGGTACAGTTGTAATGGGTTTTTTTTTAAACCCACAAAGTTTAAAGACTTGGCATTATACTAAATGTCCTTTGACCAGTAGCTGGCCATTTGGAGTGCCTCTGGTGTTGCTATAAGAAGGTCCTCCATTGTGCATGTGGCAGGGCTCAGAATGCATTGTAAAAGGTGGTCTTTGTTTTGCTTTTCTCCACACTCGCATGCCGTGGACTCCACTTTATAGCCCCATTTCTTAAGGTTGGCTCTGCATCTCGTGGAGCCAGAACGCAGTCTGTTCAGTGCCTTCCAAGTTGCCCAGTCTTTTGTGTGTCCAGATGGGAGCCTCTCATTCAGTATCAGCCATGGCTTGAGGTTCTGGGTTTCAGCCTGCCAGTTTTGGACTCTCATTTGCTGAGGTGTTAATGCAAGTTTCTCTGTAGATCTTAGAAAACTATTTCTTTATTTAAGACATTGGTGTGCTGGCTGATATCTGAACAGGGGATGGGCCAGAAATGTCACTGCCTTGGTCCTTTGACTATTGGCTGCCACTTGCCAGCAGGTATCAGGTGGTGCAATACCAGCTAAACAATACAATTTTTCCAAGTGGTGTAGGGCATAGCTATCCTGTGATAATGTGGCATGAGGGAGGCCTCCCCGCAGGTGTCCCCTGGTCAACATCCTTGTAGACAGCTGATTCTCTCACAACAGAGCGACTGGAAGTGACTTGGGGCATGCAACTAAACCTGACCATAGCTTAATGTGAGGTAAATCTAAGATCTCAGTACCTCTTGTATAATTAACTTATTTTTTTCCCGTGAAATAAACTAGCTGAAATTTTGGCAAGCCACAAAGAGTCATGAACATAGCAAAATATTTTTTTTAACTCTACTATGTAAAATGCATTTCCATTTTTAAAATGTGGCTACTATGACTATTGCCACTCTGATGCCTCTGTTGGCACAGTTAAGGTTTTCAGTAGCAAAAGCTGGAAATCTTACCGCAAAATAAATGGAGGCTTCATTACACATTAAGCCTTACAGTATAATTAGATACCACTAGGCAGATATTATCTGAGATGTAATACTGCGAAAAGTATATGTGGCTAAAATAAATAATGTTCTTTTCCAAGAAAAGGAGAAAAGTGTAAGGTATTCCAAATACATAAAACAAAGATATTGGTTGCAACCCACTGTTAGTCCCAGTCAGAGTCAAGCCACTTAATAAATGGGAAGAAACTTGGCATGTCAGCTGTTATATTTATTTTATGGATTTACTGGGGTCTCGCAATTGGAATTAGATTATTGAATAAATATATGTTACACAAGTGTTGAGCTGCTAAGCTTCCATTGGTTTGTTGTAGTTTGTACTAACATCTGGATTTAAGCCCCTTTTTCCTATAGCAGAACATTTTCACTTTTTCAAATGGAACATACAAAACTGTATAATGAGTGGGAGAAAATAACCCACATGAGATACAATTTTTCAGCAATGGGACATTAATCCCATCCTCCCAAATATTGGAGAGATCTACAAGTCACTTGATCAAATGGATCTATAGCAGGTGTGATGAATTCCCTACCTATTAGGCTAGGAAAAGCCTAGGAAAGTAGGCCCAGGAAGTTCCACTTTCTCTATCAGGATTATAGAAACAGCTAATGTACATTATTTCTCACTGTGCAATGGGACAATAAAAAGGTATGTTGATCGATACAGAACCATTGGTCCAATGGTGGGATTTAACAAAAAAGGTGGTGAAGTATAGTAAAGGTACATTTATTTATTTATTTATTTATTTAGGGTACTTCTACCCCCCCCCCTCTCAACCCCTAAAGGGGACTCAGGGCAGCTTCCAACGGGCATACGCTGATGCCTACAATTCACACAATAAAATACATAATAACAGTAATTATAACAATTAAAACATTACATTAATACAATAAAAATACAATAAAATACAATAAAAAGCCAGCCTGGTGGCCATCGTTTTGCCAAGTCCATAATTAATAAAGGTTTTCCCCTGACTTTAAGTCCAGTTATGTCCAACTCTGGGGGTTGGTGCTCATCTACATTTCTGAGCCGAAGAGCCAGCATTGTCCATAGACACCTCCCTGGTCATTTGGCTGGCATGACTGCATGGAGCACTGTTACCTTCCTGCCAGAGAGGTACCCATTGATCTACTCACATTTGCATGTTTTCAAACTGCTAGGTTGGCAGAAGCTGGGGCTAACAGCTTATTATGTCATTGATGTCGTCCATTTGTGGCACAATAAAGGTAAAGGTAAAGGTTTCCCCCTGACATGAAGTCCAGTCGTATCTGACTCTGGGGGTTAGTGCTCACCTCCATTTCTAAGCCAAAGAGCAGGCGTTGTCCATAGACACCTCCAAGGTCATGTGGCCGGCATGACTGTATGGAGTGCTGTTACCTTCCTGCTGGAGTGGTACCAAAAGATCTACTCACATTTGCATGTTTTCAAACTGTTAGGTTGGCAGAAGCTGGAGCTAACAGCAGGTGCTCACGGCACTCCCCAGATTCGAACCTGTGACCTTTCGATCCGCAAGTTCAGCAGCTCAGCGGTTTAACCCAGTGCACTACCGGGGGCTCCCATGAAGTATGAAGTATAGCCACCAAGTTAATTCTGTGAGTGTAGATTTACCACTGTGCAAGTACATTGTAGGATCTTTACCACTAAATCCCCTCCTTTTGATATGGTTCTCAGAGAATAAATTACTGGCTCAAACCGAGCTGAGAGTCAACAATCAACCAGTAGTGAATTAGGTCATTCCCTTAAGCCAACATATCTCATGTAAACTGGGCTCAGATAAGGGCGTCATAATGCCCGCCCCCAATAAATCATCCAGTGACAATTTTCTTTTATTGTTTTGATTCAGTCTGGCATAGGCGTTAACTTCTATGGGGCACAGCTCTGCTATCTCCGGCTTCTGCAGACTGTGAAACATGTTTAATTGAATTCTATTTTAACTTCAGCATGAAGTTTGCGTGAAAATGAGGATAATGTTCAGAGAGGGAGAGGGTGAAAGAGAAAGAGAGAGAAAGAGAGAGAAAGAGAGAGAGAGAATTCCTTTAATGCCAGCTTCATTAACTGCTGGGCTGCTGAAATGAGGGTCACTTTGCCCTAGACTGAAGGCACTGCAGCTTGCTAATTGCATTTTATTTAAATTATTGCTTTATTTCAAACATGTTATGCTTGTTTGCAATTTAATATGGCTAGAAGCAGGAATTAATTATACCTGACAGCTTACTGGGGAGAAGTTATGGGAATCAATGTTTATGCTGTTTCTGTAATAATGCATACCTTTAGTTTATACATTTAGATCAGTTCCTCCCAAATCATGCATAAATGTTTACAGCATCTATGTTTCCATGCAAATTGGATTACTCTTGGCATATTCATCACAGAGACTCACTACTGCTTCTCTTCAATATTCAACTATTTATTTCCCTTCTTTTGAACAGTGAGTGAGCGAGATGGAAAGGGGGGAAATTAAGGTGGTTCACAGTGGCACACTTCAAATTGAAAGATAGGCAGGTCTTTTCTCTTTGTTTCTAATACATGTCTGTGGCAGAGATTATATATGCTATTCTGTATATCAACTGTGATATTCTTTTGTCTATACTGTAGATACGTTCTTTGTATTTATGCCATATGTTGGGAGGCAAGTCCTGGATCCTATTTCCATATTTCTCTGCTGGTAAAAATGCTATGGAACTCTAGTCCACATTCACATTGGACAGCTGCCCATATGTTTTGCCTTGAAAGACAATTCATTTTTTCCCTTTCTTTTTTCTCTTAGTAGGTTTATTTTGCTTTTGAGGACATGGATCTATTTACTTCGTACTTTATTATTATTATTATTATTATTATTATTATTATTATTATTATTTTCTTCTTTTCTCTTCTTTTATTGTAAACTAAAATTTCTAATAAAGATTTTTTTTTAAAAAAAGAAGAAAGGCAATTCATTTATGAATGAGACCTCCAAGAGGCCTAGAAATCACCAGCTATGAACAAATCGTTCAACTTCAAGACGTGGAACCCCTGGTGGCATAGTGGGTTAAACCCCTGTGCTGGCAGGACTGAAGACTGACAGGTTGCAGGTTCAAATCCAGGGAGAGGCAGATGAGCTCCCTCTATCAGCTCCAGCTCCTAATGCGGGGACATGAGAGAAGCCTCCCACAAGGATGATAAAACATCAAATCATCTGGGCGTCCCCTGAGCAACGTCCTTGCAGACGGCCAATTCTCTCACACCAGAAGTGACTTG
This sequence comes from Anolis sagrei ordinatus, assembly GCF_025583915.1. NCBI lineage: Eukaryota > Metazoa > Chordata > Lepidosauria > Squamata > Anolidae > Anolis > Anolis sagrei. The sequence continues at coordinate 176,309,199 of NW_026847549.1, read as the reverse complement.
CAGTTTCTCAGGTCGCTCCTGACACGACAAAAAAACAAAAAAACAAAACAAAAACTTCAAGACTATCTCTTTTTTATCACATCAATCTATAATCATCTGTAATGTGTTCTTACACCTTTTCTATTGTCTTCCAAATTACTAAATATTCCAGTGGCTCCACTGTATTTGCTGGTGTTTGGTTCCAGGAACTGCCTGCAAATACCAAAATCTATGAATACTCAAATGCCATGCTATACATTGGCATAGCAAAATGGTGCTTCCCTTATTACTTACTTAGGTGATCCCTCGTAACCCAAGGATGATGGCCTTCTGAGTGTAGTGTTTTGGTGGTGGGTCCGTAGGTGGTTGTGGAGACCTATTCTTGATCTGCATGTTCTTCCACAGTGAGGACATCAATTTCCAGGTGGAAGGTGGTCCCAGTCAGGGTTGGCTTGATGCACCTTCCTCTTGGCATGTTTCTCCCTTTTGCCCCCTATTCATGCCTCTTCGAATTCCCCAGCACTGCTGTCACAGCAGACATCCAGTTAGAATGCTCAAGGGCCAGGGCTTCCCATTTCTCAGTGACTATGCCACAGTTTTTAAGGTTGGCTTTAAGCCCATCTTTAAATCTCTTTTCCTGTTCACCAACATTATGTTTTCCATTCTTGAGTTGGGAGTATAGTAACTGCTTTAGCAGATGGCGATCGGACATTTGGATAACGTGACCAATCCAGTGGAGTTGATGACGTAGGAGCATCACTTCAATGCTCGTGGTCTTTGCTTCTTCCAGCACGTTGACATTTGTCAGCCTGTCTTTCCAAGAGATTCGCAGGATTTTTCGAAGGCAATGCTGATGGAAAAATGCTACACTCACAGAGCTCAGGCGGTGTTGCATTTTGTGGAGAGGTGGCTGCCAAGGTAACAAAAGCGGTCAACATTTTCTAATTTTCTAATGTTACACCATTAAGCTGTATTTCTGGTATTTCAGAAGATTTGGCTGGTGCCTGCAGCGGATGTTTTTCTTGATGTTCAATGCTCTCCTTATAAAAAAAATCAAAATCAATATTTTCTTATAGAATTAAAAAAAACCATTTTCAAGTCATGGATTGACTGGGGTTTCTTTTTTAGTCCCTGGTATCTCTAGAACTCTCCTCCAACATCACTTTTCAAATATGTTGATTCTCTTCCTGTTTACTTCATGGTTATATAAAAACAGGAATTCTATGTCATGAATTATTGTGACCCTATCTACCGTATTTTCTGGCATATAAGACGACTGGTCATATAAGATGACCCCCAACTTTTCCAGTTAAAGTATAGAGTTTGGGATATACTCGCCATATAAGTCTACCCCTCTTCCAATGCACAGCAAATAAAAATTTAAAAAGCATCAGATTTTATTTCAATATGGTAATTTTCCTATTACTGTACCTCCTTCTCTGACTCTCAGATCTTGCACATGTGCACCTGCACCGCTTCACTGCAGTCTTCAGGAGTGAGATCTGAGAGGCAGAGGAGGAGGTACGATAATAGGGCGGGCCAGACAGGTAAAAGAGATGTGTTTTTCTGGGCCCAGAGCCACTCTATCTCTTTTTTCCATACCCAGGGTGCCCTGGACGCCTGCAGCTTGCTCCGCCCTTCACTTACACCTTCCTGGTGAGGCGCCCCTTCACCTCACCATCGGGACTGCATTAAGTCCACGAATCCTCATGAATGGATTTTCTTCTACCGTACTTGTACAGCGTTGCCTTTAATGCTTTCATACAGTCGCTGCATACGGCAGGGGCGCGGCCACTGCTTTTTTTGAGCTTCCCCCACAATATGCAGCAACCACAGATTCTCTAATTCGGATTGGGTTTCAACACTCGCTCTATAAGACCACTCCCGGCGTATAAGATGACTCCCGTGTATAAGACAACCCTTGACTTTTGAGAAGATTTTCTTGGGTTAAAAAGTAGTCTTATATGCCATAAATTATGGTAGTTCCTTCATAGATATTTTTCAAATTCTTATGATTTTTCTTATGATTTTTAGTTTTCTTATGATTTTTTGACCATAGTCTCCATTTTGAAGGAAAGTGCGGTTATAGAGGTATGTGGAAGTGTGATTGCAAGACCATGGAATGGCGAATCGGTGCAAATAAAGAGAGGTGTGATATCAAAGGTGTTCAAAGTGGTATGTTTTCACTATCTGCGCTAATGCAGCAATAGCAAATTATGTGATAAAGTCCACAGTGAAAGGCAGGGAGAGAAAGAGGGAGAAAAGGCCTGGCCTACTGCTCTGGAGGGCAGTGAAGGTCAATATGTCATCAGTTGCCAGTCTGGTTTCCCTCCTGGAATTGGGTAGTGGACTCCCTCTGGCCTCTTGCCTCAGTCAACAAAATGCCTTGAGCCGGCCCTGATCTTCACCGATCTCTCTAATTTTACATTCGGCTTGGTAGCAGCTGCTAGCAGAGGATGAAAGATGGTGTGGGAGGGAGAGAAACCCTCTTCCAGATGCAGCATATATAAATAGTTATCTGTGGTCAGAATATTGGCTCTTGACTGCTTGATTCTCTTAGATGTGGGCATTGTGCATTTCATTGCCAAGGATCGGCTCCTTTTTATTGTCTGCAATAACACAAACTACAAAGGATATCATTCTCAAACATTCCCATCCCCCAGTCCACAAAAAAAAAATGAGCCTATCTGGTGAAGGGCTTATTCTTAGCACCTGAACGCATGGCAAGCGGTGAAATTAAAATTTTAAAGTATGCCACTGAATTTACATAACTGTAGGAAAAGGTGGGGGAACCCAAACAAACCCGCTACACACAAATGACAATAAACGAACTATCAAAGACAAAGCACTCAAAGTCCAGACATACATGATATTTCAAAGCATAAATTATAATGCCTCTTTAAAAATGGGATTGCTCCTTTGTTCTTGAGGCACAGATCACATTTTGAATATGGAAGATGGAAAATGTGCATAGTTATTTTCACCGACCTTGCATCCTTAACAAATTATTTTTAAAATGTTGCTCTTCGGTGAGGTTCTTCTTCTTCTTCCCGCTGCTGCGTGGGGGGAAGCATGCATTATTAACTGAAAGCCATACATAATACAATACAGCCCCACACAAGCAATAATAATTCTGCTAACTCATTCATTATACAATTTTTTGAATCTTATAATGTTAAGCATTAAAACAAAACAACCACCCACCCCAATCTAGATCAGATTCCATGCTGCCTACTGGTAGTTCTGGGCCTAAGGCTGTATCCCTATTTATTACCTAGCTACATGTGCCTAAAGCACGGATAAAGAGGTGCGTTGTAACCTAAGAAAATTAGTTTGGCTGGAATGCGGTTCTGTGAAGCCATGGTGTTTTGCTGAGAGCAGGTGACTGGCGAAAGATGTATATTGCAGGGTGGCATGTGCAGCTGTGATATGTGGGATTCAGCTCATATAGAGCAGCATTGTGTTTAGGGATTTCTAAAACTGTCCAAAATCTGAATAAGTCAAAATATGCAGAGCATATTTCCATATGTTGATGGCTACTTAGCCACATGACACCGTCCAGTCACATTGGTGGGATATGGCAGGTTCAATCCAGTTGGTGGAGAAGAAGGCTGACAATGGGGCAAAGTCAAGAAGAAATTATTCTGATTATTAGGTATGACTGCTTCCTTTAGGCAGCAAAATGCCAGAGGCAAAGGATAAAATGCCCATCCATTCATACATGTGGAGAAGCTAACTGGGTTGTTAGCTTGATGTTACTTCAGCATTGGTAGTAGGATTGTGTTCTTCACTGAACCTGAAGATATCAAGGTATTCCAGAGGACACCAGAGTGCCACTGCTTTTCTAATGTTTGTTGCCTCTGAGTGAGAATCTCACTCTGCCTAATTAGATGGTTAGTTATTACTGACCCTCACAGTATTTAGAAGAGCAAAACCTGAAGCAACAGTTCATAGAATCATAGAATCAAAGAGTTGGAAGAGACCTCATGGGCCATCCAGTCCAACCCCCTGCCAAGAAGCAGGAATATTGCATTCAAATCACCCCTGACAGATGGCCATCCAGCCTCTGTTATCTAGGGTAATCTACCTTTCTTTCCTGTTCCTTCAGGTGGTTTAGGATGGCCATGAGTTCAGCTTCATATAGGAAAATCCTCTATTTGAAGGTGTCATCTGTGCAGCAGAGTGTTCAGACCAAGGCAGTCTTAAAGTCAAAGAACTAGAGGAACTCAATGTTGCGCATCAACAGTTAGGCATAAGGATCACCTGACCACCGCTTTCTCTATGATAATGAAAAATACTGTATTGTATTCAAATAACAGTATTATTTCTAAATGTGCCTGGAAATAATCATATCCACATTTTATGTAAATCTGTGTCCTCTTTTGTCCATTGTTTTGATAGTATGCAAATGGCAGCAGGAAACCATTATTTTGCAGGTTGAGGCAAAGGAGCAAATTGTGGATTCAAATCAAGACATGGTCTACAAAAGCTTATGCTATCGGCTTTATTCTCTCAGTCTCTAAGGTGCTACAAGATCTCTTTGCCTACTGATACTTTAGACTAACATGGTTATTTTTTTAATTCTAAACTCAGGAAATTTATTCTTGAACAAGAAATAGGGATTCCCATAGACACATCTCCATCTCTCTGTTAGTGAAACTACAGTAGTAAACCAAATATGTGACTATTTGTTGTCCTTCATGAGATCCCAAATATCCCTGGTAATGGTAATCCTAATAAGTGAATTGTCTGAGCTGTACTGACAAAGCCTTACTGCTGGACCTAGTTAAGCCTAACTGGTCTGACACTCTTGATTTTTTATAATCATTTGTCCTCAATTAATCCATCTAACATCTTTCCCAAAGCTACCTCAGAAAGTGGCAATCCCATATCTAGTCATAAAACAGCCCCTAGTATTGAAAAATACTAAGTGACTCCCAAACATAAAATAATTTTTGCTGCTGCTTCATAATGTAATTTTGCTACTGTTATGAATCATAATGTAAATATCTGATATTCAGGATGTATTTTCATTCACTGGACCAAATTTGGTACAAATACCCAAATTTGCCCAAATTTGAATACTGGTGGGGTTGGAGGGATTGATTTTGTCATTTAGGAGTTGTAGTTGCTGGGATTTATAGTTCACCTACAATCAAAAAGCATTCTGAACTCCACCAACAATGGAATTGAACCAAACTTGGCACACAGAACTCCCATGACCAACAGAAAATACTGGGAGTGTTTGGCAGGCATTGACCTTGAGTTTTGGAGTTGTAGTTCATTTACATCCAGGGAGCACTGTAGACTCAAACAATAATGGATCTGGACCAAACTGGGGCACAGATACTCAGTATTCCCAAATGTGAACACAGGTGAAGTTTGGGAAAAATAAAAAAAAATCTTGCCATTGTTGTAGTTGTTGGGATTTATAGTACACCTACAATCAAAGAGCAGGTGAAGTTTGGGAAAAATAAAAAAAATCTTGCCATTGTTGTAGTTGTTGGGATTTATAGTACACCTACAATCAATGAGCATTCTGAACCACACCAACGTTAGAATTGGGACAAAATTTCCACACAGAACCCCCTTGACCAACAGAAAATGCTGTGTTTTCTGATGGTCTTTGGTGATCCCTCTGACCCCCTCATGACCCCCACAGGGGTCCCAACCCCCAGGTTGAGAAACGCTGCCCTAAACCTATCCCACACACAGTCAAATTAAAGCAAACACACACACCCAAAAATATTTAAACAGCACTGAGATAGAACACATGGAGCGAGCTAACACAACCTCTTTTTCTCAAATGCCAGGACGCCACAGAAAACTGGAGAAGCTGACCTAGACCAGCTTTGCAAAACGACATGTGATTTGCTTTCTTCTTTTGATTGCCAAAGCTAATGGGGGGGGGGGGGGGATGACGACTTGTATGCAGCTGCTCTTCTCACATGGCAACTGGATACAGATGAAGCTTGGCTGCCATGTGCTCCATTACTGCTGACCTCCAGCGSCCCCCCCCCACTCCCCTACCTGCCCTGTTTCCATGGGTCCAGCTGATGAATCACCCAAATCGCCCCAAATATGGTACATCAAAATGATATCATGCACACCCCTAATTAGTATTTCCTCCTTTTCTTTCATTTGCAGTTTTGTGTCCTGATTTTCAGTGCAAAATCAAGTTAACAATACATCCTGAGAAACATACACATTAATTTGAGATTTTGGTAATAGCCCTCAAACCTCAAATGGTAAAAAAGAGTCAGCTAATTAGAAAACGACAACAGACAGCACAAAGCCAATGGAATAAAAAGTAGGATTCAGCAAGAGAGCAAGGCCAGGCTAATCCATTAACAGCCAACTGTAATAATTATTCTTTGAACTGGCACTAAACTGGAATAAACATAAAGAAGATATTATTAAACTTTTAATCTGTAGCAAAAAAGAACCTCATTTTACCTAACAGCAAGGAGCCAGCAGAGAAATGCCACTTCAATTAACACCACTGTAAATTCTCATTTAACACTTGGTACGAAAATTCCAGTGTGTGTGTGTCTAAATCATAAACCCTAAATACGGCAACTATCCATTTAGTACTTCCCATGCTATTATGCTATTAATACACTGATACCTATTAATCATGCTCTTAAAGAGGCATTGGTCAACACTATGAAAAAGGAAAGAAGTCATTTCCTTCTTTCTAACTCTGAAGGCATTTATTACCGCACTTTATTTGACATTAACAATTTGCCTCCAGTGGATTTTTGGGCCAAAGTTCAAAATCTTGGTTTTGAGTTTGACCTATGCAAATCTAGTCTACGTGACCCTGAGCCTCACTTTCTTATGGAAAGTCTGCTTCCCGTGTACTTACCCACGCCTTTACTATTTCTTTTTAATTTATTAAGTTCATTTGTCAATGGATTTTCTGAGGCAGTGTAAAGTAAAATAATAATAATAATTTCATAAAAATAATGCTGTTAAAAGACAAAGACAATTCAAAGTTGTACTATTTGGCAGCCCCAGAAAGTGCAACAAATATAGAGAAAACCTAACTTTCCTTTGAAGGGAGATATTTGAACAAGGTGTTTTATGTGGTAGGAGTGTGGCTCATGAGCTGCCTGTGGTCCACCAATACACTTTTGTAGCCCACTCCCAAAGCCTCCTAGAACACATTTACATGAAAATTATCTTGAGTCAGGGTGAGTTTTGGCCCCAAATTATGCCAAGATGTTTCAAATCACATGGAAGTGCAGCAATTTGTTCTCCTACAGCCACTTTCTACACTAATAAAACCTGATGATTCCATAAAAAATGGCTCCGAGTGGGAGCTGAAAGTGATGTTTGGAATTATTGGAAATCAGCTCCAATCCCACCACATAGTTGGGCACTATGAAGATGCCCTCATTAATGTGGCATCATATGAAGGAGCACCTACTTTTCCTACCACTGTTAACAATCCTAGGGGACTGTGCTTGTCCTATAAATATGGCAGCAATGTTATTACAACCCTTGAACCACAAATATTGTGGCAATAGCAAAGCAAATAAAATAATAAACTCCCAATTTACAAAATAGAAAAATCAGGATAAAGAGGGGAGAGGAACGACACTCAAAAGTCAACTGCCAGGTGTTAGACAAGAGGTCTATATTCCATTCCATCAACCCAAGTGAGGCCACTTAGAACCTGTATGGCTTCATTTAAAAAAAAAACATCATATCCATCCCCTACTAGATAAAGCCTGTATCTTAGAATGCTTTTTCTGCAAAAGCACACCTAATGGTAATGTTGCTTTCCCCCCTGCTAAGTCAAGATCTTTTTGTTCTTGCATATATTTATTTATATTTCTACTATACATTTTGATTTTTCATTCCTGTTCCTATACGCTATCTTAGCTTTCARCATATGTAGTATATTACATGATATTGTGCTGTTAGACARCTTACCAGTGTTGTTTTTTTAATTTGTGTTGTTGAAGGCTTTCATGACTGGAATCACTGTGTTGCTGTGAGTTTTCCAGGCTGTATGGTCATGTTCCAGAAGCATTCTCTCCTGATGTTTCACCCACATCTATGCTTCTGAGGATGCCTGCCAAAAATGTGGGCGAAACGTCAGGAAAGAATGCTTRTGGAACATGGCCATATAACCTGGAAAACTCATAGTAACTCTGTTTTTTAATTGTTTCTGGATTTTATTGTACTTTTATCAGTTAAATGCTTAAGATATCTATGTTGCAAGAAAGAAAGAAAGAAAGAAAGAAAGAAAGAAAGAAAGAAAGAAAGAAAGAAAGAAAGAAAGAAAGAAAGAAGAGGCATGACACACTGGAAAGAAACAAGATRTGGTCAAGAGACATAGATTAGAAAGGCAGAAATAATGGGAAAYTTTCAACAGCTTCTAGGCTCATGTTTCACATATATGCTGTAAAATCAAAACAGCTCTATAGGAGGTAGAAACAATTCCATGTTACCTAGAGCGACTCCATCACCCCAAACCTGCCACTCTTCTAAAAAGAACATGTTGCAACCACTTCTAATAAAATTGACAACTTTTTCTTATCTTTCCAAGCAGTTGGGATATCTATGAAGGTTCCATAACATCTCAGCAGCTCAGGGAGTCAATGTCATGTGCTACAAATAAAATGTAATGTACACAATATATTTTTAGAGTTTGGAAAAGTTACTTTCTTAGGTAGGATAAGCTATGTTCCCAAGTCAAGATGTATATTGACTTCCAACGATGGCCTCAGAAAAATGAAAGTCAGTTCTTCAGAAAGATATGTAGCATAATAGTTCTTATCTCTTTTCGGAGACACAGTGCAGCTCTGCCACTTCACTTTCAAGATGCTAATTGTGTGTCCTGCCTTATAGTCTAGATCAGCTCATTAAGAGCACCACTACCTCGTTTTAGCCATTTAAAAATATTCCCTCATGGCTGTATTTTTTTTAAAAAAACTGACAGACACCCATGTTGCTACAATTATAATTTATACAATGTCACTATTATTATTTGTTTAACAATTATGTTAACTTGATGGCATGGTTTCCTATGGTTTAATGCATAGCCCTGCACTGTCATTTTAGCAATAATATTAAATCAGGTCTCTCCCACCCCCCTTTTGCTGTTTGTTCTTCTCTTTAATTATATTCATATCAACTACTTTGAAGTTAATTAGACTTTAGGGATATGTAAAAGAGAACCCTATTGATTCACTCCTAATATCTTATCTTTGGAATCTTTATTTCCTGCATGCCAAATACACTGACTGAGTCACACTTACTAACATGTTGTGATGGATATAATAATAAGTTGAGCATGGCATAGAGCTTTATCTTGTTTATGCAAAGCATGTCTTGTACTTGATTGGTGGCAAATGTTTTGTATGTTAAAATGTCATTTAACAATGTCAGCAGTTTTCATTAGTCTGTTCTAGGCTATCGTAGCATAGAAAAAAGTATGGGTCACTTTGCCACTAGGTACCTAAAACAACCATGCTAGTGTAGCTAAACATCAATATTCAGCTCCATTAAGTCACAGCAAGATATGACTCTAGGGTACCTGGACTTGGGGACCCAAGGCTGGCTGGCCCAGTCAATTTTTATCCATGAATTTTAAATTTACTTCTATGACATTGTATTTTAACCTTTGTTCCATGTATTTTATTATGTGTGATTTTAGAAATGTGTTTTAATATATGCAGTTTATTGAATTTATTTTCTGATTATGTACATTAACTGTGTTGTGCCCCATCTTGCACTGTGGGGAGAGACAGGTAAACAACAGCAATAACAGCAGTAGCAGCAGCAGCAGCAGCAGCAACAAATAGCTTAATGAAGCTTAATGAAGGTGGTCAGCTGAAACATTCACACCTAGCTGCAGCAGAGAGCTCTTTGCCCCACCCCAGTCTTTCCACAGATATATAAACCCATTTTCCTACTTCCAACAGACCTCACTACCTCTGAGGATGCTTGCCATAGATGCAGGCGAAACATCAGGAAAAATGCCTCTAGAACATGGCCATATAGCCCGAAAAAACCCACAAGAACCTAGTGATTCCAGCCATGAAAGCCTGCGACAATACAACAAATAGCTTAGCCCAAACAGGTCAAAGACAAGAAAGAAATCAGAAAAATCAATGGTCTGGTTTCAGAGTAAGAAAACAAAGCTGAAGAACATGCAACAGGTCTGGTTTATGTTGACTTCCCTGACTGCTATTTCCCATGGCAACTCCATTTGAATACAGTTTTCAGAAGGTCAAAGGATCTGGGCCAAAGTGATTGGCCAAAATAAGAGAAAGGACAAAAGATAATTTTCAGGGATCCCCACGTTTCCTGACAACATATTCATTCCATATTGTTTCCTTACCCTCCTTATAGCATTTTAAGGACGAAAGAGGGTCAACCAAGAAAGTAATTTTGTAGAGAAATCTGCTTCCATTAGCCCCCTTGCACACATTTCACTTTGATATGGCCAAAGCATTAGAGTGGACAGAAACACATAACATTTAAAAAAGCACACAAAGGTAAAGCTTGGCATCAGGAAAAGGAAACAAGCGAAACCTACAGGGAGTGAGAATGTGAGAATGCTCAGAGTGAGAATGAAAGTCTGAGGCCAAGACATTATAGGTCTTGTGAATTAGAGTTGCATTTGTTGATGTCAGTTGGCAATGCTGATGCAGACTGCTCCAGTACTGGCCTTGAGCTTCAGATTTTAGCCTGTCAGGCTTGCAATGACATGAAAGATCTGGTAGTGAAGGTGCTATGGCCTTCTGGGAGTATAGCTCTTAGAAACTCCGGCTGGCGATGCCAAGGGATTCTGGAGGTTGTGCTTGAAAATGCCACTCTTCTGGGATCTGGTGCTAGAAGCCAAAGGTGCCACTTGGCATCTTGCAAAGCTAAGTTCTAAAACTGGCAGAGAAGCTTTTAAAATCCTCGCTAGTCATTATTTTACTCCCAAAATTATCAGTGTTGGATTGAATATTGTGCCAGTTTATCTTCAGAGTCTAAAGTATCATTTCACCATTTCAATCTTTGTAGTACATAGCAATGGAAAAATGTAAGCACTGCCTAATCCTTCTAGCACCACAATTGCATGACTTTATGTAACAAACTTTATACAGATTTCACCCTTTTCAAAAATATATTGCACCCCTTTGGAGAAAAACTCTTGGAAATATTTGCAATTTGATATGGAGTCAAGCCTCTGTACAGAAGTTGGATATTGACAGTGTAGTCATCTTTTACTTTGGGGACAAATTCTCCAAACTCCTTTATCAACTATCAGTATCAGCTCTGCATATGTACTAAATAGAAGAGTTTGAAACTCTTTGCATTTGTAGGTTTAAATTTGTTTTATTTCCTCCATTACAGGCAAAGATTTTATTTGTCTACATCAATGTTCTGCTGTACAGGAGACTTTGCCTATTCTATTAGTGTTTTTGGAGGTTTGTTACTAGCATTAGGAAGGGCATTGCGTTTGTACAGTGTTCAGACACTTGAATAAAAAAGTGAATAGCGCTAAAAGGAGTGTCAGTACAAAACTGCAATTTTATTAATTTCGGTAAAAATAGGCCATAATACACTTGTCTGTTTAGTATGTGCATTGTTTATATGTGAAATCTACAAGAGGAATACAAATTATGGCTCTTGTTTTTCCCAGTGAAGTAGGAAATGTGATTATGCCAACTTTGTATGGAATTAACTGGATGATCTGGAATGTTTAATTTGTCATCATGTTCCCATTACCACTTAATATGGATGTTTAATATGTTCTTTGATTTATGGTTGCTTTGGTTGTTTTGGTTTCTGCCTGCACTTTATGGCATTGAATGTTTGCTGCTGTTTGTTGTCAACTGCCTTGAGTTTCCATGAAGAGATAGGGAACTGTTCTGCCCCCATGCTATTTTAAATACTTGGAAAGTAAACTGGCTGCACAGGGAACAGATTACATATTATATAGTTGAATCAAAGAAGAATTTATTAATTGACAAGAATTTTAGACTTTCTCTCCTCCTGAGTCTCACTACAAAATCTTTATGAGGAGAGGTAAAGTCTTTGAGAAATAGACACAGTTTTGGCCGAACTGGGGCTCTTGAATCTTTATTTCTTCTTATTGTCTCTTTCTTGTATTGTGTTCAACTGTCTCTAAGATGGTCTCAATATTTAACTCTGACTGGACTTGAAAACAGCTCCAACTGGAATACATCCGACTGGATGTGCTATTTGTAGAGCTTCTGGCTTTCCTCTCTATTTCACCTTCTAGTCACAAAAAAGGCTGACTCCTCCAAGAACCAGAAGTGCCTTGTCTGAGGCTCCGCCCCGAAGAGATTTTTAAAGGGACAGGGCAATGGAAGCATCAAATACAAAGTTGTTGTCTAGACTGCTTCCCCCCCCCCCCAAAAAAAACCCTGTACATAAAATATTAATCCCTCTAACTAAAAAAGGTTTAACTAGGGGTACACTGTGAGGATCTTCATGGGGCACAACAGGCAAAATAGAAGTTTTATTACATATTTTTATATAATGTTCAGAAACCACTGATAAATAACTAGTGAAGACATGGATGACAAAGTGTTCAGGGATGGGTCAGTAATTTAGTGAGAAATACAAATATATTCATTCAGGCACTATTTACATCTCTAGTCTCGACAGCAAACATTTGCATTGGAGGGGAAACCATAAGTGAGACCTCAAGGAATTTCCTTCTCATTCATTAGTCCTGTTGCTGAATAAACTAATTAGTGCTTTAAAAGAGAGGCAGGGGGAGTGAGAGAGAAGGAAGGAGGGAACCCTCTGGCTTCCACCCACAAGTCCCCTGAAGTGTCAACATTTTGGATTTATTTATGAACTTCAAAACTTAAGGTGTGACATGGTATGTCTCAAAGCAGCAAGCAGCTGGCATTTTGCCTATTTACTCCCTTCTCCTCCTTTCATGTGGGGAGGAGATTATGTTTTTGTTGCTGTTTGTACTCTCTACCTGAAGGGTGACACTTTAAGACGGAAAATGTGGCTTCTGTATGCCCCATTTTGGCAGCCTTCCAAACCACATGTAAGCAGAGTGTCTGTCTGTAGCGTCTCTTCTGAAGCTCTTTCCTTGGGGTATAGGAATTACTATATTAAATCAGTGGTCCATCGATCGTAGCATCCTGGGTCTAGAAGGTATTTTTTTGTGAAAAGATACACTCTACCTGTAATTGTTAATGAAGTTCTTTCTCACATAGTTCTATGCAAGTATGTTGGCTTAGAAAAAGTGGTTTCTCTCTTTTCCCCAAACCGTCTCACATCATTCTTGGCTTACTTCCTTTGATGCATACGGAGTACAAAATCAGTTGTACATAACTCAGTACTAATTTATCATGTCAGGAGTGAACCAAACAGCTGTATTGTATTTAAAAACACACACAAAGTTTGCAGACTTGGCATTCTATTAAATGTCCTTTACCAGTAGCTGGCCACTTGGAGTGCCTCTGGTGTTGCTGTAAAAAGGTCCTCCATTGTGCATGTGGTGAGGCTCAGACTGCTTTGTAATAGGTGGTCTGTGGTTTGCTCTTCTCCACACTCGAATGTTGCTCCAGAAGCGACTAGAAGCGACATAACTCAGTGAGGACAGAGGATAAAATATTGGCCCTTCCAGTAGCCTTAGACAAAACCAAAGCACCACATCTCTCCTGGCACATTTATTATTTTCCTTTAATAACTTTTAACATCTTGGGTTGAACTCAGATATTCCTTAGCTACACATGTCCTGGCTTTCATTTGAAATGTTGGAGGGTATGCTATAAGATATGTCCATGGTAATTAAAGTAAAATCATGGTGCTATGTTTACTTGACTGAAAGAGCACAAATACTGGCATATGAGTATGATTAAACAATAGTGTGGCTGCTATAATTTTTAAAATATGGATATTTTATTCTTTGGTTTGTAATATTTATGTCATTTTAAAAAAAGATAGGTAGCTATGCTATCCTTAGGGAAGACAGAAAGAGAAAGAAATACATGTTTTTCCTGTTCAGTATCCTCCAGTTCTCAAGATCTGAATATCTGGAGCAACTTTGTTGTCAACCCACAACTTTTTTGCTCAGTCTTGCCAGCTGTGCTCCCAGCTTTCTGTGTTGTCATGAGCTAAATTAGTGAGCATTTTAAGAGAGGCATATATATAGTGAATGGAGACTTTTTTAACTTAAGTGAAGTCCTTTGTGATTTGTTTCTCCCTGCCCTGTTGAAATGAATAGATCCATTCACTGCAATTAAAAAGTGTAGAGAAAGGCAGTTATTAATTTCAAAATCTCATCCAAAACAAATATCAATTGAATGCTCATTCTCTTTGGCTTATTCATTTCCTGAATGCTCATGACATATACCCTCAGGAAAGGGACAAATCCAGACCTCGCTACTATTCCAAGTAGGCCACTAGAAGAAAAGGAAAGGAAAAGAAAAGAGACATTAATCAGCGATATAATAGCCCTTTAGCAAGACAGGCAAACATTGTCTTACCAAGACTTCCCAGGCATCCCAGAAATCTGATTTTTTAAAAAGTCAGTTTCAGAATAATTGAAGTCAGGATCACTTTAGTTGCTTATGAATGAAACACCATCTTTAAAAAAAAATCTCATTTCCTTATAAATTATGTTGTACACCCCATATAAACATATTTTTGCAGGAGCTTCTATATTTACTGTTGCTATATGCTGCTCCAACAAATGTTCTAAAAACAATAGCAGCTGTTTCAGTACTTTGTTGATTAATAAAACTGTGAACAAGTCTTTACACTTTCATAACAATCTGAGAGTCAAACTAGATTGCTTCCAATCCATTCTGTATTCCCTCTAATTAACTTGCATTCTTTCAGAGAATGGATTTCCTCAAAGATGGATTTCCTCAGTAATCATACTTGCACATCAAGCCTGTGTTTAGCTTTTAGTGCCTAATCACACAAGAACAAGGCTACGTGTATATAGATATATGAAGCAAGATTACCAGACTGGACAATATAGTATATCCTACTGTTTAGTTTTAACCAAAGCAGGGCAATGGACTCCAGTGGGTTTATACACATGTTGCCTCCCTATTTAACCATTCAGTGGGTCTGGTTGAGTTGGGACTTACCAACTGTATTCAAGAAAATTTATAACAGATTCCAGCCAAATATATGCATATCCTTCAACTGTCCCAATTTGGCAGAGACAGTCCCAATTAATCCTCTGTCATCCCTTTTTTTTCAGCTGCTTTCAAAATGCTCCAGTTTATCTCTCCTCATTCCACTCTCCAGTTTATCATCATGTTATATTAATTAGTGCAAAATTAGTTCAAACTGCAAAAGCAGTTTTAACTCAGCAGGGGGAGAGGAGAGGAAGGAACTGAAACTTCTCTTCCCAGGAGGCTGAAGCAAAAGCAGCCTCTTATTTTGTCATTAACAACTGTTGCTATCTTGACCTCATTCTGATATTGCTTGGCCACATGTGTCCCAATTTCCATATGTGAAATGTTGGAGGGTGTACATAAGGAATGTGGCAAGTATGCATTGTCTGCTAGGCTTGTGCATTTCAGCTGAACCTCGATCTGTTTCTGCTGGCCAGATATCGGTAGACCCATATCTGTTTTCACGCACCTCCTGAAAACCACTCCATTGACATGGGAACCTCCAATAAAGTGTTGATCTTGAAAAGCCTTCAGTTGTGAAACTGAGAACACACACGGCTAGAAATAATTGAGAGACATTCTTAATTATCTCTGTTGTTGTGCCTGACAATTTTTATACATAAGAGATAGTTTAAATATAAAGACAAAGCAAAAATAAAGAAAATGTTTAGAATTATCCCACTGAATCAGTATCTCCTTAAGTGTTGACTTGCATTCAATAATTAGTTGGGAGGTGTCTCTTGATGTGACCAATAATTGGATTTGGGTCAATATATCTATCTTATCTATCCGAACGTATCTCAGCCTATCAGCCCACCAGGACCCTAAGATCTTCTGGAGAGTCCCTTCTCTCTATCCCTCCAGCTTCAGAAGTGCGGCTGGCGGGAACGAGAGACAGGGCCTTCTCTGTGGTGGCCCCCCGGCTTTGGAACACCCTCCCTATAGAGGTACGATCAGCCTCTTCGCTGATGGTGTTTAGGAAGAGATTGAAAACATGGTTGTTTAAACAAGCATTCGGCTAATCTGTGGCAATCGAATTCTGGTGACTAAGGACAGGAAAATATGGACAACGAATTCTGGATTATGATTTTAATTCGAGATATATGGGATTATTATTGGTGGCCCAATAATTTGTATTGTATGTGTATATGTTTTTAAATTGGAGATTGTTTTTTAATTGCTGTAAACCGCAATGAGTCGCCGATCCAGGCTGAGATATTAGCGGTATACAAGTGTATTAAATAAATAAATAAATAAATAAATAAATATATATGTAATATAAAGCTATGCTTTCCATCACTCCAGAATAACAAATTATAGTGACAATCAACTAACATATTATCAATATTTAAAAATCAGTTAGCTGTGACCTGTTAAATGCCCCAAATACCTGATAGAACAAACACAGCTGTTTGTTCTGTCCCCCAATTCTTAATCTGAGCTTTAATCACAATATTTTTTTTCCTACTCACCAAAAGTGTGTATTTCTTTTACTCATTATAGATTCACATTCTCAGTTAATTTCATGTAATCCAACACCATGACTTGGTTGCTGTGAGTTTTCCAGGCTGTATGGGCATATTCCGGAAGCATTCTCTCCTGAGAATAGACAGCATGACTGTCTATCAAGCCTCTCTATTACAGTTCACCAATTAGTCCATCTTCCCTTTGTTAATTGTTCTTTTTGTTCATCTGCTATTTACTAACATTATAAGTACCACAATGTTTGCTACTTGAGATCAGTATGCCGTATATCATACTGTACTAGAATTTCTGAACACTGCTAACTGTGATAACTGTCACATATTTTTACATAGTTATTGTTATCTCCTGTGTCCAAAACATGTGAAACTTTTACAGATAACTACAATACTGAAAACAAATTGTATATTGAATAAACTTCATATGCCATTTCAGAGTGAACAATTATAGCAGAAGGTCATTTCCAAGTTGATCAAATATTTAAGTCCCATTTCTTTAAAAAAAAAACCTATAAAATAAAGACATGGTTCAAACATATTTGCATGTAATATACAGTTTCTGGACAAACGCAAATAGCATCAACTTATGATAAAATTGTATTTCATTAAATTGATTTCACTTCATTAAATCTTATTTCCTACTGAGGATTAAATTAATTGAATATATTCCAACACAAATTACAATTAACTGAATATATCCGTTAATAAATTAATACCCTCATTAACTGTAATTAAGTTGAGGATTTTAAAATGATTTCTTGATTTCATTTAATTTCTTAATTTATTTTAATTGATTTTTTAAATTACTTGAGACATCACAATAGCAGCCATACAAGAAGTATGGCTGTTCCCAATACTTGAGGAAGTCTCAAAAGAAAAGCAGGGTACTGCTATTGCTAACAACAACAACAACAACAACAACAACAACAACAACTGTACTCCAAACCAGAGTAGACAGCTGGCACAACAAAGCCTTACATGGGCAGTTCCTTGAGAAGATTAAAGGAAAAGTTGACAAGGAGAAGATCTGGTTATGGCTCATGAATGGAACCCTGAAGAAGGAGATAGAAGGCCTGATTCTTGCAGCCCAAGAGCAAGCCATCACAACCAATGCAATTAAAGCCAGGATTGAAAAATCAGCGGATGACCCAAAATGCAGACTGTGCAAGGAAGCGTATGAAACCATGGATCATATCCTCAGCTGTTGCAAGAAAATCTCACAGACGGACTACAAAGACACAACTCTGTGGCCCAGATGATTAACTGGAACTTATGTCACAAGTACCACCTGCCAGCAGTAAAGAGTAGTAAACCCACAAAGGTCGTGGAAAATGAACATGCAAAAATACTATGGGACTTTCGGATCCAGACTGACAAAGTTTGGAACACAGACATCACAATTGTGGAAAAGAAAAAAAAATCTGGATTATTGATGTCGCCAAACCAGGTAACAGTCGCATTGAGGAAAAACAACAGGAAAAACTCAGCCGCTATCAAGACCTCAAAATCGAACTGCAAAGGCTCTGGCATAAACCAGCACAGGTGGTCCCAGTGGTCATTGGCGCACTGGGTGCCGTGCCAAAAGATCTCAGCCGGTATTTGGAAACAATGAACATCGACAAAATCGTGATCTGTCAACTGCAAAAGGCCACCTTACTTGGATCTGTGCGCATCATTCAAAAATACATCACACAGTCCTAGATGCTTGGGAAGTGTTCGACTTGTGATTTTGTGATACGAAATCCAGCATATAGATCTTGTTTGCTGTGGCATACTGTGCTTTTGTGTCAATAATAATAATAATAATAATAATAATAATAATAATAATAATAAAAATGGCAGCAACAACAACCACAACAACTCTGGTTTTTGATGGATTAGAGCAGTGTTTCTGAAACTGTACTCCTCCAGGTGTTTTGGACTTCAGCTCCCACAATTCCTAACAGCTGGTAAGCTGGCTGGGATTTCTAGGAACCAAAGTCCAAAACACCTGGTGAAGCACAGTTTGAGAAACACTACACTAGAAGCATGGAATTGACTGACTAGGAAGTTGCTCCCATGTTTCCAGAAGCAAAAGCATCCAGATTTATGTTCATAACTGGTTCACACATCAATTCATTGCATCTCAGCTTCATTTCCCCACTACTTAGAGCAGTGGTTCCCAACCTTTTTTTTTGACCAGGGCCCATTTTGATCAGGGACCACTTTGACCAGGGACCACTCACCAACATTAGTACCAAAAGGGTTATGAATCAGTTTTTGGTCCACTTTAGATTTGGTTTGGCTGTTTGGGGTACTGATTCAGAAAACTGCATTGGATAGACCACTTCAGCTGTAGTTTCTGATACAGAACATATGCAATCCAGTAGTCACCATCTGCTCGTCCATAGAAAACCATATTTAATAATATTAATATTTAATAGAACTGATGTAGTCTATCTTAGGAGTTGGGGCTGGTCAACAATGGAGTGGCAGGCGGCACGAAAGGAGTGGAAATAAAAAAAGGGGGGGAAGGAGGCTGGTGGAGCAGATTTTTGTCCTCGTGGCTAAGAACCACTTATTTAAAGTAAGGCCAAGTAAGGGAAGAAAACTACTTAATTCTGCACTTTACTTTAAGAATTGCTACTTCTTATTGGTATCTTTCTGATGCCCCATGGCTGCTATAATTCATTACCCCCTTTAAACGCAGGACTGCAATTGATTTCTAGCAATTCACAGTATTGGAGTTTCTTCTCTCATGGGAGAGATTGCTGACACTTTGCAGGTCTGGTTGCTGCTATATTTTAGACTCTTGACTTCCCCAAATCCCTAGTTAGTAATATAGTGAACCATATCATCTGGAGGATTCTGGGGCTTGCAATGTAAAAATGGTAACTCAGAGCCCTTCCACACAGTCCTATATCCCAGAATATCAAGGCAGGAAATCCCATATTATCCGAGTGTGGACTCAAAGCAGATATTGTGGGATTTTCTGTCTTGATACTTTGGGATATAGGGATGTGTGGAAGGGCCTGCATATATGAGTGACCATTTTGTGTGGATGCAGATGGTGCACATATCTTGCACAGAGAAACAGAGCAGGGTGAACAGGATTGTTCTTTTAAAATCCTCGCTAGTCCACTTAATCTTCTTAATCTTTGCAATGCCTAATGAATGCTTTGGCTCCTTTGCTAGGTTAACAGCTTCCAAATGAGCACAGATCCTGGTTTCAGAAATATTTGAATAGTGGCACACGGCTTCATTAATTTCTCAAACCGTTGTCCTATAAACAGACATTCCATGATGAAATCGAAAAGTTAGTTTGCAACTTTAGAGTGATGATAATTTGCAGCTAGTGTACATGATTTTTTAAATTTGCTTTTCCTCTCAAAATGTTCATCTTCATGATGCTTCCGAAGCTATCCGGAATTCTGACTGGGGACAAATAGTCATCTCTTTGGAGGCGGGGGAAGCTTGGCATTTTATTTGGGAATTGTGTTATTGTTCAGTGAAGCTATTTCTGTTGCTGGCAGAAGGGAAAAGCTTGGCTTTGCTCTTGCTCTGCTGTGTTGGATTTGTCATGCCTTAAATCTTTCTGCCTCATTGACTTTGAGAAATGCCTGGGCTCTGTTGATTATTGACTTAAGATCAGCTGTGCTGTATCTAATTTGCTCTAGTCTAGTCCTTGATTTTGAGTCTGGTTGATTAGAATAGCTCCCATTTGCTTTGGCCTCAGATAAGTTCATTTGTGCTTCTGTGTCTTGATCTTTATTTGGATGCGTTACTCCTGTTCTCATTAAGTGTCACAAAGTCCGTTCAAGCTTCAGTTATAACACTTGGTTAAAAACAATCCATGGAAAAATGACTAACAAATCTTTAGTCAATAGGAAATCTGATTTAAAACAAAGCATTTCCCCCCGCAGATTACATTGTTTGGCATTTGCTCTTATTTGTAAGTTCACGCAGGGAGTTTGTTTTATATTGCCAAACTATATAAGCAAAATCAATATTCTGGTTACTTTCTTTAAGCTCACAGTGCTTTTCCACTTAGCCAGTTCCTTTAAAGTTTGCACAGAAAAGAAACCTCTGTTACAATAATAATGTTAAAATCTAGTGTTATTTTCAATATCAGTTTATTGCAATCCTGCTTTTCTAGCATAAAAGCTCTGTTCAAAGTGGCTTACATTGGCCTCTGAAATAATAATCAAATTCAACAGTGTACTTTTCAACATTTCACAGATGAAATCAGGGACATGTGGCCAAGCAAGAGCAGTGTGGTCAATATTGCAAATGTTACTAATGAGAAGCTGCAACAGTTTTCTTTTTCCCAGACTGACTGGGAAGGGAAAATTTAGCCATCTCTTCTCCCCATTGCTAAGTTGAGTACAAACTATTTTTTGCACTTTTGATCCAGTTTGTAGCAATTAAAGTAAGTGGAGGGCAAAGGAAGAAAATGAAAGAAGAGTGAAACTAGGACAGAAACTAGGAAGCATATCCCCATGTAAAAACCTATTTGAGCACTGTGATCAGCAGAGGGGGCCCTGCTCTCATCCTACCCCTTTGGAGGGAACGAGAGAGGGGGCCTTTACCATGGTTGTCCCATCCCTCTGGAATTCCCTCCCTGCAGAAATTAGAATGGCCCTATCACTCCTCTCTTAAAAAAACAACAACTTTAAACCCATTTCTGTGAATTAGCTTACAGAGAGGAAGGAAAGTAGACTACCACCGATTCTACTTTGAGACGTTGCCGACAACAAAATTTTTAAATTATATGTATTTTAATCTGTGCAAGTCTGTTTGTTGATATGTTTTATTTATATTTCAGTTGATATTTTTATTAATTTGCATTTAATTATTCTGTTAATTGTTTATTATGTTTTGTACTGGCATTGAATGTTTGCTGTTTTACTTTGGAAGCCACCCTGAGAGAGGGCAGGTGTGATGGCGRGAGTGGCGCTATCTGTGTGTAGAACTTTAAAGTGCAAAGGTTTAAACTGTATAACATGCCCATACTTGCTTACTTTGTAAATGTATAGTTGGATTGATTGGTTATTTATAGCTGTCAATCAATMTTGTTTGCACCAGTTATATTGCTTCCTCAGCCTAATTGCTTGGCTCCACCTCTTCCTGGAGGAGGGCAGAGCTTTTCCTTTTCCATTCTACCATCAAACTTTATCAGATAGACGTGAGAAAGAGACTTGGCTCTAAAGCCCTTAATTAAGTTACCTCTCATCACCAATTCTAAGGTTTTTACTTCATGTCCAGATCGCCCTGGACAACATTGAGGAGACCCAAGCTCCTTCAAACCGGTCRTTTGGCATCAAAAGGAAGACTCTGTGCCTTCAACATAGGCCATTGGACTGGGGGTTGTGTTTGTTTCGACCTTCACAGCCATTGAGAAAGAGGGACCTGGAAAAGCTTCCCAGCTGCAAAACTCCTTGGACCCAAGACAACCAGAGACAGTAATGTATATTTTCCTTTACCCCTTTGAAACTTCCAGCTTATTGCCTTAAAGGGATAACTCTTTTTGAACAATAAAACCTATTTTGAGTTATCTACAGTGTTTTGGTCCTTGGGAGTTCCAGTTTTCCTAAAGGAGGGCAAGAAGCAATCCCCTGGGGGAAAGATGTCACGCCCATGCCTCTTTCACTAAGAGTTATAGCTCCCAGGTGCGACGGAATAGCAGGTTAAAAATAAAGTATTAGTATTATTATTATTACTATGTGCCTAACAAAAAGAGACATTTTCTGGGTTGGTTACACAGCCACACTTATACTTATAGTCAAAATAAAACCATATGAAATTCATGTTGCAATGAAATTTGCAAGATCTTGACATTATATTCAAGATTCCAATTCTGTGGAACTCATTGCCTCCATATATTAGAGCAATGTCGGAGTTGCGACCTTTTGCAAAGGCGCTCAAGACTTGGCTGTTTGGTTGTGCATTTAAGTAACCAGATCAAATTTTGCCATAGTCACTGCTGAATGTTTTTATGTTGAATGTTTTGTGTTGAATGTTTTTATGTTGAATGTTTTTATATTGAATGTTTTTATATTGAATGTTTTATATTGTGTATAAACTGTTTTAAATTGTAAGTCGCTCGGAGCACCTTGGTGGAGAGCGACTAATTAAGAAATAAAGTGATGATGATGATGATGATTATATTCCACCTGGTCTACTTCCACCTGACCTGAGATGTTGGGACTGTATTAACTCTGTCACAAGAATAGTGCAGAACATGTCTGAAAGAATATGAAGTTGGGATCTATATTAGGACCTGTGGGTACAGTAATATTTACATTTCAGATAAAGATCTAAAGCCAATTGTTGCTTCAACTATAAAAGACCCACTGAATATATATTAAATCTTGGATTACACATGGATTCAATTGTGTCTGTTTATTCTACTTAGAGTTAACAGTTGGATTCCAGTAGTTCCCAACCTCTTTGACTTGTGGAGTCCTTTTAAAGAATCAGTTTCTATGACGGAGCCCTAAGGCCTACCCTATGTCTTACAGGTTAATAGTGTTAGGAGTAGTGTTATGGGGGAAGGAAGAGGGGATAAATAGTAAGGGAACGTAAAGTGAAGCAATATCTAAATTATGCAATGTCCATGTAATGAAATTCTACACATTTTAAAAAACTTTAAAATTTACCATAATTTTCCTGTGCATAGAAAACTGTTTCCAGACAGCTTTGTGTGTGTTTGTGCAAGACTGCTGCTTTCTACAAGTAAAACAGAAATCTTGGGCAGTAAAAATCTATTTTGTGTACAAAAGAGCAATCTCGTGCAAAAACAGTCACATGAGCTTGTTGGGCAAGATTGCAAGGTTTTTGTGCAAGATTTTTGTTGTGCAAGATATTTGTTAACCAAGATTTCAGGGCACATAATACACAATAAAAAGATGTGGCTGCCTGGAAAACAGTGAGGTTTTTTTGTACAAAATCACAATTATCATATTTAAAAAACGTGTGTATTTCTGCAAGGAATTGTATTGTCAAACACTTTCATAGCCAGAATCACTGGGTTGTTGTAGTTTTTTCGGGCTGTATGGCCATGTTCTAGAAGCATTTTCTCCTGACGTTTCATCTGCTTCTATGGCAGGCATCCTCAGAGGTTTTGAGGCCTGAATTTGAATGGGATCACTTTGACTTGGGATGGTGGACAACATTTACTAATCAAGTATTAAAATAATGTATACAGTTTAGGCTTTTTTATTTTATAACTCAAGAAGCCAATATCATTTGTAGTTGCTTCCCTTATAACATATCTTCACCTGTATGTACATTTCTTTATCTTCAAAGAGTGATAGCATTTGATCATCTTTACATTGATTTTTCTTGCCAAAATGTTTTGTTTTCTGTCTGTCTGCCTTTCTATGATGGTTGCCTCTTCAGACACTCAATGTTTTTCATATGTCTCAGCGGGTGTCTCTGAGTCTGTGACTTCATTGATTTTATAACTCTCCAGGACTAGATTAACAATGCTGTCAATACTTCCTTATCCCAGGAGATTAGATCAAACAACCCCAAAGATCTTAACAACTCGTACATTATCACACTTTTAAAAAAAAGCTTATTTCAAATGTTGGGGTTCAGGCTGGATTGTTTTGAAGTCCAATGTGAAAAACTATATCACAAGTAAAAATAATTGAATTGAGAAACAATTTTGAGGAGCAGTTTCAATTGTATACATATTTCAATTTTTAAAATTTTCCTTCCTGCTTCTAAGTAATATTAAAGAGTTTAGATTATATCATATATGATAATGATCAGAGACTGATAACTACTTTCTATTTTTGGTAAATAAAATAATACAGTAAAGCTATCTCTAACTGGGCTCCAAGAGATAGATCGAAGGATGTCATGGTGTATGTCCAACTTTGGTTAGACTTCATCTGGAATATTGTGTCCAATTCTGGGCACCACAATTAAAAAAAAATACTGGTAAGCTGCAAGTGTCCAGAGGAGAGCAACTAAAATGATCAAATGTCTGGAGATTATGCCCTATGAGGAATGGCTTAAAGAACTGGGTATGTTTAGCCTGCAGAAGAGAAGGTTGAGAGCAGACATGATGATCATCATATTTAAATTTTTGAAAGGCTGTCAGAAGGAAGAGGGTGCGGGCTTGTTTTCTGCTGCCCTGCAAACCATGGCCCCTTCCACAAAGCTGTATAAAATCCACACTGAACTGGATTATATGGCAGTGTGGACTCAGATAATCCAATTCAAAGCAAATATTGTGGATTACCTGCCTTGATATTCTGAGTTATGTGGCTGTGTGAAAGGGCCCTAGAACTCAGAGCAATGGGTTCGAATTACAGGAAAGTAGAGTCCATCTGAACATTAGCAAGAACTTCCTGACCATATGAACTCTCTGCCTCGGAGTGTGGTGGAAGCTCCTTCATTGGAAGATTTTAAACAGAGGCTGGATGGCCATTTGTTGGGAGTACTTTGATTGTGCTTCTCCTGCATGGCTAGGGGTTGGACTAGATAGCCCATGTGATCTCTTCCAACTCTATGATTCTATCACTCTTTAAGATTTGCTACAGTAAAATAGATGCTTCCCCCCCCCCCCTTTCATTGATGTCACAAAATGGATAAAGCTAAAATGTGCATGTCAGTCTACCAGTTGACAGTGCATGCAGCAGTTAGTGATTCTGATTAAGGAGCAAAGACACCAATGGCCTTTAATATTACTTAGAACAAACTAAAGGAAACTGGAAACTCCGTTCTAAGATAAGGAAGTTATTCTGGGTACTAACCTAATCTGGCTTCAAAATCTTGACCAAAACCAAGAAAGGACCTCTGAGAAGAAAAGAGACAGAGAACCATCTCTGGCAGTGTTAGTTTACATAACAGAAGGGCCAGGATAGGTAGACAAGTAAGGAGGACACTTTGGTCCACCCAAACTATATAAGTGTATTATTTCTGCCCGCCCTTGAGTATTCTTGACTCTTCAGTGCTAAGTGTTATTGCATGTCTAGCACAAATGAACTACTGAAATATTAGCATCAAAGTATTTGTATCTCTGCTGCTGTGAAGGCATTTTAATGAATAAAATCATGTATTTTTGTCACACAAATGAATATTACTGTTTTGAGGATTCAAAATGCAGAATTGTCATGGATTCTAGAGCACTTGCATGCTTGTCACTTTCAGGGTAGCTCTAGGTCAGGCATCCTCAAACTGTGGCCCTCCAGCTGTTTGGGCCTCCAACTCCCAGAAGCCCTAACGAGCTTGTTCAGTTATAAGGAATTCTGGGAGTTGAAGGCCCAAACAGCTGGAGGGCCACAGTTTGAAGATGCCTGCTCTAGGTTGTCTTTTAAGTGCTTCAATTGAATTTTTCAAGGTATTGTTAGAACAGGAATTTGAGCATCTATGGCTGTTGTGATGACTTGTCCACGCCTTTGGGGAAACTATAGTGTCTGGCTTTACTCGGGGGCTATCTGTATACCTTCTATTAAGATTAAGGCCCTTTAACACAGATGCACTTTAAGCAAGGTGAAAAGATAACCAAATGTGTTTACTGAAAACAAGATGAATAAAGGGTTAACTCCATCCAGGACTATCATAAGATAACTTAAAACAATACTTTACAAAAGGAGATTTTGCTGGCTGTAGTCATCTCTCTGGAGTCTTCTCTGGTGCAAAGCGATACTTTAGAAGTTGCTGCTTATAAGCTGTCTTAATCTTCTTTCTTGTGAATCTTAAGATGGTCAAAAGCTTCTGTTGTCTCTGGGACTGTTGGTATAAGAATACTGCTGAATGCAGGTGCTAAGGATGCCTGTTTTGGATCGCTTGGGTCTAGAATTACCAAACAGTGCCTAAGTCTCTAATCACTGTAGCTCTGTTGCCGAAGAGGAGGAGTCCAGCAAAAGAGCTCTATACAGGCAAATGGAATAGACCAACTAACACTGGCCTCTAGGAGTTTTTTAATGCTCCACCCAAAAACTAATACAAAAGAAGGCATCTACACTATTGGGAAAACCTAAACAGGGGGAACTGAAGCAGAGGAAAGGGAAAGGCAGCTCCAAGACTTCACAGCTGTGTTGTCCATCTGCCTCTCCTCATATGGACACCTATGGGCATATGAATAACTGGTGGCAGTCATTCTTATGTTCAGAAGTGATCAGTATCAACTTATAAAATGACAGCCCC
Organism: Anolis sagrei ordinatus; assembly: GCF_025583915.1. Taxonomy (NCBI): domain Eukaryota; kingdom Metazoa; phylum Chordata; class Lepidosauria; order Squamata; family Anolidae; genus Anolis; species Anolis sagrei. The sequence goes on along the minus strand of NW_026847549.1, from coordinate 176,282,465 downwards.
ACATCCCTTCTCTTGAAATCTAAAAGGCGTGACGTACACAAAAAATAAAGGGGAGAGGAAAAAGTCATACTTAACAAGCACATCTTAAAGTTGCAGTTCTTATTGCAAAATAATGTATTAGTGGGGATGGAACCAGTTCAGATGAGCGGCTGCTGGCTAGGTGACAGCTGGGCAGGAACAAAGGATCCTTTCACACTATGCAACTGTAGCTTTATGACTCCACTTTAATTGCCATAGCAAAATCCTATGGAGTCCTGTGATTTGCATTCAGTGAAGAATATTTAGAATTTTTCTTCATGGTCTCTGCGAATGCACACTTGTGGAGAGACTGCGCCTGCGCGGGCTCCAACGGAAACTTCTTCATTTTAAAACTTTTCAAGTTTTGGCGGTAACCCCGCCCAGCCCCGGCAGGGGATAAAAGGGCGCCCCGCGCACACCGCTCCAATTCCTTTTTTTCCGCCGCACGGCTCACTTCGGTACTTCTAGTGTTAGATAGTGTTGGATAGTGTTAGATAGTGATTCTTGAATTCTTCTTAGAATTTTTCCTCGAGTTGTTGGCTATATTATGTCAACAACTCGTTTCAAAAGATGCGCGAAATGTCCGAAGAAGATCCCTGATTCGGACTCGCACGATCTTTGCCTTTTGTGTCTCGGTGAGGCACATATCACCTCCTCGTGTCGTCATTGTCAAGCGTTGACGGCACAGTCCCGTAAAAAATGGGTTCATCGGCTTCGGTACCTTCTGTACCAACAGGCGTTGGCCCCGGTACCTTCAACGTCGGCATCGGCGTCAACGTCAGCCACGGTGTCTAGGCCTTCGACAGCAGCTTCGACGTCGAAGGCACCGACAACATCTGTCGATCCCTCGACAGAGGCCGAGCCTCGCCAGCCAAGGGCGAAGAAGGCCGCACAGAAGAGGCCGAGAGCAGCTATGTCGACAGCTTCGAAGGCCTCGGTGTCAACAGCTTCCAAGGCTCCAAAGCCTACGAAGCAGAAGGCCCCATGCACGGTCACTACCGAGACCGTACGCATACGACACTCATCGACCAGCTCGGTGGCGTCGGTGAGATCGATCAGGTCCACGAGGTCGACTTCGGCGACTCCGCCATCTTCCACGGCGGTTCGCATTGCCTTTCGCCGGTCTCAGGAAGAGGCTCGGCGTGCCTCTACCTCATCCTCCATCCCGCCCACCCCGGGCAAATCGCTGTCTAAGACTACGCAGCCACCGGCAAAGAAGAAGAAGACGATGCCGCCTCCACCCTCGTCTTCTTCCTCTTCCCGAAGACAAACCACTGCCTCTTCGGCCACCTCGTCGGCGAGATCGTCGCCGTCACGGCCTGCTGAGCCTCAACCGGCCCCACAACCTGCTCAGGAGCCGCAACCCTTGCCGGAGCAGCCCTTGGAACAGCCCGAGTCCCCGGTGATCTCGGTGGACACGGTGATCGAGGCACCTGCTCGACACATGACAGCCAGACAGGAGCTTTTCCCGCAGGTCACGGCGCTGGCTACTGTGACAGCCAGACAGGAGACCTCTCCAGTGCTGGAGACTCCGGAAAGGGGCAGGCAGACAATGAGACTGGCCCGTGCCATTCGGGCTTCGGCCTCAAAAGCTCCTCCAGTGGCCCAGCTGCAACTTCAGAGCCGGGATGTTTCCTCATCCCCTCCTCCCCAACCCCTGCCTCCTGATGATGAAGAGGAAGATGGCGAGTTGCCGGGATTGGTACACTCGGGATCGGTGTTGTCTCTCGGGATCGAGAAATCACCTACCCACGACGCCTATGAGGCGGATCCTCCATCTCCTACAGACAATGTCCGAGCCTTTGCGGATCAAATGGCTCGCATGGCGGAGGTTTTGGGCCTGGAGGTCAAACAGACTTCCAAAGCAGTACTGGACCCTGTGTTCAAAAGGGTGCAGAGGGAGTCTCCACCCGCTCCTCTCCTACCCTTCCTTCCCCACCTCCTCGAGGTGATCCAGGGCTCCTGGAAGACCCCCTCCTCCATCCCTCCAACTTCCAAGAAGATTGAATCTTGGTACAGAACTGATGATGAGGGTTTGGAGTGGCTGAAACACCATCCCGACCCTAACTCGGTGGTCGTGAAGGCGGCTCAAGGATTCGGAAGGCAGTCCTCGACGCCATCCGACCGCGAAGGGAAGAGGTTCGACGCAGTGGGCAGGAAGCTTTACTCCGGTGCCCTCTTGCTGGCCCGCATGGCCAACTACGGAGCCTGCATGGGGGCATACCAGCAAATCCTCTGGGAAAAAGCTGAGCCCTTCTTCCAGAGGATGTCTGAGGAGGATCGTGCTGCCATGAACACCCTGGCTCAGGAGGCAAACTCTTTGGCGCATCACCAGATGCAGATGGCCAAGCACACGGGAGACACCGCAGGCAAGATGATTGCTCACGCCGTGGCAATCAGGAGACATGCCTGGTTAAGATCCTCTGGCCTCTCTACATCATCGAGGCAAGTGATCGAAGACCTCCCGTTCGATGCCCTGGGACTCTTCAACGCAGGGACGGACGACAAACTGAAGTCAAATCACGACTTCAAGACCTTGGCCTCAAAGTGCGGTTTTGAAAATCAGAATCAGGCACAAAGAACCAGATGGTTCCAGTATAGACGTCGGCATACGGTCCCGTACCGTACCATACAGTACCGCCATCCAGCCCGTCCCCTGCAGACCTCCCAGCAAACCCAACCTCAGCAACCCCAACAACAACGGAGGCAGCACCAGCAGCAGCGTTCACGCTCTCGCCAGGCTTCAGGAGGCAACCAGGCCAGGCGCCGCATTTGACGCCTTGGCGGACGATACCGTTTGCAGTTTCGTTACCGATGTTGCTCCCATGTCCCTCCCAATGGTACCCGCCCTCATCCTTCCATCCGGCTCGACACCGTTCGGAGATCGCCTGGCGAACTTTCTCCCTGCATGGGAAAATATCACCTCAGATGCATGGGTTTTAAAGATTGTCGAAGAAGGCTATGCATTGGAGTTCGAAGAGCTCCCACCAACAGGCCAGATTGTCGATACCGAGCCATCCTCGGCGATCGTGGCAGAGGTCGAGACCTTGCTTCGGAAAGGGGCTATTTCCCCTCTCCCGGACTCTCAGAACCATCGAGCCTTCTTCTCCAGATACTTTACTGTCCCAAAGCCGGATGGCTCCCTTCGCCCCATCCTCGATCTCAGAGACTTAAACTCCTTCATCGAACCTCGAAGGTTTCGGATGGTGACGGTATCGTCCATTCTCCCCTTCCTCAGATACGGGGACTTTTTCGCGTCCGTCGATCTCCGGGACGCTTACTTCCATCTTTCAATCAGAAAACATCACAGGCGCTTCCTGGCTTTCAGGGTGGCGGGGCAGACGTACGTGTTCAACGTCCTCCCCTTCGGTCTTGTGACGGCACCGAGGACATTTACAAAATGCATGTTGGTGGTAGCGGCGGCCCTCCGAAGGGAAAAAATCCGGATTTTCCCTTACTTAGACGACTGGTTGTTGGCAGCACGCTCCCCAGACCTTTTGCGGGTGCAGGTGGCAAGGACTCTCTCCCTCCTCGAAGATCTGGGCCTCCAGTTGAACGAGGAAAAATCCCACCTCGAGCCCACCACTCGCATAAAGTTCATCGGTGCCATGTTTGATTCTCTCTCCCAGATAGTCTTCCTTCCAGAGGAGAGATTCAGGGATCTTCGAGCCGAAACATTAAAGGTGCGTCGCTCCCGAGTGGTCCCGGTGAAGCAGATACAAGTCCTCCTCGGGCACATGGCTTCCACAGTGATGGTGACACCGTTGGCAAGGCTCCGCTTCCGCCCCCTCCAGAGATGGTTCTTAGACCACTTCAACCCCATGCGAGACAGTGCTGCAAAGCGTCTGCTGGTACCGAGGTCGGTAAAGGACTCGCTGAGCTGGTGGATGAACCGCCAACATGTCTGCAAGGGCATTCCCTTTCATCCAGAACCCCCAGCCGTCACGATCACGACAGACGCCTCGATGTTCGCATGGGGATGCCATACAGGAGAACTCTCGGTGCACGACCTCTGGTCTCCTCAGGAGAAACAGTCCCACATCAACTACTTGGAACTGCTGGCAATCTTCAAGGCCCTGAGAGCCTTTGCCCTCCTGGTCGAGGGGAAGTCTGTCCAGATCCTCACGGACAACATGGTGGCAATGTTCTACGTGAACAAGCAGGGAGGAACAGGCTCGAGAAAGCTCCTCAAGCTATCACTGGAGCTCTGGGACTGGTGTGTGGCCAGGTCGGTGTCGATAACAGCCTTGCACCTCCCAGGAGAAGCCAACGTCGAGGCCGATGTACTCAGCAGGACCAGGGCGACGTCCCACGAGTGGAGGCTGAACCCCGATGTCCTGTCGGAGATCTTCAGGGAATGGGGCCTCCCAGCCGCAGACCTCTTCGCGTCGCCGCAAAACGCTCAGCTGCCTCAGTTCGGTGCTCGACTTGCTCCGAACACGGTACCGGGGTGCCTAGGAGACGCGTTCCTGCTGGACTGGTCGAAGCATCTGCTCTACCTCTTCCCGCCATTCCCGCTCATCCCGAGGGTGATCGAGAGGATCCAGTCGGCGCAAACAGACTGCATCTTGATAGCGCCGGAATGGCCACGACAACCGTGGTTCTCGGTCCTTCTCCAGCTGTCCGAGGGACGGATGAAACGCCTTCCACTTCGGCAGGACCTGCTCTCAAGGGAAGACGGTCAGCTTCTCCACCCCGACCTCGCTTCTCTGCATCTTTCGGCGTGGAGGATCCGGTGTTGAGATCCCTGTGTCCAGGGGTTCTCCCGATCTTGGAGGCAGCTCACAAGCCAGCAACCAAGAAGTGCTACTCAGCGTGCCTTTGCCGTTTCCAGACCTTCCTCTCTGATAAGGGCCTGGACGACCATCGACCGTCGGTACCGGCGATTCTCTCCTTCTTGCTACACCTTACCGAGCGAGGCTTGTCGCTATCCTCGCTCAAGTCCCACTTGGCGGCCATATCGTGGCAGCTTCAACGGACGGGAGAAGCTTCCCTGTTTAGGGACAGCTCCGTGAGGTCTTTCCTGCGAGGTTTCAACAACTTGCACCCCCCGGTCCGTTCCCCGACTCCGGGTTGGGACCTCGACCTCGTGCTGGCCCGGCTCGCGCAACCGCCTTTCGAGCCTTTGTCTTCGATTGAACTTCGGTTGTTGTCATGGAAGGTAGCCTTCCTGGTTGCCATCACCTCAGCCCATCGGCCGTCGGAGCTGGCAGCATTACGCGTGGACGAACCCTATTTTGTTGTCCACGAGGATAGAGCAGTTCTCTGCACAGATGTGACATTCCTCCCCAAGGTCGTGTCCCCCTTCCATGTCAATGAGGACATTGTCCTTCCTTCATTGTGTCAGTCCCCTCGACCCCGAGGGAGAGGAGACTTCATATGCTCGATGTGCGGAGAGCATTACTGTGTTGTAAGGACAGGACTGCTCAGTCTCGTCGCTCACAGAGACTTTTTGTTGCATACGCCCTCGATAAGGTGGGCCTGCCGATCACGGCGCAACGCTTGTCACACTGGATCACTTCGACCATCGAGCTCTGTTACAAACTAGCTCGACAGCAACCCCCCTCGGTCGTCCGGGCTCGGTCGACCAGGGCTATGGCGGCATCGACAGCCTTTCTTAAGGGGATTCCCCTGGACGCTATTTGCAAAGCGGCCATTTGGAAGAATCCTCAGACATTTGTGTCACACTACAGATTGAATACCAGGTATACACCTGACATGGCCTTTGGGAGGGCAGTTCTGGGCTCATGCCCGCCTTGATCCTGCAAACTGTTTTTTCGGTGCCGAGTGATCCTTCGGTACCGTGTGTTAATGTGACTGTTATTATCATGTTATTACTTGAATCTTATTACCGGTGAATGTAATTGCACCTTTACACTTCATGCCTTACTGCCTGAGGTGCAGGCAACCATTGGACTATGGCCTAATGGGCTCATCACGGGTATTCTGTGTCTTTATTGATGGCTTTGCCTTGCAAATGTGTTGTGCACTTGTTAGCAACTGTTTTTCTACTACTGCTTAATGTGCCCTCATTGTAATGAGTGTATTAGATAATCACCATGTGTTTATTTCAAGGGTCATAAGTTTATTCCATTGTTGGTCACCGTCACGTGACCGGGAGGATCACGTACTCCCATAAGTTTATGCACTGTGCCCTTCTTTGGAAGTGATTGCTACCTCTTGTTATGCATTGTGCCCTTCTTCGGAAGTGATTACACTCTCTTGTTGATAACTGTTTTTTTGCACTCAATAAAATTGTTTGGCCCTTGATTTCAATGGTCGGTTTGCTTCCGCCTCCGGGACCTGAGCTTGCTAGTCTCCACAAGTGTGCATTCGCAGAGACCACGAAGAAAAATGGTAGGTTACATACCTGTGACCATCTTTCTTCGAGTGGTGCTCTGCGAATTCACACTAACCCGCCCAGCCTCCCCTCTGGCAAACCTCCAATTTCTCGCTACCGTGGCGGCGTAGGAATTGGAGCGGTGTGCGCGGGGCGCCCTTTTATCCCCTGCCGGGGCTGGGCGGGGTTACCGCCAAAACTTCAAAAGTTTTAAAATGAAGAAGTTTCCGTTGGAGCCCGCGCAGGCGCAGTCTCTCCACAAGTGTGAATTCGCAGAGCACCACTCGAAGAAAGATGGTCACAGGTATGTAACCTACCATTCTCAGCCAGAATGCCCCTGTGACTCCTCAAAATATTTATCCAAGGATTCCATAGGATACGGCCATGACAATTAAAGCATAACTTCCAACTGTCCTGATTTAGCAGGACAGTTTTAGCGAGGACAGTCTCAAAGAAGTGACAGGCAAGCCATTGCAAACTTCTGATGCCTCTCATAGCTTACGCATTCTTCCTCATTAATAACTTCTGTCACACTCTTATGTTGCTTGGCTACATGTGTCCTAATTTTAATATGCAAAATATTGGAGGATATGTTAAAATGGAATCAATGTGCTGTAGCTGTGTAGGGTGAAAGGAGGACCCAAGGCAACCTAATCACTCATTAAAAGTGATGGAACGGCCCTGCTTCAATGTGACAGCATTTTACTATAGGTTTCCCTATTTTTATTTGCTTCACTTGCTGTTGTGCATAGTGATGCAGAAATGAAAAGGATTATGAAGTTATACATAGGTGTAGCTCCACTTTATGCCTACATATGTCTTTTGTTGGTTATTGGGGATGTTTTTTCCCATCCCTCACAATCGCCTGCACTTCACCACTTAGCCAATGCAACCCCTACTCCTTTTAATATTTGTATACCTCAGCAGCTTAACTACCCTAAAGGCACAAATCCCATCTGATCTTGGAAACTAAGAAGGGTCCACTCTGCTTAGTAGTTGGATGGAAGACTGCCAATGAATACTAGGTGCTGTAGGCTATATTTCAGAGGAAGGAATTGGCAAAACCAATACTGAGTATTCTTTATCTAAAAAAAAACCCGTTAAACTCATGGGCTCACAATGTCGACTGGTGAATTGAAGGCACAAAACAAACACACAAGCCAGTAAATAATTAAATGGCATTGAGTCCATTCGTCTGCTTAGACTATGGTGCAGCCCATAATATACTTTCCACCTTTAACTTTTTGGCACAAGTATGATAGCTGGGACCCTATGCTGGTAGCGCACCGCAGGTCAGAATTCATGAAGGGAAGATGTGCACAAGATGCAGCTGCGAGGGAGGAAGAAGGAGGGGGACTACGGCTAACATGTCCTGCCCTCCCGGATCCCCGGCTCCTCCACTGTTAGAAAGCTGATGGGGGAAAGCAGAAGAAGAGGGGAAGGGAGGGGGGAGAATCTGGTTCCTGCCACTCTGTTCACACTAGGGTCTCGTAAAAATCTTCCCCGGCCGCCAGCACACTTTCCGTCCTTCGAAGAAAGTAGCCCCAGCAGCTGGGAACACTCCAAGAGGACTTCCCTTTATTAATTCTGATGCGTGTTGCGCAGCTAGTGTAGGGTTCGTAGGGTCCCAGCTATCATACTTTTGCCAACTTTTCTTTGGATTAGACAGAATCCATGGTAAGTAAGCAGTCATTTTCTTGCACATATGCAGTTGAGGACTCTCTATATTTCGTGGGTCCCAGAAACTACTTTACAGCATAATTCTAAGAAACATGTAGCATGTTAAAATGAGTTATTTGTAGGCTAATTTGACAGCATAACTTGAGGGCTAAAGGTGTAAAATACAGCCCGGTGTTTATGGATTTATTTTTATAGTACATGCCCTGTGTTCAAAACTCATACTTTTTGGAAGGAGAAAAGTTATTTGGAACCTATGATAACTATTAAGTCAAGCCATGGCAATTAGTATTTTTAGACCTTGGTGTTGATGCTCTTCTCTACCGACAGCTCATTTAAAATGCTAACCCTGTAATTTATTAGCAATATTTAATACCTCAGTGACCATAAAACCTTCGTGTTTTATTGCCACTGATTAACATACCTTTGATGTTCTGCCCAGCATTACACAATCCAAAACAAATTACTTTCAGGAAGCTGAATATTATATAAATATAGGAAAGCAATAAATAATGCATAGGCAGAACATTTTTGTGGGGAGGGGGTGTTTTAACATGCCACAGCCTCTTCGTATGGCTTTTGACTTCTGAGGCTACAGCTCTTCCTTTCACCCAGCAGTGGACTTCTCAGGATGGATGCTGTGGTGGCAGCTTGCTTTTCCAAACTCAGGTTTTGTCAGTTGCCAAGATTGGGTTCCCCCTCCCTCCACTCCGATCTTTACCGAAGGAAGGCTGAAGTTGCCTATTCAAAGTGCCTTCAGTTCTTCTCTCACTAATAGGCCCCAGATGTGTAAGACACAGAAACCTTCATTCATTTTCCAGGATGGGGTTTCTCTTCTTCTCCACCCCACCCCTCCAGCCCCTCTGTTTTTGGCAACAGCTTAAAGAGGAATTGGGAGAAGGGAGGAACTTTATAAAGTAACAAATGCAACAAAATATATTAGTTACCTACCGATGATCCATGCTGGAAAATCAAAGAGCTTTGAATGTGTCCAGCCTAAAGCAACAGTGTTTCAAATGGTCTTTGGATTACATCCAGATCTTGGAAAATATTACTGTTTGGGCTCCAACTCCCGGAATGTCTTAGCTGTGTCCAAACAGTAGCTTTTCCATGCCCTGGATTTGGCACTTGGTTCCTAATGAAATTCATTCATTTTCAAAATAAAGTCTTTTAGGGCTCTTTTCTCTCCGCTCTATGAATAAAGGCAAACTAGTACAGATTCCTAGTCCAGTTTGATGTATATATATATATATATATTCAGAAAAACATGTGCCTAAGAGGATTGCTATTTAAATATACTGTCACACCTTTATTTTCTGTGAATATTCCTTGGTAGATTTTGCTTTCAAAACCTGCTTGTTTTCTCTTATTACTTCACACCTCAACTGTCTTTTGTCCCATGGATCTGCAGCAAAGTTTTCTAGAACAGGTTAAATAAATCTTATTCAGGAGCAAGTCTCATGTGAGTGGCTGTCAAAGCCTTTTGTTTGAGTCTACATCTGGTCTAAACCACGTGGGATGAATTATTTGATCACCCCCTTCAGATTCTCTTTGTACTCATCCATGTTGTTGAAGGTTCATGTTTGAAGTCTACCCACAGCACCCAGTGCTGATTTTGACCTCCACATGGAATACTGATGAGATACTATGATGTGGTTACAAGGGGGAGGGAATTATTTCCACAAATGGTAACAACCCCCATTGATTGCCTCAAATTCTGGACTTGCCCATATAGTTTTAGGCATTGTTACTTGCTACTGTTATCCCATCATCTACCCATGCATACAACCTCTTATTTTGTCTACTTTCTGATGGTACATTTGAATGTTCAGTCTTTGGTGAGATGTAACCCTTCCACATCTGTCTCATTTAAAATGCCATTACTATTTTTTTAAGCACATGTAACAAAAAAATGAATGTCATATTCAGAGAGCAGATGCTTCAGGAAGATTTCTAGAGAACTAATACAGTCGCATGACTATGATTCCTTCAAAACGTGGAATTATACTAAAGGCTTCTTCTGGTAACGTCATTCTTCTCCAGTCCATTTTTTGGTATTCTGCTGAACAATTATAGGTCACAGACTAGCAGATTACTTTGTCAACAGATTTATGAGATGAACAAAGAGATAAAGGTTTTGTTAGCAGAAATAAATTTCTACTGGCTGAAGGGATTTTTTAAAAATCCAATCCTAACTTTCTACATTTTTGGCACATTTTTGGATTGCATTGTCTAAGAAGGTGTACGATTCTAGATTTGAAACCTGAGTGTTTATTTCCATGTTGCTATTACTTATTTAAGGAAATACTTCACAATGGTCTTTCTAGAGCAGCATACGAGTTGTTGTCCTATAGTAGCTACTAAATCCTTCTCTTTGGTGTCAGGTTGTCAGTTTAGCTGTACACAAAGGACAGTTCAGCTGAAGCCATCTTGTTACCCTCAGAAAGATCTTCCAGGTGCTTCTTCCTTCTACTGTTGTCACACCTGTTCAATTTGTTTGCCATCTTCCTTTGAGCCCAATCCGCTCAATTAACCAACTGGAGAAGACAAGGAGCACGATAATTGCTAGCCCTTATTCAAGCACCTGGTGCTGCCCTGTATTCAGAGGAGATAGGTAACTAGGCAGGGAAGTTACTTGCAGCATCTGCACTCAGATTCTTCTAGCAGCTGGCAGTAGGCCCTTCACTGAGCTCTTTCAGTGACTAGCGGGAGCCCTTATAGCAGTGCAGCCAGCAACAGTCATGGATAGTGGGGATGAAGGTTTGCTGAAGGAAGGCTCAGCTCTGAAACTAGAGGCTAGCAATGAACAGCAACTCCTTCAGCCACATCTTGAAGGATCATCTATAGAAGGAATGACTACTTAGCCTGCTGACCAAACACAAGAGACTGCTGAGCAGGCTGAGGTTAATTGTTCTTGCCTTTGTGAAATTAGCTGAGAAGAGGGCCAGCAACAGGGAACACCTGTGAAAGTAAGATTTAAGAGACCAGAGTTTGTTGCATGACTGGCTGTAATGTCAGTGCTTGAGTGAAGACTTTGGGCCCTCATGCACTCTGGAATCTGGACAGCTCTCACACATTGAATTTGGATTTGTGGACTTAACCCTTCTGCCTGGATATTGCTAGAAACTGGCTCTTGACCCTGGAAGGGACATTTGGGGTTCCCTCTTACTTATTCCTCTGATTTTTTGGCATCTTTGTGGATTACTCGGCTAGATCCTGGACTGTTGTATATATCTTGCCTATCTTTAAAGGCATGGCTCTGACAAACACCAATTTTTGATTCCTAGGAACTTTTGATGCCTAGGAAAAGAATGGTACAAGCTGGGTCTTCAATGCTCCCAAAATAAAGTCATTCCAACAGCACAATTCCACTATCGGGTGTTGCAGCATGCTAGAAAAACAGGAAGCAGGGCTATCCCACCATCTCTGCAGAAAAACTATCATCAATACTAGGATCTAGCAGCCGCAACCTCTCTCTAGTCTGTGCGCAGAATATTTGGAAGTGTTGTGAAGGACTTTTCATTCCCATTCCCCAGATCAGTTTAAATTATCCCATTATCTTCTGAAATGAAATGTACCTCTCCAGGGTTGTCTGGGTCTAACAGAAGTAGCTAAGATGCCCACCATCAAGAAACATAGTGATGGTTTCCAACAGGGATCAAGGGGGTAAGTGAAACTGCAGATCTAGATCCTGCAGTTGCAGAGGTCTTATCACACCTTCTAAAAATTGCAACTATAATTATCAACTTTTGAGATAGTGGCATAGAACAATAGGTGTAACTAACTACGTTTTAAAAGTGAAATCTCTTTTTAAAAGCATATCCCATTATGCATAGGTCAACAAAAGTCTTCTGAATATTCTCACCTGTGTTTACTGGAATCTTGTCAGCATATATGTTTCTGTTCCACCCAATTAATCAGAAGGGCAACTGCAAAGGTGAGTCAGATGTAAGCCAGGTGCTTCTCTTTTATGTGTACCAGTAACTTTTGTGTAGAAATACAAAGCCAGGTAGTCATGTGCCTAAATATGATCTTCACAAAAGAATAGCACAGCTTCTGATTCAACTTGAGTCAGTATGCCATTATATTAGGAACACTGTATCACAGCAATGCACAGAGCAATCATTAAAACAGTCTGGATGATTTATAAGAATTAAATTTATTTCTTTACTTTTTTATAGTAGTATACCGTCATGCCCATCAGACTCTGCAGATTACACTTTTATTTATCTGGCCTTTAATCATATTTTGATACAAAAGTTTTTGTGCCTTTGGCAATTCTTTGAAATGCATGTGGACCACTCAGAAGAAGGAAGGGACGCTCCGAATATACTTGACTCTGAAGAAGAGGAAATAGAAGGAGAAGAGGAAGAGGACGGGAACACAACAGAAGAAGAAAGAGATCAAAAGGAAGAGGACATATGCTAGGTGTTATAAAGATTTACTCGAATAATTCGAATGGTCTGAATTCCCCATGTAAAAGAAATAAAATATTTAATAGACTAAAGAAAAATGACTATCATATCGTATCTCTTCAAGAAACACATATCATGAGTAGACACACAAAACACCTGGAAAATAAATATCTAGGGCAAACATTCTATGCATCAACACAGGAAAAGAAAAGAGGGGTGGTAACATACATTAACAGAAATATCCCAGCTAACCTGGCGTTCAAAGACGAAGAGGGGAGATACCTCGGGGTAAACATCTTGATAAAAATAATAAAAAAAAAAATATGTAATGTATACGCTCCGAATGACTCTAAAACAAAATTCGCAGAAAATCTTAGGAAAAGCATTGAGAGTCAAGAATATGATCACTTAATCTTAATGGGAGACTTTAACGGGGTATTAAACAACGAATTAGATAGAAAGGGAACAAAAGTGGAAAAAGGAAAAAATAAGAAAAGAAAAGGTGAACTACCTAAATCAATGACAAATCTTATGCGAGAATTAAATCTAGAAGATAGCTGGAGATCAAGAAACAAATCAGAAAAGGACTATACATACTATTCGGCTAGGCACCAGAGTTGGTCACGAATCGATATGATCTGGATCTCAACATCCCTAAAAATTAACATTACAAAGACCAAAATTTTGCCAAGAATTGACTCGGACCACTGTCCAGTGACTTTAGAATTAGGAATGTCGGAAAAAACAAAAAGATGGAGACTAGATGAGAACTTACTAAAAAGGGAAGAGGACATAGAAAAAAACAGGAAGTTACTGAAAGAATACTTCGAGTTTAATGATAAACCAGGGACAAATCTAACCTCATTATGGGAAGCGAGTAAGGCTGTAATGAGGGGAAATTTCATACAGCAAAAAATAATAAAAAACAAACTAAAAACCCAAAAGATCAAGGAAATAATAGAAGAAATAGGGAAGGAAGAAACAAAGCTAAAAAGGGACCCCAAAAAGAGGGAGATAATACAAACTCTGGAACACCTACATAAGCAAAGAGATCTATTGGAAATCGAAGAAAGAGAAAAAGAACTAAGATACATGAAACAAGATTTCTTCATGAACGCAAATAAACCGGGAAGATGGCTCATCAAAAAGATTAGAAGAAGAAGAGAAGCAAATTACATAACCAAATTAAGAGATAGAGAAAGAATTCTGACACAGGAAGAGGAAATAAGGGAGCAGTTCTTTAAGTTCTACAAGAATCTATACCAGGAAGAACATATTGAAGAAGAAAAAATTTATAACTATTTAGCAAATCACAAAATACAAAGGATATCAGAACAACAAAGAGAAAACTTAAATAAAGAAATAACGGAACAAGAAATTGAGCAAGCCATTAAAAGTCTGAAATCAAATAAATCACCTGGTCCGGACGGATTCTCTGCAATCTACTACAAAACGTTCCAGAAAGAACTCACCCCGTACTTAAAAGAAATAGTAAACCGGGCAAGAATATATAAGGAGGTCCCAAACTCGTGGAGACAGGCGAATATATGTGTGATACACAAAGAGAAATCGGACCCTGAAGAAGTAAAGAACTACAGACCTATATCATTATTGAATGTAGATTACAAAATTTTCAGCAACATCATGACAGAAAGACTTAAAAAATTATTAAGTGAGTATATAAAAGAGGAGCAATCAGGATTTTTACCAAATAGGAACCAAAAAGAAAATGTAAGAACGATTATTGATTTAATAGAGTATTACGAAATTAAACATCAAAACAAAGTAATGTTCTTAACTTTAGATGCAGAGAAAGCGTTCGATAATGTAAATTGGAAATTTTTAAAAATCATAATGAAAGAAATGGTCATGGGCTTCTACTTCTTAAACGCAATAGAGGCAATATACGATAAGCAGGAAGCAAAGATTATAGTAAACGGAAGGGAAACAGAAAAAATAGAAATTAAGAAAGGAACAAGACAGGGGTGCCCACTTTCCCCACTCTTGTTTATCCTAACCCTGGAGATACTGTTGAATAAATTGAGAGAGGAAAAAGACCTAAAAGGGGCGAAAATACAAGGGCAAGAATATAAAATACAAGCGTACGCAGATGACGTCATATGCATAATTGAAGACCCCAAACAGAACTTAGGAGATTGGCTTAATGTAATAAAGGAATTCGGAGAGGTCTCAGGATTTAAAATTAATATGGAAAAAACAAAAGCATTAACAAAAAATATAAAGAAAAAAGAACAAGAGGAAATTAAAGACAACTGGAAGATACAAATAGTTACAAAGCTAAAATACCTAGGGATAATACTGACGGCCAGAAATCTGCAACTATTACAAAATAACTATACAGCTAAATGGAAGGAAATTAAGAAGGATATGGAAAGATGGAACAATCTGAACCTATCTTTAATGGGACGCATAGCAATGATAAAAACGATGGTAATACCAAAAATGATGTTCCTATTCCAAAACTTGCCGATAGTAAGGAATCAGAAGACATTAAAAGAATGGAACAGAGACATGGCAAGATTCATCTGGAGAAACAAGAAGCCAAGAATCCATTATGATAACATGAGAGAACGAAAGGAGAAAGGGGGACTATCCACACCGGATCTAAAAATATACTTTGATTCAAATGCCCTAATCTGGGCAAGGGACTGGGCGATGCTGGAGAAAAAGAAGCTGCTGATTCTAGAAGGGATAGAGCTAAGAGAGGGGTGGCACACATATATATGGTACAAGGGAAAAAAGACAGAGAAGAACTTCGGGAACCATTTCGTGTGATCAACAATATTGAAGGTCTGGGAAAAATATAAGAACAAATTATACAAAAAAACACCGACGTGGATATCCCCTTTAGAAGCTGAACAAAAAAGGTGCATGGGTTGGCATGAGTGGCCAAAATACAAGGACATATTAAAAAAGGAGGGAGGAGAAGTAACGTTGAAAGCACAACACGAATTAAACACGTTAGATCAAAGAATAACATGGCTGCAATACTGGCAAATCAAAGAAAGATTCAAAAAAGATAAGGAAATTGGGTTTAATTTAGAAAAAAAATTCTGGGACAAAATAATGGAATCGGGAAAAATTGATAACGAAAATATACAAGAAACTACTCGAATGGGAATTAGAGTCCAGAAAGGGTGAAACGTATATGAAGAGATGGAACGAAAACCTAGGGAGAACAATCGGAAAAGAAGAATGGGAAGAGGCCTGGAGGAGAAGATTAAAGTATTGCTATGCAACGGATCTAAAAGAGAATTGGGCAAAGATCGCGTATAGATGGTACATGACGCCAAAGAAATTGGGAAAGTCCTACAAAAACATGTCCACAAAGTGTTGGAAATGCGGGGAAACAGAAGGGTCGTTCTACCATATGTGGTGGGCGTGCCCAAAAGCGAAAAGATACTGGAAGGAAGTACAAAGAGAAGTACAAAAAATACTGAAGATTAACATCCCCTGGAGACCAGAGATATTCCTACTGGAAATGTATGATTTAGGAATTGACCAAAACTCGGATAAACTGATGTTTTTGATTATGACAGCAGCCAGAATCTGCTACGCGAGAAAGTGGAAGCAGAAAGAAATTCCGGACGAAGACGAACGTTTAACGAAGATACTAGAAATTAAAAACATGAACCGACTTACCTCTCTGATATTAAGGAATAAAGGCATCAACAGGAAAGATACAAACTGGGAGAAGGTATCAGAATACTTTAAAGAAAGAAACAAGAAGATCCTAACAAATTAACAAGACAAAAACTACGGAAAATGAAATCTAAGGAAAGGAGAGGGAGAAAGGATTAGATAAGAAATGGAAGAAGGAGAAAAAGGAGACGAGGAAGAGGAAAAGAAGAGACCCTTATGATGATACCGGGAAGTCACAAGCTTTTATTTTTCTTTTAACCCCCTCCCCCACCCACCCCCCGCCACCCTAAATCTTTCCCCTCTCCCCTGTTACCACACCACCCCTACCACCCCTCCCTTCCCCCACCATTCCTTGCCCAACGCCCCGCTCCCCCCTCAAACTCCCCCCCAGTTTTAATTTTTTGTGAAAAACTCAATAAAGATTATTTTAAAAAAAAGAAATGCATGTGGACCCGGGAAGCTAATACCAATGTTTCTCCTATCTAGATTGGACCCACTGAAATCAGTAGGACTCCTTATTCACAACTGAAACCCCATTGAATGGTGGAACTTTAAAAAGTTAGCTGTTGGATTTCTCAAAACTGCCTCATAGACTTAGTGTGGCCCTCTCAATATTGTTGGATTATACCTTCCACCATTCTTCATCATTGGACTCCTGGAAACTGCAGTCCAGTAACAACTGGAAAGCTGTGCTTGCTTACTTCTATTTAAAATAAATACTTTACTTTCACAATTTGCCCCTTTTCTTCTGCTGTGTGGTGCTGACCTCCTTTCTGTTTGAGCAATATGTGTAAAAACAACCTAAACTCCCTACCTTATAGGTATCCCTCTGAGCATAGTGATGTCGGCACCACACACACCATCTCAGGAAGCATTCCTTCCTCATTTGCCCTCATCACTCCCATATGTCTGAGAATTGGTGCACAGCTCAAAAGGCCACTTGTGTGACAAGCATGTTGTCATGCAGGACTTAAGCAAAAATAGTGTTATGTTAAAAGGATATCAGCCTCTCCTCTGAATTAACATCCTAAGTGCAAGTTTTAATGCAGACATGGATAAGAAGATTTTCCTGACTTAAATATCTTATAAATGGTACTTACAATTTCTCGTCCTCTGCTCCTCATTTTGAAGCTGTTTCTTAGCAGCATGCTTACATCAAAAATCGTGGTCTGCAGTACCAAAAATGAAAAGAGGAAACAGGAAAAAAACATGCGAACAAACAGACATTATTACAAATGACCTGTCAGTGTCATGCTGGTTCTCTTTTGTATAGTTTAATAAGTTTAGTTTTGCTTAACCTTGAGTTCAGGGTACATGTTTTTCAAAGCAAAGCTTGGAAAGGCTCCCTGTTCCCAATATCTCCAAAATGGTGGCTGGTGTGTGTAGCAGTCTAAGAAAGTAACTTTTCCTGAGTTTTATGGCAAATACCAGAATACTTGTTCAGTGTTCTCACTGACCATATCAGTTGGTGATTCTGCAAGTTCTGGTGCTAAAGTAACTTTTTGAAATTCCCCATCCAGAGTGGCCACTTGCCAAGCTGGATGCAGATTCTAGGGGTGCAATCTGAGAAAGTGAATTCCCCATGTTCTGGGAAAAGGCAGGGAAGGAAATAAAAGTCAGGCTGCTACTAAAGATAGGAGTCCTACTACACACTTAGTGTGCTAATCTTCAATGTGTAGGCTTCTGTTTTTTCAACTAGACAATATAATATTGGCAATCTTTCTACTTAAGTAAACATTTTTAGCAGCTACTCTGAACATATAAAATGGGTCCAAAATGGCTATATTGACCTCACTTTTGAGCTTAGTTAAACTAGACTGCTGTGAGTGAAATGTTTGGAACAGGCTAAGTTTCTTCCATTGTGCATCTGGACAAGGTTGAGTGTAAGGGCTGCCAGTGTTGAAACCAATCATTTATGGTCTAGACTTGCTTAGCAAACATCTTTTGGGAGATGTGCCAGATCAATGGTTGCCTTGTTTGCTTTTACTTGTAACTTGTCATGATTGGCAAATGAAAATCAGAACACGTTCAACAGAAATGCCTTTGCCTTTTCATGTGTGTAGTACTTCCCAGTTGAATGGATATGCAAAAGCTCAGAAAACTCTGGTCAAAATGTTTTACATCAAAGGCTTTTTATGCTTTTTGTTTGGAGCAGGGCATGAACAATGTTCAGTTCCAACTTTGATCCAGATCTAATGCTCTTTCACACCATTCAGTTACTCACTGTTTCGTGGGTTTTTGAAAATATTAATATAAAATATAAAATATGAAATATTTACATCCAGTGGAGGCTAAGGACCCCAGAAGTGCAGCAGCCTGAGGCACAGTGGGGAAGGCCTGCTTTTCTGGCCTCCACAGACCCCAGAAGTGTGGCAGCCAGAGGTGCGGCAGGGAAGGCCCGCCTTCCTGGCCTGCTGCTGCCTGCGTGGCTCCGAAGGCTCTGCAGGGATCTGTGGAGGCCAGGGAGGCAGGCAGGTGCCCATGGGATGGGCCGGGAGGCAGGTAAGAAAGCGCGGGTAAGAAAATAATATATAAAACAATGTATAAATATTAAAATTAATATGGCATCCCTACTTCGTGGATTTTCACTTATTGCAGGTGGTCCTGGAACAGAATCCCCACAATAAGTGAGGGAATACTGTATTGCACTAAATTCAATCCCTGTATTCATAGAGATTACATTTCCAGACTTTGTGTGAATATGCAAAACTCTGGATAATTTGTTTATTTATTTATTTATTTAAAACATGTATATTCTGTCCTTCTCACCCCCAAGGGGACTCAGGGCGGAGCACAGCATATATGCTGCAAACATTTAATGCCAGGACAAGATCATATACGCATACATAAACATTAAAAAAATTATCTCAATATTAAAATACACCATTTAAAACCGTCCTGGTAATAGCAAACCATATTGAAAGACACATTTCCAGCCAAAGAATACCAAGAGTCACACTAAAAGAATGCTGTGACTGGGCATATTTTTTTTTGGATGTGGATAAATGAAATCACAGATGTTGGTCCCACTAGTAAATGTATTTATTTGGGTTGTTGTAGGTTTTTCCGGGGTGTATGGCCATGTTCTAGAGGCATTTTGCCTCTAGAACATGGCCATATAGCCCAGAAAAACCTACAACAACCCAGTGATTCCGACCATGAAAGCCTTTGACAATACAATGCATTTATTTATTTATTGGGGCATTTCTATCTCATCCTTCTCACCTCCGAAGAGGGACTCAGGACTGCTTACAGCAGGCAGTCATTAGATGCCAAAAACAATACATTAAAATACACAGTTACAATTAACACAATTAAAACAATTATAAGCATTCCATTAAAAACATACAACTCCTTTATGTTCAAAACATAAAGGAGTTGTACAGTATATTCCAGTTTAATGAATACGACTACAGTATCTAGAAACCTGGCCATTGTTGTTCAACGAGGCATTCAAATCTCTAGCTAAAAATCCTAAATTTCCTTCCTTAAACTGACACTGCCAAGATTCCATAGGATGTTGCCTAGAAGTTACAGAGGAATATTAAGCTATAATTTATAGTGCACAAGGGCTTAAAATGTACCTTATTACTTCAACTCTAGCAGTGCTTCTCAACCTGTGGGACCCCAGTATTTTGGCCTACCACTCCTCGAAATTCCAGCCAGTTTAGGATTTCTGCTAGGATTTCTGGGAGTTGGAGGCCAAAACATCTGGGGACCCACAGGTTGAGAACCACTGGACTATAACTTCTTAAGCTACTCTGCAACCTGCTGAGGATTCTGAAAGTTGTAGTCCGAAAGTGAACTTTTCCAAGCTCTTCACAGAACCTGTTCGAAGGGAATCAGTCCTATAACTTGTGAAGTAATATTGAAGAATCACTGGGATTATTTTGGGAAGAGGGCCAGAAGCAATTCTTTGGTGATCCAGACTGTGATCTAGTATTGTATCTCAACACACCTTTTAAAGCCCCGTTGTGTTGGATCAGTCCTAGCATTAAAATGAGGCAATCTTAGCATAAAAATGAGGGAGTTGCTGAGGAGCAGCAGTGCTAGCCCCTACCTCTTGTTCTTGACCCCCTTGACTTTCCTTTCATTTGAGAACAGAGCTGTTTCCACTCTTAAGCTAGCCTGACATCCTGAGTTGGACAGCCCATCCATGTTCAGTGCTAGGAAAAAAAAAACACAGTTGCCTGACTGATTGGCTTCTTTTAGATGGCATGAAGAGAAGTATCTTTTTCTTCCCATCATGCAGCAAATATTTAGGGTGTGGACAGTTTTCAAAGACCATTTCAATTTTTTGTCTGATTTTGCACAAAACTTGCACATGTTGACTTTGCATGGAAATGCTATTTCCTCTGCAACCCATTCCCCTCCATGAACTGCAGTATTTTCCTTGGTGGGATGTCATTTCCTGTACAGACAATGCTGTTTTCCGCAACAAACATGACCATGTGAGAATTTTGTATAGAATAAGAAGCAAATTATGAAAATTCTCATCAAATCAACCTCCTTCTCATAAGGGCTTCTCAACATGTGAGGAACATTTTTGGAATATTCTTCCCAATCCTGTTTGCATAAAGATGCAGCTATATTGTAGAATTAATGTAGTTTGACACCACTTTAACTGCCATGGCTTTAGGCTTTGTAATCCCAGAAGTTGTACCTATACAAGGCCTTTTGTCTTCTCTGCCAAAGAGTGCTGGCATCTCACCAAACTACAGCTTCCATGATTCCATAACCGTGAGTCATGGCAGCCAAAGTGGTGTCAAACTGCATTAATTCTCCATTAAGATACCATCAGAAGCACAGCCTGTGTTTTTGAAATATGACTGTGCTGGTTTATTAACTTATAGAGAGTGGTTATCTGAGTTAGCTATAGAAACAAGCAGCAGTTGATAGTTCGAAAGTCCCATTGAGGCAGTTTATGGTGGCTTTTGCTTGTGCCAAGTGAGTCAGACAACATCTTTGCCCGAAGCAGGACTCACCACAGGAAAAGGAAACAAAAGCTGCCACTAAGCAGGGCACTGTGCCTCCACTGTGTATGTTGGCTTAATTCCACCACATTAACTGGATGTTGTGATTCAGCTAATATCTGCATAACTGAATTCAGAACAATACTCTATGTGCCAATGAATCAAAGATTCAACCACACTTTTTATATTCATTTTTGTTACAGTCTTAATTAGTAGTCTCTGACAATAGGCTTGTTTTACAAGAGATTCTGGTTTGATTTGCAAAATTCTGCTTGATTCACAGGAGATTCTGGTCTGATTTAAAATAGATCTGATCAGAGATATGTGGGTTTTTTGTTCCAGTTTATTTTGAAAAATAAACTAAAAAATATTAAAAAAATCTAAATTTTCAGCAATATGCCCACAATGTACTTATATTTTCAACTCCATACATATTCTGCGTAAAATTCACTTGGAAATATATTTTTTAATGAATGGGGACAGTTTATGGTGTGTGTGCCTTCAAGTCACCTACTGACTTAGAGTGTTCCTGTAAATTTTGTCAGTTTTTCTTAGGCAAGAAATACTTAGAATGCTAGTAAAAGTAAAGATTTCCCCTTGATATTACATCTAGTCAAGTCTGCTGGGGGAGGGATGTGTGCTCATCTCAATTTCTAAGCTGAAGAACTGGCATTGTCCATAGACACCTCCTAGGTCATGACTGCATGGAGCATTGTTACCTTCCTGCCAAAGTGGTACCTATTGATCTACTCATAGTTGCATGTTTTTGAACTGCTAGGTTGACAGAAGGTGGGGCTAACAATGGGATCTCATCCCACCCGTGAATTCAAACTGCTGACCTTCTAATCAGCAAGTTCTGCAGCTTAGTGGTTTAACCCACTGCACCACTGTGGTCCCTTCTATTAAATGTCTGTTTATGGATTCATCTATGTTAGTGTTGATTTGGACCAGATTTTTCTAACTATTGTATTTTAATGCCTGTATAACAGGCAGGCACAACGTAGTCCTTTCTGTACAGCTACACCTGTTAAACCTCAGTAATAAAATGAGGAAAAATTTTTGTTTCAGTTTGGTTGGGAAGAGTTTTCCAGAGTTCACACGCTTCTTCATATTGAGAGGAGATATAAAATAAGGTTTAAACCATTCACATGTAAAAGACTGCAAATGTTGGAAAATGTTTGCCATCTCTGGTTGCACCATGATAGCCATGTGAATAAACAAAAGAATAAAGAAGAAGGTTCAGAAGGAAGAGAAATTAAACCAGATATTACAGTAACCAGGGATTGCATTTTACAACTAAGGAATTAAAGGAGTTCTGGCATTAAAAACAGATACTGGATAGCAAAACATATATCTCATAATTTCACAGGTTGTGCTGAGATTAGCAAGACATTGAGGAAGTTACAGGAAACAGCCCTATTTACTTATGTATATTTGCACTCACATTTCTGTGGTTTGAGGGGCGGAACAGGGAAGGAAAACTTCAGGAAAGACTGCCAAAAAGTAGCTACTGAATTCTGAGATGGAATTTACCTCAAACTGATTTCAAACTCTATCAAATTAAAGTTCACAGTGATTATAAAATAAAGATTTGTGTGTCTGTCTGATATACACTATTTTCTTTATGAGTAGCCTGCAGGTCAAAAGATTTATTTAGGAATCCCTTTCTAGCTTTCTCAAGTTACTTAAATGTTGTAATACATAACACAAAATTATCTTGGATTAAAAATAAAAGGGATTTTCATTAGTTGGAGTTGAGACAATTATAACATAACTTTTAAAAAATGTTATGGGCTGCTTAGGAGTTTAAGGAAAGTTCACCAGTCTTCTAAAGAAGGAGGTTTTTGACACAATATTGGGTGCTTTATGGTATCAGTATGAAATGTCCTAGTTCTATATCGGAGCAGCCTGAAATAATCTAGTGTGCATTCGCTGTTGTTCTTCATCAGCTTCTATATGTAGAATGGCATGCTATTGGAAGAAAAATGTGACATCCTATCATATGTGTATCATATGATCTCCATCCCTAGACTGAGACTAGTGGTTTAAGAAATTCAGTACCTTGGACAGTATCTCTGAAGTTTAAGTAAGATCTGGGGTGCATTTGCACCAGGAATGGACAAACTCTGACCCTCCAGGTGTTTTGGAGTTCAATTCCCACAATTCCTAGTAGCTGGTAAACTGGCTGTGATTTCTGGGTACTGTCGAATTAATATAGTTTGGCACCATTTCAATGCTATGGAATCCTGGAAGTTCTAGTTTTACAGGATATTTAGCATTATTTGCCAAAGAGTGCTGGTGCCCTATTAGAGGATTCCATAGCACTGAGTCATGGCAGTTAAAGTGGTGTCAAACTGCATTAATTTCACAGTGTAGCAATACTTCTAGAATGGAATCCTTGGTGCATTGAAATGGGGGCCACCAGTGAGTCCTGCTTCCTGGGCAAATAGTGTCTACACCTCACCTTACTGAATCCTGCTGGTGAAAAACTGAGCAGTGGCACTTTTTCCAGGTCACAAAGGGCTCCAAGAAACCTATTTCTCAAATGTCTGCATCTCTTTTCGTCCTGCTGTCACAACCTACACCAATGTAGTTGCACCGGTTTTGTGCACTAACAGTCCTCCCCTATGTAGAGAGATTGCTCAATCAAGGTCAGCATGTCCATAATTTTGCTACCTGAGAAAGACAGGGGGAATTATGGTCCAAATTGAGTTCTCCCCCATGCTGAGATTTTTTTTCCTTCTCAACATGGTGCTAAATCTATCCAGATTGTGACATTCCATGGAAATGTACATTAGCGACTATTAGGTGGTCTCAACATCATAATATGCACTCAAGAAATTTACCAAAGCCCTTTTTGAACTGAGCTAAAATTGGAAAGAAAAGATCCCATCTTCTATGTAGCTGGTGGTTGCTGCTGCTGCTGCTGAAAAAAACATTTTGCTCACTCAAATGACTGCTGCTATGCAGGTTTAGATTTCTGTATGCTGCCACTGCTGCATCACTGTATGTACATTGCACGTGGCTTTTGAAAGGAAGACTGTGCATGAAAATGCTTGTCGGGCTGATCCAGTCAATTTATTCGATGTCCAGTGCTGCTTTGTTTACTGCAAACATTGTGACTTTCATCTTTTCAGAGGACATAATAAAGCCATTAAAATTGTTACTGGCACAGAGTATGAGGCTTGATTAAATCTTGGCAGACAATGTTCCCAAATTCTGTTCCTTTTCTTCTCCTTCCCTCTCCACACCAGAGTGATATTAAATCACTAAAGCCACAAGAAAAAAGTCAAATTACTTAAGTAAGACGGTACTTTCCATTTCAGCTTACCCCAGGCAAATTAAACAGGCCCCCTTGAAACAGTGACAAGAAGAGTTATAGGAGCTTAAGAGCACCAGACACCAATTACATTTTGAGAACTAAATGCCATAATTAACAAGACATATACTTTAATCTAAAGCAACTCAAATATGTAGCTGGATAAAGAAAAAAGGTATAGATAAACTCTGTAATTATAATAAATCAGTGCACAGGGGAAATGTATACCTTTGAGGGATATTTCTTTATTCCGCAATTAACTTTCAGATGTCTCGCTAAGCATTCCTCCTTCCGCCATCTGTGTACGCCACCATCACCTTACTTCTTTTACAACCTCATCATCCATCCTTCCTATAAAAGACCCCAGTTTGGGAACTGGGCTATAGACATTAAGAGGCTTGTTAATCACTTTGCTTGGCTAGCAGGGGGGATGTAATTATTTTAATTTGTAAGCCAACTTGTGGTCCAGTCGTGGGGGATTGTTGTTATTATTATTCTAATTCACAAATAAATAAATAGCTATGTTAAAACTGATCCATCAGCTAATGAAAGTAATGAGTTGAGAAGTATGAGTTAAGAAGGGCCCTCTGAGGTTTGATTCCAAGGTCCTAGCATGGATATCAGAATCCATGGATGCTCATGTTCCATTACATACAGCGAGACAGTAAAATGGTGCCCCTTATATAAAATTGCATTCTTTTATAAAATAGCAATATCTGGGTTTGCCTTTTGGAATATTTTAAAAAATATTTCAAGTTGTGTATGCTCGAATATGTGGATGCAGGATCCATGAATTATGGAGGGCTGATTGTATTCATATGTGAAATGCATACTCTTGTTTTTTTTCTCTAAAACAGAGTAAAAAATAATCATGGAGGATAGTTCAAATAATGGGTATTAGCATACATGTTCAGTGCCAACATTTCTGAATGCCAGATACTAGTGATAGACAATGAGAAATGTGTTTGATGGAGTCCTATAACTTCCATATCTACAGCAAAAGTGCTGTGCCAGTAGAAACATTTGCAAGTTTGAAGGAGTGCCATGGGAAGTAAGGGGCTTGTTCATTCACAAATGGCTATCACAGAAAGGCTAAGAGGAATGTAGGGATCTTTCTTATACTGAGACAGATAGTATTCCAGTATTTGTTGACATTGATATGTAGTAACTTTCAGGGGTTTCTAGCTGATGTAGAGTTGCAAGAAAATGAACCATTGTCTTGAAAACATATACTCCACCACCAAGCTATAGTCCATTTACAAATCTGATGACTGGGTATTATTAGTCACAAAGCATCTTTTTCACAGAATCAAACAGGTGAGACTGAAAGAAAAGTAACTAGGTCAATAACCCAAGTACAAGCAGAACAGGGCAAACTGCTAAGGCTAAGACAAAAGATACTTGGCCAAGTTGGCAAGCATCTGAAAAAGCAGGAGTTGACATTCTATCTATATCTGCACTTAGGTTCCCTAAAAAAACCCAGCTACTATGGCATGATGGACCTCTGGTCTCTTTCTGTTCTTCTGTAGGCTTTTGAATAGGTTGAATATCTGAAAGAAGGGGAAAGTTGCTTTAACTTTCAAGCAGGGGACACTACACAACTCTTTTTTTAATTTAAGAAGGCATGTGCCAGAAGCAGACAAGTATGAAGAGGCAAAAAGAGACAAGATCATTAAAAGTGAAGCTTAGTGGATATAGAATGAATGTGTCAAGGTTAAAGTATTCCACTAATCCCAGGGTCAGGAAAGAAAGCTTCAGCTAATAAAGTCCTTGTGTGCCATTTTATTCTCTCCACTAAAGGAAGGAGGGCAGCCAGGAGACCAATTACAAATCACTTGTCTGAGGCCTTTAATCCCTCAATTTCCATTTCCCATCAAAATGAAACATTCTTTTTCTTTCTCACTCAAACAAATTTTCAAAAGTTGCATTGTGTATATAGTGTTTGGCTTCAGGAAACGTTTTACTATACACAAAAAGTGACACGTTATAAAACTTCTGTCTCTTTCTTTTGATTCTTATATGCATCAAAAGATTCCCCTTCACTTTCTGCTGAAGATAAAAATTTTGCAACAAAAGCAAAGAGGGTATTTCTTTCAGCCCAAGTACTGAATTCAGTTCCAGAGAAATTATTGGGGCTGCGTTCTAATGATGGATAGGACCAAAGGAATAGGGAGATGATCAAAAATACTAGTTTTACTGTCATTAGTTAAGATTTAGGAGACACTTAATGTGGCTATCTGAAAAACCCCAGGAGCCTGCCTAGTCCCATGTCTACATGGGCCAAATGAAATGTACTCATTTGATGAGAACAGTGCACACAACATACAGCTGGTCCTGTAGCAGAAGAGGTGCTTCTAGCCAGTAATCTGGTACAAGAAAAACCACATTTTACTCTAGAGATTCCAGGAAGCTCCAGAATGATCCTGATGTTTTTGATCCAGTGTCCATAAATCAAAAAGACCCACTGCTCTTTTGCCAGTCAGAAGCAGCTCCAAGACCAGCAGAGTCTTGCTAGCAACATCCCTTCTGGAGATCACATGGCTAGGCCTCACCAGAAGCAACGTAACCAACAAAGCTCTGCTGGGGAGGTTGGAGCTGCTTCTGGCTGGTGAAACAAGATGACATGGCACTTCTGCTGATGTGCTCTCAGACTTGCCAGCTGTCTGGACTCCAAAGGGACTTTGGATCACTTTCATGTAGGTAATTGTGGACATGCCATGCTGTATTCAGGACAGCTTCAAAATAGGCCACTCCAGAATATTTAGTCAAGGAAGACTAGATGAAGTCCCACAAACAAATACATACATTAATATAAAAGGACAATGAAACAACTGGTGTCTGTCTCCAACATTTTTAAAAAGTTGTAGAACTTGGATAGAAAATGGAGAGGAGTACAGATTAGGTTTACAGGGGATTTGAGGGTAGAGCCTAATGTCTTAATGAGACTCTGGTTAAAAACACACTCACATTAGCTAGGGAGAAGGAATGTTTCCAGATATTGGTGGACTCCAACTCCTATTCACATTTGATGGTTGTGTTGGTTATGGGAAATAAGAGATATATCAAAAAACTTGCAGGGTTGCATGTTGCTCATTCCTACCTTTAAGGTGGAAATGCCAGTGATTTCCTTTGTTTTTTCTAACTGCTAACCCCCCTCCCCCCAAAAAAACCCCACAAACCCCAACCAGATCATTTTCCCTAAAGATCAACAGCCAATAAGTTCAATAAAAAAAACCCAACAATACCTAATTATTTGTGGAGACAATAATCTTTGTCCCAGAGTACAAAGAAGACTCTTTCTCAAGCTTCTCCACCTGAGGAACCCAAAAGAAAGATGTTTTTCTAAGAAGTAAAAGAAAGAATAAGTTCTTACAAAACCCAAACCATGCAAACTCATGCAGGTTAAATAGCTTTAAGGCCTGAGCAGGGCTGACTGGGCCTCTTCATGGTCTCTCACTCATAGAAGTCAACAAAAGTTGAACCTAAATTGAAATCAAATAATAACAAGCATACCAGTTACTCATGATTAGGGCACTATACTGGGTTTACATGGACTTATTTAATGATGGAGAATGCTAGACTTCGTTAAGAGTGCTAACTTTGCAAGCAGTTTTCTGCTGTTTACTGCACCTTCCCCCTCAGTCATCCTTTCACTTAAGACTGCATATCAAATGCTACTCTCTGCCAGGATGGATCATTGGATGCCCGTGAGACAACAAACATCAAAATCTGATTGTTACGCCAACAGCACGATAAGATGCAAGTGGAATATTTCTATGCTGGTCGAGCAACATTTCTGGCTGAGAGCGGAATATGACAAGCAAAGCCCACGGAGCTTGATTCTGCCTTAAAATAGACTTAGCCCAGGCAGTGTTTCTTTATCTGAAAAGATCAGCCACCACACTTGCTGATTTTACAAGATTTGCACGGAGACATATCCGGGGGCAAAAGAAAGGATCAAACCTTAGTTACATGTTCCTCTCTCTTGGAAAGTGTGCTTCTTCGACTGCAGTTCTAAATCTTATTATTATCTTATTTATTTTATTTAAAAATATCTTCATCTCTGTATTTATGAGACAACATACAATAAAACTAACTTGTCCAGTTTAAAAACACTTTTCAAAATGTAAACAGGCTAAAAGCTGTGATGGTGCCAATGGGGAATATTCAAAAACTAGGGTACCAGAGCATAGAAGCCTTTATCTGAAACCTTACCACAACATATTGCCCTGACTGATGGGACACAAAGGAACCACCCAGCAGACCTGACAGACATTTATAGAGTTAATGTCTCATTATATATCGATATCATAAAATATTTATGGCTTTGAACATTATCACCAAGGTCTTAAATGAGAGTATGAGCAGATTGAATTATGGTATAAAAGGTATCAATCCTTCCATGTTCCACAGGAAATTTTATTTTATTTATTTATAGTATTTATATACCATCTTTCTCACTCCTGGGGACACACATAAATAATGGCAAAATTCAATACCTTACACTGGGCACTGATACGATGCCAATTATAGTGGGGCACTGGCTATATATTTGGTATCAACACTAGCTCAGTTTGCACACAGTAAATATTAGATTGTAATTGACTAAAAAAAAAAATCACCCACGTCTGCTCAAGGTCTGTCCTGGAGTCATTATTTATTTATTTATTTATTTACTACATTTATATCCCACCCTTCTCACCGCAGCAGTGGGACTCAGAGTGGCTCACAAAAGGCAACAATTTGATGCCATAAATATACATAAATACAATAAAAATAAACATATGCATTAAAACTCAAAAAATAACAGCAGCATTAAAATAATTATTAAATCATGTTATCCAGAGTGAAATCCAAGATCATTCCATTAGTCATTTCACAATTCCATATACTCATATTGCACTAGCTTGTTAGCCAAAAGCTTGGCCCCATAACCAGGTTTAAACTTTCTTCCTGAAGTCAGGAGGGAGGGGGCTGCTCTAATTTTGCTGGGGAGGGAGTTCCATAGCCAAGGGGCTACCACTGAGAAGTCCCTGTTTCTCGTCCCTGCCAAACGCATCAGCGAAGAAGGCAGGATCGAGAGCAGGGCCTCCCCAAAAGATCTTAACATCTGTGGTGGATCATAGAGGGAGATACATTTGGACAGGTAAGCTGGGCTGGAAACATTTAGGGCTTTATAGGTCAAAAGCAGCACTTTGAATAGTGCTCAGTAGCAGAGTGGCAGCCAGTGAGCTGACATAACAGTAGAGTTGTATGCTTCCTGTACGCTGCTCCTATTAGAAACCTGGCTGCCACCTGTAGGGCCATTTGTAGCTTCCAAACAGTCTTGTTCATCTTCAGAAACCAGTAGGTAAACCTTTGGATGAAACTGAGATTTTTTTAAAAAAGCATAAGGTTAACTTTTCCTATGGATAAACCTGCTTTAAAAAGCAGAGTTTCCATGAAATGTTAGCCATCCTACCAACCAGTGCAAAATTCTGGATTGCATCAACAGGCTTTTTAAAATCCTATGTTTACATAGGACTCTTCAGATTAGTTGTGTTATTGCATCATCCTCCACAGCCAACATTGTTACCAAACATACTGATTGAGCATCATGATAATTGTCACCAGATATATAAGGTTGAGATAGTCTGGTTTATTATAATGAAACTTTCGGCGCTGTTTGTACTGTATGTGCAAGGCTTCAAAACCACACAACTGAGTTTTGTCTTGCACTTTTCTTAAGCAATACCAGGAATGGTGCACCCAAGCCAGATGTACCAAGTAGGGTTGTGCATGTTTTCGTTTTTACAAATGGGCTCCAGCTGGTTCAGCCCTTTCAGCCAGCCATAATGGCACAGGCTCCACTGCCACAGACCACATGACTGAAAAAAATGACTGCTTTCTATTTCTTTTGGCTACACGTGGAGCACAGAGAGGCATCCACATATCTGCACAGGGTTTCCCTATGAGCCCTGGCTGTTGAGCCAATCAGAACAGAAGAAAGTCTTGATGTGTCTTTTAGCCAAGCTGGGCTTCCCTTTTTTTGTTGTGAGCAGGCTTCTGAGAGAGACAGATCAGTGATCCAAATTCTCAGTGCCGCTCACAACTCTACATGGCATGGCTTGCTTTTTTACTCAAATAGCAATAAATAAGCAGTTTAGTTTCTAAACAAGTAAGAAATTGCCACCGTTGGTGCCCTTCACACAAGGCAAGCTTTAGTGTGGGATAGAGGATGTCTTACAATTTCTAAAGCTACCATAAAATGAGGAGGCAATTTGTATCTTTTTTTAAAAGAATGGCTAGTGCTCCTTCAAGTGCTGTGGCTCCCACTGAAATGTGTGTTTTAAAATGGTGCCTCCCTTAACTCAGCTTCATTGAAAGGGTGTTGAGGGCAAACGATCCTAGAAAGGATAGTTTCTTAAGTCTGATGCCTTTAAAGCAGGTCTTATTGAAGGATATAAGGAGAAAGGATCCCAAAAAGGATGGGAGATCTCCCGTCTTTCCATAAGGAAAGATGTGCTGAGCTGGCTTCAAGATTATTATATATGGATGGAGATCAATTCTCATCTGAACCCATCTATCAGTGTTCCCTTTGTGTTTTGGTATGTCAGCAGTAATGTTGTGTCACTCCTGCCCACCATCTTGGCCCATTTTCAGCTGGCATGGAGAGGGGAGACAGAGGGATTTGTAGTGCTTGGAAGGCTCAGAGGTGTGGAAATTTCTTATTTATGACAACATCTTACCAGTTGTTAGGAACTGTGAGAGCTGAAGTCCAAACCATTTGGAGGAGCAGAGTTTGAGAAACACTGCTCTATAACAATGGTTCCCAGACTTTGGCCATCCAGACATATGGGACTTCAATGGCCAGAATTTTTGCCTGTTGGCCAAGTTGACCAGGGCTTCTCAAGTCCAAAAGAATGGGAGGACTAGAGTTACAGAGCCATTGCCCTAACAGGTAGCTTTATGTCAGTCTCCCTGTAATTCTAGCCAATGTAGCTTGGACTATTGGACTGAAGGACTATTGAGTTTAAGTTATTTACTCTCAAGTGACATCATAGGACCAGAGGTGCAAAGCATCTTAGTTAATCACAAAGGGGAGAAACCACACACACACAATGTCTATAAGGCCTGTATTGACCTGCATTGCCAAAATTACATACATTTTTGTTCTTGCATCTTAGAAAATATATGAAGGCTGCCTTGTGTAGGGTTATAAGGCTGAATATTGTGTTCAAAAGAAGATTTCAGCAGATGCTGCTTGTCTCACAACCAGGTAAAACAAACAACCTCTGCTGAAATTCCCACTTCTATACAACCTTGTGTGACTGTAGACCAATTGCCACTCCAATCCTGGATAGGCTACTTTTTGATTGGTAGTAGCAATTTTCATGAATCAAACCCTTCCCATCATTTGTTTATATTTTGGTTTTTTAAAGTGGACTTGCCAAGGATTGGCGTTCTGATCTTCTGAATACAAAACATATGCTCTGCTACGTGAACCCCAAATCCCTTTCCCAGTTTCACATTTGCCACTTCTGCCCCAGCACTTCTAAACTTTGAGCTTTATTACATCTTTACACTCATTTCCATGTAAAGCTGCGATGCAAGAGATATAACAGCCCAAAGGGTTCATAGTTCTTAAGCTGTCAGACTGAGTTTAGAGAGGTTAAGTATGGTTTGGGGGCATCATTCAAAAGGAAATGCTTGCAACATAGAGCAGAGGCAAGCTGTTTCACAACAAGCATGTTGTCAGTGGTTCTTCCAAGTAATGCTTCATCCCAGGTGGCTGCTCTTTTTACATGGGACTCAGGCTGTGACCAGCATAGCACACGTCAGGACAGTCTAATACAATACAATGCAAATAACAGTTGACAACTGGGAACATAGGTCCCATCCTTTCCCTTTTGTCAGGAATAATTCAAGGTGGAAAAATACTGTCTCAGGGTACTATAGTGTGTCATATTAGATTAACTTTCTATTTAAGACGTGCTTAAGTAACTTCACATCCTATACAAGGAATTGCAGAGAATTCTCTCTATGAAAGTGAAGCTCCTTCTATGCTGGCATATAATCCAGTTCAAAACAGATAATCTGGGTTTTATATGGCAGTGTAGAAGGGGCCTGAGATGGCTAGTGGAGAAAGGGTTGTCTTTGTACTACCTGTAGAGCAAAAATGTGGAATAGTCGGCCTTGAGAGTATTTTGGACTTCCATTAATACAAGCCTTACCCAGTGTGACCACTGGCAAGGGGTTATGAGGACTGCAATCCAAAACACCTTCTCATCCTTTCTATAAGAGAGGGAATATATATTTTCCACTATAATGTTATGCACTGTCAGAGTAGAGCTTGTTCATTCCAATTCCACTCCATTAGTCTGTTTGGTCTTCTCTAGCTTCACGATCTCCTATAGGTAGAGTATTACGGCAAACTAGTAACTTCAGTGGATATATTTACAATGTTTATTTAAATTGCTAATCCAGTAGCAGTGGAGGGAGGGATGTATGGAACCCCATCAGATGGATTTCTCATCAGGGATTTTGAAGGGGAAATACTGCAATGGTAAGGTTCCCTAGTTCCATTGATGGCTGAAGCTCCACCAGAGAAACCACTGCTTTGGACTCAGACCTTTTGTGGAAAAAACTACTAGGAACATGTATGTGTTTTGTTTCATGTGTGTATGGTTCTCTGTGTTTGTAGAACTTGAGTGTACACTGCACCAATTGGTTTGTGAAGTGAACCTAATTTATTGTACACCCTTAACATTGTTCTGATGAATATAATAATCACCATTTTGATTTCACATTTGTCCAATTTTCTTAGTTCAACATTATGCAATTTAAAGTTATCGTTTAAGTTTTTGTTTTTTAAAGGAGATTTTAAATGGTTTTTATTCTGCTCATAGTGTTATGCGGTTTGTTGTTTATTCGTTCAGTCGCTTCTGACTCTTTGTGACCTCAAGGACCAGTCCATGCCAGAGCTCCCTGTCGGCCATGGCCACTCCCAGTTCCTTCAGAGTCAACCCAGTCACTTCAAGGATAACATCCATCCCTCTTGCCCTCTTCCTTTTTCCTTCCATTTTCCCCAGCATCATTATCTTCTCCAAGCCTTCTTGCCTTCTCATTATGTGGCCAAAGTACTTCATCTTTGCCTGTAATATCCTTCCCTTCAGTGAGAATTTGGGCATTATTTCCTGGAGTCTGGACTGGTTTGATCTTCTTGCGGTCCAAGGCACTCTCAGAACTTTCCTCCAGCACCAAAGTTCAAAAGTGTTTTTCTTCCTTTGCCCAGCCTTCCTTATGGCCATGCGGTAATTGCGTCAAATTGTGTATGTCGGTGTATGTTTTTTAAGGTGTATGTTTTTAAGGCATTTTATTGTAATGTTCTGTGTTTTTTGAACTACTCTGAGCACCAGTCCGGAGGATAGGTGGGATATAAGTAAGGAAACATGATAGTGATGTTGAAGAATATGTTTAGGAATGCATTCATTTGAATGAACTATATTTACAAATATGTGTTTTCTGAGGGAAAAGATTCATTTGTAGACAAGTATACAAAACAGTCAAATGAAAGCAAATAAAGATATCTGTTTTCCACAATACTAAACAAACCAGTTCTGGTAGCTTCTAAATTAATGTAAAGACATAACAGAATAAACTCAGCAAACAAATATACAATTTATATAGAGCAAATATAGATACATGTAACCTCATGTAGGGAGACAGCAAAGCCTAGAGAAGACAATTATGCTGGGGAAAGTGGAAGGCAAAAGGAAGAGGGGCTGACCAAGGACAAGATGGATGGATGGCATCCTTGAAGTGACTGGACTGACCTTGAAGGAGCTGGGGGTGGTGACGGCCGACAGGGAGCTCTGGCGTGGGCTGGTCCATGAAGTCACGAAGAGTCGGAGACGACTGAACGAATGAACAACAACAACAACAACCTCATGTAGTATACAATACACTTGATATTAAAGAGGCAAGGTGTTTTTAAAAATGAACTTTTTTCAAAGACCATTTTATTATTATGGATACATCATGATCATTTTATAGTTACAGAATGATTTTTTTTCATGAAGGGGATGTATCCCTTCACATTGTGCTTATCTTCTTTTTAGATAGACTATTAGAAGACACTGTTAAACTTCAAGAACCACTTGGAATAGTTGGTTTTAATGTGATTTGGGGGAATCTCCCAACCCCATCAGAAACCTGTTAGGCCCATTACTTAGTGCCATCTAGTGGAAGTTGCCATTAAAAAAATAAAAATGGTACCCATTGAAAAGCTACAAAATGTTTGGACTGCAGGTTTAACAAATTTGTTGGTAATTTCGTATCACAAATCATTATGCTGCTAAAATGGTCCTTATTCTATATCACATTTAGATTTCATAGAAAGTTCCCACTTTTTGCTACATTTCCCATATATTGGAAATTCTACCTACAAACATTGCATCTCTCCACTTGTTTGGTTTGGTTACAGAATGATTTGTATGCTCTGTAAGCCACTCAACATGGCTTACAGAGTATAATAAATTGCACAGCTTTAGTAACCAATTCACTAAAATAAAAACACAGGCTTAGTTAAAATATTCCAGACTATCAGTACTGCAATCCTAACAACCCTCCAGCAGAAAAGAAAGGCTTTGCAATACAGATTCCAGCTTGTCAACATCTCCCTTCAATTGTGGTTCCCAGAATTGCATGCAGTGTGATTCCAAGTATGGTCTGACCAAGGCAGAATAGAGGGGTAGCATAACATCCCTGGATATAGACACTATACTCTTATGCATGCAGGCCAAATCCAATAGGCTTTTTTAAGCTGCCGCATGACATTGTTGGCTCATATTTAACTTGTTGTCCACGAGGACTCCAATATCTTTTTCACATGTACTGCTACTGAGCCAGGCATCCCTCATTCTGTATCTTGGCATTTCATTTTTTTCTGCCCAAGTGTAGTATTTGAGGTTCTTGTAGGTTTTTTCGGGCTGTAGGGCCATGTTCTAGAGGCATTTCTCCATGGCCTTACAGCCTGAAAAAAAACCTACAAGAACCTAGTGATTCCAGCCATGAAAGCCTTTGACAATACATTGTAGTATTTTACATTTGTCCCTGTTGAACTTCATTTTGTTAGTTTTGGCCAATCATCTCTCTAATTTGTTAAGATCATTTTAAATTCTGCTCCTGTCTTCTGGAGTATTGGCTATCCCTCCCAATTTGGTGTTGTCTGCAAACTTGATGAACATGCCTTCTAACCCTTCATCTAAGTCATTAATAAAGATGTTGACCAGTACCGGGCCCAGGACGAAACCCTATGGCACTCCACTCGTCACTTCTTTCCAGGATGAAGAGGAAGCATTGGTGAGCACCATTTGCATTCATTCGCTTAA
Organism: Anolis sagrei ordinatus; assembly: GCF_025583915.1. Lineage (NCBI taxonomy): Eukaryota > Metazoa > Chordata > Lepidosauria > Squamata > Anolidae > Anolis > Anolis sagrei. The sequence continues at coordinate 176,246,688 of NW_026847549.1, read as the reverse complement.
CCAATTACAGATCAACCTAACCTTAGTTTTGCCTAGCCCACATTTGACTAGTTTGTTTGCCAGAAACTTATGGGGGACCTTGTCGAAGACCTTATTGAAATCCAGATACATTATATCCATGGTGTTCCCTGCATCTACCCAGCTTGTATGCTATACAGCATTAAGGGAAGCGTCGAGAAAATATTTTTGTGCTTGAAGGCATTATGGGAGAGAGGAGCAAAAGAAAGTCCAGCTGCTTGAAAGCAAGTCTCATTGCATGATGTTGTAATTTGATGGCAAGGGTTGAGGTGGACAAATCATTTAGTACTGGCTTATTGTTATTGTGATGGGCCTTGGAGAGGTCTGGAGGGATCACTGCTACTTCTAACAAAGAGGTGGAGAATAAAAATAATTGAAACAATCAAGCCTCTCTCCTACATTCTTTTGTGTTTGCCATATGTAATTTTGTGCATGAAGCAGCAACTCCAAATTATACTATTCACATATGCAAACCATCCATGCAAGTAGGGTGTGGTAGGGGTTGGCTGAAATTAAAAACAGCAGTCAATATTACCAATTAAAATCTGCAGCCACTAATCTCCATACGAATGAAGTGTAACAATGGATTTAAATAAGTCTGGGTTTAGTTTAGTTCTGTGAACTGCTGCAGAACTTGCATTTCTACCAATAGAATCATCATTAATACCTCAAGAAAAAATGACTCATAGCAGTGGTATAAATGTGAAATCGTGATTGTGGCCAACTGATGGTACTAGACAACATTTTTTATTGTGAGGGCAAATCGTTCTGATAACTTTCTCCATAGTATTTTAGTACTATTCTTCTGGTATTCAAATTTCCAAAGCTTTGTTGAGAAATTGGTTTTGTAGAGATAAATATGTGGGGTTGTCTTTGTCAGCACACACATCCTTTTCTGCAAAATAATTAGGGTTTTTTTTTTTTTGTAGAGATGCTTTTTCCACAATACTTTCCACAATAATTTAAACACTGGTGAAAAAAAACGTACAAAACTATTACTGGTCTATTATTATTTTCAGTTGAGTTTCCTGTTAGGAAGGCTTTCCACCAACTTGCTAATGAATATTTATAAATATTCTTCCAACACCTAACCCCCAGCCTGACCCAATGAATGTATAACTGCAGTACTATTTCATAGCTGGACTGAAATAAAAAAAAATCTCTCAAGTTAAATTGAGTAAAATAGATCTGCTGACCAACCCCTCCAGTGTCTAAAAACCTTGTGTTTAAACAATTACCATATTTACTCGAGTATAATGCAAAGTGATGGTGTCCAGGAAAAGGCTGGTGGGAAGCTGTATCCCTCTGTCTGCCCTACTCATCAGCTTTTTCACAGTTACCACTGCCTCTCCTTTCTCTGTCCCCAGCCAGGGCCGTTTATCCAACAGTACAGATAGATTTAGATGCACAATTCTAACACACCAACGAATCTAATATGTACCTCAATTTTAGTGATGTAATTTAACAAGAAAAGGTGGGAGACTCAAGTAAATATGGAATTAGGGTGCTAAGAATGGCATCATATGGATGTTTTGAACTATAACTCTGTCTTCCCTTACTATTGTGCACTTGACATAGAACTTTATCACATTAACCCGCAATTCAACTACAACCCCATTATTATTAACAACAAATACGGTACATACCAGGTTGGGCATCTTCAATATCGCACCTCTCTTCTTTAACACAATTGCACCAATTTGTAAATCTATGATGGTACTTCCACACATCTTCATAACTCTTCCCTTTTGCACTAATGCTGTTCCTTAATTTTATTTTGGTATTAACCCCCCCCCCCCAAAGAAGGGAAATTTACTCCTGAAAGAGTTAACATGGGGAAAGGGTCTCTCTGCTGAAGCTTTTTCACCAGTCCTTGTTTCCACAACAAGCTATGAACCAGTTTGTAGATTAAGATCTTCTGGGGAGGTCTGCTCTCAGCCCCATCAGCCTCATAGGTGCAGTTGATTGGGTCGAGGGACAGGGCCTTCTTGCTGGTGGCCCCATGGCTGTGGCACTCCCTGCCTAGTGAGATCAGGATGGCCCCCTCCCTCCTGACCTTTAGGAGACAGCTGAATACCTGGCGTTCGGCCCATCATATGAATATTTAAAGTTAAAGTGAAAGTTGAAAGTGCAGTGACCCAGGACTATTTATGGACAATGGCTATGTCTTTGTGTGAAATGTGATTTTATATGCTGATTTAATAATGTTTAATGTTTTATCAGGGGATGGTCAATTTTGATGTTTTATACTCTTTTTTTTATCGATGGCATTGAATTGTTGCCAACACTGTGAACCGTCCTGAGTCCTCTTCGGGGTTGTGAAGGGCTGTATACAAATACCACAAATAAAATCCAATCACAAGGACAGAAAGTGAGGGGAAATCTTCTTTAAAGGGTCACAGACAGCAAAACAAACACCACAGGGGTATTAACCCTTCACTATGCTATCCAAAGCTAATGTGTATATTCATATGGCTTTTTTTTGTCATGCCAGGAGTGACTTGAGAAACTGCAAGTCGCTTCTGGTGTGAGAGAATTGGCCGTCTGCAAGGACATTGCCCAGGGTACGCCTGGATGTTCTGATGTTTTATCATCCTTGTGGGAGGCTTCTCTCATGTCCCTGATGGGAGCTGGAGCTGACAGAGGGAGCTCATCCACGCTTTCCCCAGATTCGAACCTGCAACCTGTCGGTCTTCAGTCCTGCCGGCACAGGGGTTTAACCCACTGTGCCACCAGGGGCTCCATATCCATATGGCTGAAGTTACACTTTAAAAAGTACCTCTCCTGACTTGCATAGAAATTCAACTTAAGAACAAACCTACAAAACATATCTTGTTTTTAACATGTGGACTGCCTGCAGATGTGGCATATCCTAAGAACAGCAGAATCAAAGACAAAGGAAGGTTCATGGTGATGTTGGTGATGACTTTATCTCATATATAAATGCAATAGTTCAGCATTATGTGAAATGGTCACTTCATTAATTAGTCACAATAAACACAGAAATAAAATTTACACCATTAACTGTAGGTCTGAGATAATTACGCAAGAAATATGTGCATGCCTTCATTTGTACATGGCTTTAAAAGTTACCTTGGCTGCGGGTTTAACCCAAATTCATTCCCTTTGCCTCTGGTACCTGCTTGAAACACTTCTCTCTAATCCTAGATTATCTCAATACAGGGATTTCCCTTGTTACTTTCAAATGCCAGAAGCACTTGTCAAATTGAAACGGGACAGCCTTTTTTAGAAACAGCACCACCTGGGATCACTTGTTTCTGCCGATGGGCAACTTATTTTATCGTGCTGAGAAAATCCAGAGACAGCAGAATAGGTACGAGTACTGGAAGAAGGCACTCTGGCTGAGGAGTAAAAGTCTTAAGGTTTTGTTGTGCTGACCTGCAAAACTGATGTGAAATTCCCTTCTAATTTTCCCAGTCATTTTCACTTTAAGATGTTATGGCTTAAGAGCAAAGGCTGCTGTGCAGACTCATTAACAACCAGTGGAGGAAGACAAAGAAGACTGGGGAAAACCAGCAGTTGGGAACCAAGCCTTCAGAGGTCAATTTTCCACAGGACGGGAGAGCAAAGAGTCATAAAGGACCCATTTCTTCATCTGCGGAATTGTGCAAGCACTGTGTAACTAGTTTTTCCCCCTGAAAACTAATCTAGTCTGTAACACAGTGTATAGTGATGCCAGGACTGGCACCACAATAAGGCAAAATGAGTCAGACAGCAAATTTTGGGTATCAGAAAAGGGCAACAAAGAGTTGATGGTTTAACGTGTTGCTACTACATTTTTACCTTTAGGAATATTTGTGGCATTTTTGATCTAATGTGCAAAATAACTTGGCAGGTTTTAAGTAATATGTTCTTTGACAAGAGATAGATTCATTTTCTGCTCTGTTTCATGCAGTAAAGTCTCTTAAGCTGATTCTCTATTATGCACATAGGATGAAACAAAACAGTGGTCATTCCATCAGTACTGGAATTGCGAAGTCTCCTAGTTGAGGCTGAAATAAAACAGGAGTGGAAAACTTCTGTGAGTTCAGGGGCAAGTCCTCATCCCCTACTATGAACCACAATTTGGGAAACATAATTAAAAGAAGCAAACAATGGTTATTTATTATTATTATTTTACTGACACAAAAACACAGCATGTCACAGCAAATGAGATATAGATACTGGATTTCGTATCACAAAATCACAAGTCGAACACTTCCTAAGCATCTTGGACTGTGTGATGTATTTTTGAATGATGTGTGCAGATCCAAGTAAGGTGGCCTTTTACAGTTGACAGCTTGTCATTTTGTCAAAGTTTATTGTTTTCATATTCTGGCTGAGATCTTTTGGGATAGTACTTATTGTGCCGTTGACCACTAGGACCACCTTGTACTGGTTTATGCCAGAGCCTTTGAAATTCGATTTTGAGGTCCTAATAACAGCTGAGTTTTTCTTGTTGTTTTTCCTCAATGCGACTGTCACCTGGTATGGCAACATCAATAATTCAAACTTTTTTCTTTTCCACAATCGTGATGTCTGGTGTATTGAGTTCCAAAACTTTGTCAGTCTGGATTCGAAAGCCCCACAGTATTTTTGTGTGTTCATTTTCCTCTACCTTTGCAGGTTTATGATCCCACCAATTATTTACTGCTGGTAGGTGGTACTTGTGACATAAGTTTCAGTGAATCATTTGGGCCACAGAGTTGTGCCTTTGTTTGTAGTCCGTCTGTGCAATTTTCTTGCAACAGCTGAGGATATGATCCATGGTTTCAGCAGCTTCCTTGCACAGTTATTATTATTATTATTATTATTATTATTATTATTATTATTATTATTATTGCTACTACTACTACTACTACTACATTTATATCCTGCCTTTCTCACCACAACAGGGGGACTCAGAGTGGCCTCACAGAAAGGTAGCAGTTTGGTGCCGTACACATACATAAATAGAAATAAACATATGCATTAAACCCACAAAAAAATCAACAGCAATATTAAAACAATTATTAAAATCCAGAGTCAAAGGGTGTTTTCCCACTTTATGTAATTGTTGTCACCAATTGGGGCTGTGCCTTGCCTACCTTTCTTTTTTTGTGTGTGTCAGTGACTGCAAGTTGCTTCTGGTGTGAGAGAATTGGCCATCTGCAAGACATTGCTCAGAGGACACCCAGATGCTTTGATGTTTTTACCATCCTTGTGGGAGGCTTCTCTCATGTCCCCTCATGGAGAGCTGGAGCTGATAGAAGGAGCTCATCTGCGCTCTCCCCCTATTCGAACCTGCAACCTGTCGGTCTTCAGTCCTGCCAGCACAAGGGTTTAACCCACTGCTCCACCGGGGGTTCCTTTCAAATAAAAGTGAATGACAAATCCCTACTGTGATGAAGCATTTTCCTGAGTCCTAATGTCTTCAGATTGATCTGGACAGCTACAGTAAGAGCCAGGAAACATAACTCACAAGCCAAGAACTCAGATACAAGTTATGCTGTTCTTGCCCAAGTAAATACCCAGCATGAATCCTTTGTACTCCTTCCAGATAAGGCAGATTCTAGATGGACAAAATCCAACTAAACCTTTGTATTTATTGGTTTATCACCTACAGCCTGCCATACCATGACAACTATGCTCATATCAATTACAAAACATGTTGGCAAGAACTAGAATGATTAAAAAGCAATAGTCACAAAGCAAGAAAGCATTATAAAGCAAGGCACAATTTCTTGTCCAGGAAACATTCTTTCTTATAGCCCTAATGATGCATCAAACATGTCCCGAAACCTGTGAGTCATAGGTTCTAAATCTGGCGATTATTACATTTAATTTTTTTTCCATTCAGTGACAGAAACTATAAGCACCATAGTCAACAACTTCCATACAAACTCCATGCACATGTGGTAGATTCAAATTGTGTTCAAGGGCTTTCTTTTTCCTTTAAAATTCTTGCAGAGTCACACAATTTCCCTAGATACTATAATACAATGGAGCAACCACTATATGTGCAAGGCTCTGTGTATAAACCACAATTCCACGAAAGACTAAATCATATCTAGGGTGCCATAAATTATTAAATGAGGAGAGATCTTTATTATCATGATCTTACTATCTATTCCATCCATTAGACCACACTAGCTCTCAAAGCTGATGGAGTTCACATGTTTAAAGCAATGAAAAATTAAAACAGCCACAAATATCATTTTTTTTCCAAATAGTGTATGACAGATGGTGCTGTGATGTTGAACTTTTGTAGAATAGTCAATGTTGCAGTCATTTGTTCATATAATTTATATATGGCTATCGCAAGGGCCAAATCATTGATAGCCCACATTGCCTCCTCTATAAAGTGTTTCCAGTGTTGTTCTCCAGCCACTGGGTTGAAAACTTGAGACAGTGTGGAAAGTTCTAGCTTTTGGTATGGGCTCCAGAACAGGAGGCAGCAAATATAAGTGAGTTCAGAAATGTCAACTGGTAGAGCTCACCTCCATTTCCAGAGCACTGAAATGCTACTTTTGGAGACTAGAATTTCTCAAATTAACCAGCCAGAATGGGGACTTCAGCTAAAAAAAGTAACTTTCCAAAGTTTTGCTTATTCCATGAGTTCTTATTGATTTAATCTCCAAGTAATATTGGGTAGTTGAATCTATCTACACAGTGTGAAGCATGACACAACATAATGGAAAATGTGGAGAATTAAAATTAAAATGGTGGCTACATCAGCTATCCACTTCTACTTGAATCAGGTTGGCAATTGGATGTTAATGAAACACTTGCCATATATATGGAGTGGTTACTTAGGTAATCCTTGTGTTGTGGTGTCTTGGCGGTGGGTCCGTAGGTGGCTATGGAGCCCTATTCTTGATCCTCATGTTCTCCTGCAGTGAGGACATCGGTTTCCAGATGAAAGGCAGTTCCGGTCAGGTTTGGCTTGACATGCCTTCCTCTTGGCATGTTTCTCCCTTTCGTGCTCCATTTGTACCTCTTCGAATTCTGCAGCATTGCTGATCACAGCTGACCTCCAGTTAGAGCGCTCAAGGGCCAGGGGACCGCTAGTGGCTTTATAAACAAGCAACTTGGTATTCCTATGGATGTCCTGGTCCTCAAACGCTATCTGCTTCATTCGGAAACTCGCCATAGTTGTCAGTAGAGAAACTGTCAAAAAATGTTGCGTGCTGATGCTTGCCTTAAACTCCAGGACTGCAATCTATAAAATCACCATAGTTGATATGTTTATGGATTATGATGGACAGTCAACTGAGATGTATTATTTTCAGAATTAAATTCAGATAATTCAACAGAGTCACTGCTTTAGCCACCAAGCTGAAAATATAACATATATAATTATGTATTGATATTTGGCTCAAGTCTAGTTTAACAGGCCCCTTAAACATTAATAATTCAAATAGAAATATTCACTAGCCAATGTTCACCCAGATGCAATTCCTCATAAGATCTTTTGAAATGCTACTGTGCCCAAGTAAGAAATTATCCCTCTTTACAGGACTGCAATTATTCCTCTCCTTGGTGCCACAGCAATGTTGACCAAACGCCTGATAACTTAATGAATGTCTTCTTCACATACTGATTTCCACATGTAATTCATTTAGGGTGACATTTGCTGCTTTCTCAGAAGTTCTTCCTGGTCTTGCAGAACTTGATGAGGCTAGGCAAATAGCATAGTCTATCATTTTGTTTCATTCTCTTGTTGTCTAAGAGAGTCCAGTCATTAGCCTACAGGCCTCTTCCTCTGTATCTTTAATCCTCTGCTTTTCCATTTGGCCAGATTTCCCATCATCATCACTACCGTGGCCAACCCATGTCTCCTGGCCATGCTCTGCCCACTTCTCCTCTGGTTCAATCAAAACTATCTAATTAGTTCAAACTCTTTAATTTATTCAAGGTGGGATTATTTGCTTAAATAGTGATATTCTTTCTTCAAATTAATATTTTGCCATAAATCTTGCTTAGTGCAGAAACCATGTTTGGGAGGTTTGAGATTTGGCATGCCTCCTATTTTTACACATTCAACAACTATAGAGAGAATGCCAGTCAGAAAATGGGTCATTGACCAAGTGTTAAAATGGTTCTTTTAGAGATAAAAACAGGAGCAGAAGGGCTTGGATTTAGAGAAAAGGTTTGCATTCTTTTTCACTTGCACAAATGCTTTCCTTTCCCATAGTGGCCAAATGTCTTCCTGTCCTTCCCTGCATCTTTTAGTAAGGTGACAAATGTGGCCAAAATGTTTCTCAGTCTTAGAGAACAAAATGTATTTGATCTGAAGCCTGAGTAAGCTTTAACCATACATTAGGGAATAATAGGATGTTTTGAACATTGCAACTCTCATTGACATTCTTAATGTAGAATCTAACACTTTCTTTCCCACTAAAGAGAAAGGGCACACATTTGTTCAATATCTTCTTACTTTAGGATGGCATGAAGGTCTAGCCAACCCATTAATTAATCAATGTTTTGCTTGCAATATGTACATACTCTCAGACATTCGCTGTGCCGTACTTTTTCCCTTGTTTATCTACCTGACTAGATAATTCTGGATTTACTTCAGTTTTATTTTGCCACTCAAGTAGAATTGTCAGTGTCTAGAGAACTTTTTGAAGTTCAGATTTGTGAGAAAAGATGGCAGCTCCAAATGCAGAAGTACAATTCTCTGAAAAAGATTTTAAATATTTTAAACAGTAAGGGGGTCATCTCGAAAGACCAATACATTGCTAAGTGATCTTTTTTCCTCAGTGGTTTTAGCTGTATAAAATCTCACATTATCTGCTTTGAACTAGGTTATATGGCAGCGTGGACTCAGATAACCCAGTTCAAAGCACATATTGTGGATTATCCTCCTTGATATTCTGGGTTACATGGCTGTGCGGAAGGGCTCTTGGGCAGAATTTTAGGACCTTCCCTTAAAAGGATCTCACATGCATCAATCCAACAAACAGCAGAGTATAAATTATGATGGAAAAAAATCTGGTTGTCATAAATTACAGGCCCAATTTTGTCTTATAAATATCTTATTGGCATAGCCCTCTGAAATAAAAAATAAGTAAATGAGGGAAATATCTAGACAATTTTCATTTTCCCCATTTTTAAATAGTAAAGGTAAAGGTTGTCCATAGACACCTCCTACGTCATGTGGCCAGCATGACTGCATGGAGCACCTCTACCTTCCCTCAGAAGTGGTACCTATTGATCTACTCACATTTGCATGTTTTTGAACTCCAAGGTTGGCAGAAGCTGGGGGTAACAGCTGGAGCTCACCTCGCTCCCTGGATTCCAACCACTGACCTTTTAGTTAGCAAGTTCAGCAGCTCAGTGATTTGATGCGCTGCACCACCGGGGGCTCCCATTTTTAAATATAGTGTAGTAATTGTCTGGGCCCAGATTAATTTCTCATGTCCCTGCAAAATATTACTGAAGAACAATGTGTTGGACTGATATTGGTTATTGTTTAATGAATCTACACTTTGTTGTTTTGTGCCTTCAAGGTGATCCCATTCAACCCTTATTGCGGGGTTGGGTTGGTAAGATTTATTAAGAAAAGTTTTCTTTTGGCTTCTTCTGAGGTAATATGAACTTCCCGAGCCATTTACAGGTTTGAAATTTCACCAGACTTTACAACCGTTTCAAAGATGTTCACATTAAAGCTGATGTGGAGTCTATCAGCTACTTTCCATAGGGTTTAATTAAGTTGAATAAGTTTGCTCCAGCTTATACAGATATGGCAATTATAATGATGTCCGTATTGGAGCCAGTCACAAGGGTTGGCACACATTTGCCTTGTTTCTTGTAATAGTAGCAAACAGTGCCTTTATGTACCCCAGCTGACCTACAAACATGGCACATTTCAGAGTGACCACAAAAGGCCACAACCATATTTGAACCAGTCTTCTGTTTTCTGTTGGATTCCTTAGTGAACCACATTCTTTGCTGTGTGATATGATTGGGAAGTACAAAATCTCACAGGGAGAATTTGTGGGAGGAGAGGCTGATTGGTTAAATTATGATAAAGTACATCAATGTTGTTCACTGCTTCATTTGTAGCAGTAAATTTTATTTATGGAAGCCAATATAGACTGACCCATCACAGCCTGACATATTTATGCTGTTGTGCTTTGGTGGGTTGGACATGTGTGGAAGCAACTTTCCACTGATCTGCTCACATCCTAAAGATGAAGCTTGTGGGGGATTCACCTGTCATCCAGTAATGAGCAGGTGGTGCATCACCTTCTGTTGTTTATGGACCCCTGAGGCTGCTAAGAGTCACCGCTTCTTCATAAGGAAAGATTAAAGGGAAGAACATCAAACTCAGGTAAAAGGAGGGGGGAACTGATTCATTTTCTAGTAATTTGCCTTTTTGGTTTCATTTCTTTGCTGTTCTACTCTTTCAATTTTTTATCATCTCCTGCCTATGATTTTCATATTCAAGTGAGGAGCTATTCGTAAGATTTTTTTTACATATGGTCTGATGGCTGCTGCTGCTAAACAATTTAAATGGAAAACTATCTAGCCAGAGCCAGCTCTGCCATGAAAAGTTGAGGCATTCGTCTCAGGCAGCAAAATGTTGTCAGTGAATGATTTGTTCACAACAGCTTCCTCTGCAAGGCCTACATCAACGTTTCTGACCCTGGGGGTTGGGACCCCTGGGAGGGGGCTGTGAGGGGGTGTCAGAGGGGTTGCCAAAGTCCATCATAAAACACAGTATTTTCTTTTGGTCATGGGGGTTCTGTGTAGGAAGTTTGGCCCATTCTATCATTGGTGGGGTTCAGAATTATCCTTGATTGTAGGTGAACTATAAATCTCAGTAACTACAAATCCCAAATGTCAAGGTCTATTTTCCCCAAACACCACCAGTGTTCACATTTGGGCATATTGCGTATTTGTGCCAAGTTTGGTCCAGATCCATCATTGTTTGAGTCCACAGTACTCTCTAGATCTAGGTGAACTACAACTCCAAAACTCAAGGTCAATGCCCGCCAAACCCTTCTAGTATCTTCTGTTGGTCATGGGAGTTCTGTGTGCCAAGAGTGGTTCAATTCCATTGTTGGTGGAGTTCAGAATGCTCTTTGGTTGTAGGTGAACTTTAAATCCCAGCAACTACCACTCCCAAATGGCAAAATCAATCCCCCCCAACCCCACCAATATTCGAATTTGGGCATATTGGGTATTTGTGCCAATTTTGATTCAGTGAATGAAAATACATCCTGCGTATCAGATATTTGCAATACGATTGATAACAGTAGCAAAATTACAGTTATGAAGTAGCAACAAAAATAATGTTATGGGGATCATCACAACATGAGGAACCATATTAAGAGGTTGCAGCATTAGGAAGGTTGAGAAACACTGATCTACATTAACCTGCTGCCTTCAAGGTGGTCTTCAATACCAGGGGTTAGGAAATATTCATTGGATTTTTAACATGGATTGAAAAAGTCTGTCATTTGGAGCCCAAACTCAAGCAACAAAATGAACTTTAAGATAGCTGTCCAATGTGCTGAATATACTTTGTGGATAGCACTCAGCATGAAGGAAGAATTTTTAACATTTGAACTAAAATCTGGAGCAGTTTGATGGCTGCATTGATACTGAAGTCATTAATCAGTATTGTTTGAAACTTAGGAAGTGGCCAACGTGCCAAGACCTTTTCTGTTAAATTGATCAGTGAGCTCCAGCAACCTTCTGAAAAGGTGAAATGATGCTCTGGTGGGTTTCCAGGAAAGATATAATTTACCATCATCTCCAGAGGAAAGGGTGGTCCAGGACATCTCAAGGTATTAAAAGGCCACAAAAACCACTTTGATGAATGTGTAAAAGTAAAGATAAAGGTTTCCCCTTGACATTAAGCCTAGTCGTGTCCGACTCTGAGGGTGGTGCTCATATCAATTTCTAAGCTGCAGAGCCAGCATTGTCCATAGATGCCTGGCATTATTGCATGGAGCACCATTACCTTCCCACCAGAGTGGTACATATTGATCTACTCACATTTGCATGTTTTCTAATTGCTAGGTTGGTAGAAGTGGGGGCTAACAGTGGGAGCTCACCCCGCTCCCCAGATTTGAACGATCCACCTTTTGGTCAGCAAGTTCAGCAACTCAGCATTTGGTCAGCAAGTTCAGCAGCTCAGCTCCGCACCAAGGCATATGTTCACAATCTACCTCTCAAACAAGGTAAGTTTTCTTTTATTTCTATGTAGAACTGCACACAATACTAGCAGCAGCAGCAGTAGTTTACAGATGGATAAACTGCTGCTGTTTGTTACATGTATGGCAGAACATACATTTAACAAACATTAAATGTATATTCTGCCATTTCCCTGATATTTTCTAAAGGCCTTTCATCTGAAATTTAGGGCAAAATCTGAAAATAAGAACAATATCTCCCTGATTCACCCAGAACTCCACTCCTGGGTATATCTAGCATATATTTTTTTAAAAAATAAAAGCCTCTGAACATACATTTATTTGTTTAAACTTCTCTTTTAAATCGAATTAAATAAATGTGTACATTTTCACCATCATTAGGCATTTCAATTAATGTATTTTAAATTATTATAATGTTTGTAATTTGCATATTGTATACTTTTGCATTTAGGTCCCTAGCGGATAACATTTGAGGCTTGTATTGAGATGAATTGCCTTTGGCAAATGAGCAAAAGTGGGTAGCAACAAGAAAGAAGGCTTTTTTGTGGCACATCTCAACTGCCATGTTCTCTTTTAAAGAGAGACTCACCTAGTGCCCACATTGTTTTCAGCCTCAAATGAAGACTTTTAAAAACAATTCCCAGCCACTTTAAGATATATAAAATCATAAAGAAAATGGAAGAAGAATGTGCAAAAGCTGGGTTGCAGTTAATTTTTTTTTTTAAAAAAAGCAAGATTATGGTAACAAGACTGATTGATAACTGGCAAACAGAGGGAGAAAACATATGGGCAGTGACAGACTTTGCACAAAGATTACAGCAGACGCAGACTGCAGCCAGGAAATCAGAAGATGTTTACTTCTTCAGAGGAGAGCAATGACCAATCTTGATAAAATAGTGAAGAGTAGAGACATCACATTAGCAACAAAGATCCGCATAATTAAAGCAATGGTATTCCCTGTAGTAACCTATGGATGTGAGAGCTGACACATAAGGAAGGCTGAGTGAAGGAAGGTAGTCGCCTTTGAATTGTGGTGCTGGAAGAAAAATTTGAGAGTGCCTTGGACTATAATGCCCAGCTGCTCACTGAAGGGAAGGATATTAGAGGCAAAGATGAAGTACTTTGGCCACATAATGAGAAGAGAGGAAAGCTTGGAGAAGACAATGATGCTGGGGAAAATGGAAGGAAAAAGGAAGAGGAGCCAACCAAGGGCAAGATGGATGGATGGTGTCCTTGAAGTGACTGGCTTGACTTTGAAGGAACTGGGGGGTGGTGACGGCTGTCAGGGAGCTCTGGCATGCACTGGTCCATGAGGTCACAAAGATTCAGAAGTGACTGAATAAACAATAACATATATATATATACACACACAAATGCACTTTTAGTTTTACCGTACAGGTTCCCTTATCCGCCAATTCAGTGTTCACCTATGGAGCACTACCTATTCTCCAAAGAAAATCCTCCCCCCAGACTTTAGCTCTTCCAGTGAGATTCTGTGGCATTTTTCTGGCCTCAACACACCATGAAAAAGCACTGGGAGTTCCCGGTGGCACAAGGGTTTAAACTATTGTGCCACCGGGTGTTTCCAGTGGCACAATAGTCAGGACTGCTGACCGAAAGGTTGGTGGATTGAATCCGAGGAGCGGGGTGAGCTCCCATCTGTCAGCTCCAGCTTCTCATGTGGGAACATGAGAGAAACATCCCACAAGATAGTGAAACATCTGGGCATCTCCTGGGCAACATGCATGCAGACAGCCAATTCTCTCACACCAGAAGCAATTTGCAGTTTCTTAAGTCGCTCCTGACACGGAAAAAAACCCCCTGATGAACCTAAAAAGGCCCACTAATTGAATTGTATACTTACAGTTCAAGTATGGTCATAAATGTAGTTTACTATTATCTATTTCAGGTATCCAGAGCAGGTCTTGGAATGTATTGTCATACTGTACTTCTTTTATTACATGCTGTCTCTAGTCACTACATTTATCACAATGTTCTTTGTTGTTCATTCGTTCAGTCGTCTC
>NW_026847549.1:176215928-176229304 GCF_025583915.1 Anolis sagrei ordinatus | reverse complement strand
TTCGCTCATGACATCATTGAGGTGCTCAAGCTCCAGCGCCCCAACAAGGCGGTGATCCTTTGCTGGAGCACAATGTTCTATATTATCAATATTTTATACCCTATTTAACAAATTCTGGTTATTGGGCAGACAAAAACACTAAAGAATAAACAAATGAACACACTCCTTGGGTTTTTCCTGCCTTCTTAGTGATTAATTTAATCTACGATTAGCATTAAGTAAGATAGGATATGCCACCGGACATAGCTAACAACTAAAATGGAATTAAGACTTGTTGTTTTTAAAAAAATCAGTCTGGTTTTTCCTGAAATCAATTGTGCCACTCCCAATGAACAGCTGTGTCAGATGAAGAAGAAGGTTTATCTTGCATTAGTTATTGAGCTCCAGCCATGAGATTGGATATTTCTGCTTTGACAGACATGTGACATTTGTCAACATTTGCCCCATGATTAACATAGAGGTCTCTTTGCAGTGCTAGGACCTGCAGGAGGAAACCACCCAGACTGTCTGAGTGATGATGGAGAAGGGATAAATAAACCCTCTCCCCGATAATGTTTTTTCCTGCTTCTGGAAGTTCCTCTTGTTTCCACAAAGGCATTTGTATCCGGTCCTGCTCTAGGATCTTCTTTCACATCAAAGTGTCTCTCCCCAGGCAGCACAACGCAGGGCATAACCTTTGGTTTTGATGGGAACAAGTCCTATGCCTTTCCTATGCCAAAAGGAAAGGGAAAGAAATGTTTGGTTTAGCTCCATCTGTGCATTCCCCTTCTGCATAAAGCTTTCTGTTATTTTACTTTCTAGTCTATTAATATGCTAAGAAAAAAATCTTTTAAAAACCCCGGAGGTTTGATCCAGACTGGAATAGCCATGTGTATTCTTTTACAGATAATACACCCCTTTTTGGGAAGTCCATTTCATTACTCCCAAGAGAAAAACATACTTTTGAAGGTATCCTCTTTCTGAAAACTCAATTCCAATGGTTTGTTTGTTTGCTTGCTTGCATTTGCTTGTGTATGTATTTATGTACTTAATATCTTTGTCCTGATGCTAGATCTGCAACAACATACAACATGGAGTGGAACAAAATAGATTTGAAAATCAATCACAATATTAAGGAGGTGTGCTGTTGAAGGCTTTTGTGGCCAAAATCATTGGGTTGCTGTGAGTTTTCCAGGCTGTATGGCCATGTTCCAGAAGCATTCTCTCCTGCCGTTTCACCCACATCTATGGCAGGCATCCTCAGAGGTCTGTTGAAACTAGCCAAGTGAGTTTTATATATCAAAACAATCAGCCAGGCTTTGAAGCTTCAAGGCCATCAAATGCTAATTAAGGAGGCCAATTGCAACATTCACACATGCCTCAAGCAGACAAGAGTTCTTTCTCCCACCCTAGACATTCCACAGATATATAAACCCCTCTACAAGAATGTTACGCAGGGGATACCCAGATGTTTTACCATCCTGTAGGAGGTTACTCTCATGTCCCTGCATGAGAAGCTGGAACTGACAGAATCCGCTCCCTGGATTCGAACTGCTGACGTTTCGGTCAACAATCCTGCTGGCACAAGGGTTTAACCCATTGCACCACTGGTCGTGTATTAAAACAATATGATTTGGGTCCAAATTATCTTAAAGACCAAGGCCCACAAGGAGGAACATTTCACCATTCACATCAGAATCAATGGACATACAGCATCTAAGTCTTCTGCACTTAGACAAAATATATTGTAATTCTGTTCAAATTATGTCTTTTTTCAAAAAATCTGTAAATATAAATTAACACATGCCATGTTATAGAAATCAATGCTCTCTTTTGCCATCTTTTGGGATTGCACATACCTTCTTTTTTGTGCATGTGTCATGCTAATCCAGATTTAGTTATGCTCAGAATACACCCACTGAAACCAATTAAGTATTTTATTAATTAGTTACATTGATCTAATTTTAAGAATGACTTAACCTGAATCCTATTTCTAAGGTGGAACTCAGCTTTGTGAAGAACCGAGATTGAAAGATGCATTGTATCTAGAATGCCAACTTTAAAATAAATGCTAACAGTTTGTACTTCCTGACAGAGTCATTTCAGACATGTTACAAAACCCAAATGGACCTATTGGGGTAACACTAGATGGCCTGGTTCTTGAAGAAAGGAAACAATCTTGCAGTCTTCTTCAAAAGAAGAATATATCGGAATTATTATTATTTTATTTGTTGAAAAGTTATAATTTTTGAGAAATGTGATGAGCACCATTCGTGCTAATAAGCATTTTTGATTGAAATACAATACTTATTTTAATCAGTGGAAAAGCTCTTAGTACACATACAAACCCCGGAGGCACCCCTAAGCACATGTTTCCTATTAAAATCAATAAAATTTGGTTCCAGATAAAACATGCTTAGAACTGGGGAGTTAATAAAAACAGGGAATGAATGCTTTTTTAAAAAAAAACCCTTTTAAATTGCAGTAGGGAAAATATTTAGGACCCACCATTATGAATATTATGGATAATATTAATGTTCTCTCTCCATGCTGATAGGATAACGTGCTTTTGCAACAGTTCCAGTTGTTAGTTTAAAAACAGTAAACCCACTAAGGATCTACACAAATGGTTCCCAACCTGTGGTCTATGGACCACCAGAAAATATGGTTTGCAGCCTTAACATTTCTACACCGTTGCCTCAAAAACATGTGGCAACAAGAGCGACTGGTCTCGCTAAACCCTCTTATAGTATTGTCAAAGGCTTTCATGGGTTGTTGTTTTTCAGGCTGTATGGCTATACAGCCTGAAAAACCTACAGCAACCCTTTTATAGTACCAAGGCAATGGGGATGTCAGGAGAGGAGAGATTGATTATCCATGAAAGATTACTACTACTACATCAGCTCTAGATTATTAGATATGATTTTCTGTGGGCGAGCAGATGTCAACTACTCGATGGCATGTTTTCTATATCGGAAACTAGAGCTGATGTGGTCTATCCAATGCAATTTTCTGAATCGGCATCCCAAATAACCAAACCGAATCTAAAGTTGACCAAAACCTGATTCGTAATCCTTTTAGTATTAATGTTGGAGAGTCGTCCCTGGTCAAAGTGGTCCCTGTTCCAAGTAAAAAAAAAAAAAAGGTTGGGCACCACTGGTCTACACTGTAGGATAAATGCAGTTTGGAGCCCCTGGTGGCGCAAGGGGTTAAACCCTTGTGCCAGCAGGACTGCTGGCCGACAAGTTGGTGGATTGAGTCGGAGGAGCGGGGTGGGCTCCTGTCTCAGCTCTAGCTTCTCATGTGGGGACATGAGAGAAGCCTCCCTACAAAATGGTTATACATCAAACAGCCAGGCATCCCCTGGGCACCATCCTTGCAAACAGCCAATTCTCTCACACCATATGTGACTTGCAGTTTCTCAAGTTGCTCCTGAAACAAAAAAAAGTTTGACACCACTTTATAGCTAAATTATATGGAATCATGGGAGTCGTAGTTTGATGAAGTCTTTTGCCATATCTGCCAAATAGTTCCTCACAAAACCACAATTCCCATGCCTTAGAATGTATGACATATTTATGGATGTCATAAAGTAGTACATGAATTATCATATGTACAAACTTGAATGCAATCTTCAGCCAAGGCAGACTCTTCGAACAGGTTGCCGAGTTGCCTTACAGATGTATGGGATTACAATTCCCATTAACCTCGACCATCCTGGCTGGGTTTACCCTTGCTAATAAGAATTACATTGTCACCCTGGAATTTAACCCAGAATGGGGCCTCCCATCCCAAGCTATTATAGAATGTAAAGGTTTAAAGCCACTTTATCTTCCTTGGTTCAGCCTTTTTGGACTTCATTTTACATGTATCTGATCCTATGGCATTGAAATATAATATTGAACCCTACAGGAAAGAATCTATGAGAAACAAGGACATCTTGAAAACATTTTATACAGAGATTTAGAAAAAAATGCATTTCAAAAGCTGTCAACAAGTTGCCTTTCACCGACACTTAATTTTAAAAGATTTAAGGCAAATAAAAAAGTACTGAAAAATCTGCCAAACATGAGTGGCTGCACTCATAACAACCCACTCAATTTTATTTTCCCAGGAGCAAACTGCCTAGAGTATAATCTGTTAATTGATAGACCCAAGACTACACAAGAAAGAAACCTTTTTTAAAAAAATGTATTTCTATCATGGAATCTCCCTTGCATTTGTGACCCCTTTTCCCTCCACTCCCACCCCCAGTCCCCTCTCTTAATTCTGAGCAACCTACTCTTGGCTCAGCTTTCTTGCACCTTAAATGTTTTCCCACCTGTGTGTCTAGCTGCTTGGGGGAGAATATTCTCTCTCCTGGAGCAAAGGTTTGCAAGTTGGCTGGAGGAAAGCAAACAGAAACTTCTTCAATCGCTTGCCGCGCTTAAAAATTCATAATCATTCCTGTAGCCAACGGCAGCAAAGCTAATTATTTACTGTCCCAACCAGCCTCATCTCCTCCTGGGAGAATCTGCTACTCAGCTGCCTGCACTGATACGTCTGCAGGAGGTAGATCGCTTGTAGCTGGAACCCAAGTGCGCACCAGGCAGCATCACTGGTGGGGCTGTCAGCAGCTTTGAAGAAAAGTGCCGTGTTGATTTGACTATAAATTCAGCTGTATGCTCAGCTGTGGGAGAGAAGGGAGCTTCTTGCCTTGCTCTCCAGTAAATACTTTGGTCCTGAGGCCAGCAATGATGGCTTAAGCCTTTTGCACAAAAAGAAGGGGTGGTTCAAAGAGTGGTGTCTTAGGAGACAAGTACTCAACTTTATCATCTTAAGAACCTAAAAGGAGCCCTGTTGCATCAGAGCAAAGCTCCCACTGGTCCCATGTCGTGGTTCTTACTGTAGGCAACAAGATGCCTTTGAGAAGTTCAGAAGCTAAGCAGGAGAGCATTCAACAGCTAGTATTCCTACTTTTTTTAATTCTGGGCACAGCCTATACCTATTATGACTGTCCATCTGTTGAGAATCATAGTGCTTTAATGGACCCCAGGGCCATCTAGTGCAATCACCTGCAAAGCAGGAATTATAGCACCCTTGAAAGATGGCCATTCAACCACAGTTAAGTAATCCCCAATGAAGATGAGTCCACCGCCCTATGAGACAGCTCCTATCATCAGGATGTTCTTAATAATGTGTATGTTGCATATCTATTTATTTATTTTTTTGCAATTTGAATCCATTTGTTTGTGTCATTCACTGTAGAATTAATGCACTTTGACACTCCTGTGGCTCAATGCGATAGAATCCTGGGATTGGTAGTTTGTTGAGCCATCAGCACTCTTTGGTAGAAAAGGCTAGAGACCTTATAAAACTACAATGATTCCATACCATTGAGCCATGGCAGTTAAATTCTTTCAAATGGCAGTGTAGATGCACCCCTAGGGCCTCATCAGAAAGGCCAGGCAAAGCATCCCACTTTGCCTGGCCTCCACAACAAAAGAGAGGGGCGTCACATGGGGGAAGCATGACCCTCCTGGAGAGGCCCCATGCTGGTTCCATTGGAGCCAGTACAACATGGGAAACCTCCTGTTTTCAGGGGGAGCAACCAATAATGCTTCTATCCCAGTAGGGGCGGAGCCTCCTCCAGAAGCCACACAATGTCATGTGATGGCCGATGTAGGGATGTATCCTGAAGATGGTGTGGAAGCGTCCTAGAAAACTGATTTCAGTGAGTATAATGATCTCCCTTGCCTCTGGTGGAGCAAAAACAGCATGCTCCATTTTCTACATGACATTCCTTCAAGAAAGAGTTGTCATGTGGCAGCCTCTTGGGCTACTGGGCCGACATTCTTTAGGGAGCTGCATGCGGACCAAATGTTGTGCAGGTCTGTTTTTTAGGCAGACTATGTGTGGGCCCCCTGGGCTGCTGAACTTGCTGACTGAAAGGTTAGCAGTTCATATCTGGGGAGTGGGGTGAGCACCAGCTTCTGCCAACGTAACAGTTCGAAAACATGCAAATGTGAGTAGATCACTAGGTACCACTCTGGCTCCATACAGTCATGTTGGCCAAATGACCTAGGAGATGTCTATGTACAATGCTGGCTCTTCACCTTAGAAATTGAGATGAGCACAACTAGACTTAATGTCAGGGGAAACCTTTACCTTTAACCTATGTGTGACTAGCCGTAGAAAAATTGTGATGAGGTGACAACTTCAGTATTAATTATGGTTGTTAGGGGACTATGACAGGAGGGAAGATGTTCCCTAAAGGCAAGATGAATATATAACCCTCTGAATAAGGAGGAAGTCATTGTGATGCTGGCTGAGATAGAAGAGACACAGTCCTTCAGATAGCCTGGACTCAAGCCATCCAGGACAGATGGATGAACAGACATGCCAGGCCAGGCCAGGCCAGACAGGCACTCCCAAGAGCTTTGCACTCATAGTGCATACCAACATAGCAGGGATACTCAAGACACTGTGATGCTTATGAACATAATAGTCTCATGGTACAAAGGTCAGCTAGAATGATAGCACTGGCAATAGAAGAGCATTCTCTTCTGACCTGAGAATTCCACTTGAAAGCCAAGTTGAAGGATGCACAGGATAAGCTGCATGATAGTTTTACCTAATATCATGTCCTCTTTCAGCAGCGGTTGCCCGAGGAGACTGCCCCATTTTCTATAATGACCATTCATTGCCAGACCTGCAATGGATGTGTCTTTCTGATGTTGTGTGATGTGCTCAGGCAACTTCTGCAGGGACTAAAACATGCAATGTACATGATTGGAAATGTGTTTAATATGATGAAAATATGGAAAACTTCCATCTCTGCCCAACTGCAATGATTTCTTTTTCTCTCGGCACTTTTCCTAATAGAACTCATGCATTAGCAGTGATCTAGTGGAGGGAGACACTGGATGATATCTTGCTTGTAGGATACTTGTTTAATGGATCCCAGTCCACAAAACTGTTGCAATTACTGGAAATATTAACTAGCTACATGCATGCACTCATTACTTCTTCCCAAATGTTATTTCTAAACACACACACACATATACAGCAGAATTGTTCCCTTATCAAAATCATCTTAAAGTTCTTAGGACATATTTCAGGAATAATGAAGAATTTCAAGTTACGACCTCCTGCTGGAGAGGATTTAAGAACTCATTGAAAGAAAATTGGCATAGAACTAGTATAGAAAGCCAAGAGAACCAAAAGAAATGCAGGCAGAAATCTTTTCATTCTTTGCTGCCCTCTGTTGATTCAAAATTCCATTAGCATGAGGCTAGCTTCTCAGTTGCACAAACAAGAAAAAGTCAGTGTTTCAGAACATGGGAGAACCAAAAAGGCCTTTTTGTCAGCACCTTTCTCTACCAAGTGCCAACTCTTGTGGATAACTAGCATGGAGACTGGCATGACAATATGATCAGAGTGCAGCCATCTTGAGACCCAGTGGATAGCACCAGGAATGTGGGCTTTCTTTGCAATGGCCCTTCAGTTCCTTTCAGGGTAAAAAAAAAAGTTTCACAAGTTTTTGAAAACTCTTTTAGGGACGTTTGGTGTTTAAATATAAGACCTGTGTGTTTTTAATTTGTATATGTTCATCTTTTTTTGTTCATGTGATTTTTTGAACCTTTTTAAAAAAATCAGGTCTTAAAGACATTTCATTAGAGACTTCAATATTGCCACTGAGCATACTGATTGGACAGTTCAGCCCTGGTTAATATTGGATGTGAGATCACCAATGAATACTGGTGGGTACAATGAATTATGTTTCAGAGAAAGGAACTAGAAAACTACTTCTGATATTGCTTGCCTAAGAAAACTCTATAGAATTCATGGGTCACCATAAACTGATAGACAACTCTATACACACACACAAACACAAAAGGTTATTAAAAATGTATTATTTCTATTTTTAAAATATTTGCTGTCCAGTGATCTTCAATGGTGGGTCAAACGCAAAAGAAGAAGATAAAATACCAGCATATTAGGAGCCCCCAGGGGTTCAATGAATTAAACCATTGTATTGGCAGGATTGCTGACCAATATGTCAGCAGTTCGAATCCATGGAGAGTGGGCTCCCTCTGTCAGTTCCAGCTTCCCATATGGGAATATGAGAGAACCCCCCCCTCCCCCAAGTATGGTAAAAACATCAAACATCTGCAAGTCCCCTGGGCAATGTCCTTGCAGACAACCAATTCTCTCACACTAGAAGTTACTTGCAGTTTCTCAAGTCACTCCTAACATGAAAAGGAGACCAACACATAATAGTGCATAACTCTTTCTATATTTAATTAAGCCTTAGAAAAGGAATTTCAACTATTTAGCAGGAGAGGCATACAAAAGGAAATCATCAGAGGATGGTATCAATGGAGAAAGAGTAGAGCAGTCTTGGACTGGTAATCCTAGAGGCCAAAGAGATGTCACACTTCTGTTCAAGAGATAACCTTAACAGAAGCAATGTAATAAATTGTGATTAAATTTATTTATTTATTTATTTATTTACTTTTCTTATATACCGCTGTTCTCAGCCCGAAGGCTGAGAATAAAAACAGCAATAATTCAATGCACATATAACAATTGACCACTTAACACATTATCCTCTTAATAAACAACAAGCAATTACACTAAACAATTATTACAATAACCAGCCCAATCGTCTCATCATCAAAGCGTAGTCCAGGTTCGCCATCCATTGTTCCATTCCTATGTTCAATTACCAATATTGCACTAGATTACTCGAACGCCTGCACAAACATCCAGATCTTCAACTTTTTTCGGAATGCCATGAGAGATGGTGCCAGCCTAATGTCCGTAGGAAGGGCGTTCCACAGCCGAGGGGCCACCACCGAGAAGGCCCTATCTCTCGTCCCCGCCAACCGTGCTTGAGAAGCCGGCGGGATCGAGAGCAGGGCCTCCCCGGAAGATCTCAAAGTCCTGGTGGGTTCATAGGCAGAGATGCGGTTAGATAGGTAGCTTGGGCCAGAACCATTTATGGCTTTATAGGCCAACGCCAGCACCTTGAATTGAGCCCGGTAGCAGATCGGCAGCCAATGGAGCTGGCGCAACAGGGGGGTCGTATGCTCCCTGCGCTCCGCTCCTGTTAGAATCATGGCTGCCGCACGTTGGACTAATTGAAGCTTCCGGGCCGTCTTCAAGGGCAACCCCACATAGAGAGCGTTGCAGTAGTCTAGGCGGGATGTAACCATCAATGTTTAATTTTTGATGCTGCAAGTGTAAATAGATGAACAATCATGTTCCACCATTCACTTTATTTTATTTATCATGTCAGAAGCAAATTGAGAGTACAGTTGTAATGTATTTAAAAAGACAAACAAAGTTAAAACTTGACATTATGCTAAATGACCTTTGACCAGTAGTTGGCCACATGAGAGTGCCTCTGGTGTTGCTATAAGAAGGTCCTCCACTGTGCATGTGGCAGAGATGAGACTGCATTGTAATAGGTGGTCCGTGGTTTGCTCTTCTCCACAGTTTCATGTCATGGACTCCACTTTGTGGCCCCATTTTTTAAGGTTGGCTCTGCATCTCATGGTGCCAGAGCGCAGTCTGTTCAGCACCTTCCAAGTCACCCAGTCTTCTGTGTGCCCAGGGGAGAGTCTCTCATTTGGTATCAGCCATTGATTGAGGTTCCAGGTTTTAGCCTGCCACTTTTGGATTCTCGCTTGCTGAAGTGTTCCTGCGAGTATCCCTGTAGCTTTTAGAAAGCTATTTCTTGATTTAAGGCATTGGCATGCTGGCTGATATTTGAACAGGGGATGGGCCATAGATGTCATTGCTTTGATCTTTTCATTATTGGCTGTTACTTCCCGGCAGATGTCAGGTATTGCAATACCGGCCAAACAGTATAATTTCTCCAGTGGTGTTGGGCATGGACATCCATGTGATAATGTGGCAAGTCTCAGTAAGAGCCACATCCACTGTTTTAACATGGTGAGATGTGTTCCACACTGGGCATGTGTATTTAGCAGCAGAGTAGCAAAGCGCAAGGGCAGATGTCTTCAAGGTGTCTTTCAGCATCATTCACTGCTAGAATACCATGATGGGAGAAAAAATGGAAAAAAATACATTTTTGTAATGCAGTGTTCAGATCTTCTAGACACCATGTGAATTTGTGTTTATTGTTTTACCTATTTCATAACACGACAATATTTTAAAATATCTGAACTCCTTTATACATTTTAAATATCATTTCTGTTTATGGATCTGGATACAGAGCCCCCGAAGATGGACTGCTCTCTGAAATGCCTTGAGCCTAGAATGAAAAGTTCATTTTCTGCTGCTCATGGTGATGTTCCAGTTGGTTTGCATATGTAATATTCTAAATGGAAATGAGGAGGAAATGTGTATTTTTTTTATAGAATTCTAAAGTTGGAAGATTCACCAGGAGCAATCTACTGCAACCCCCTGCCGTGCAAGAATATATAATGAAAGTACCCTAGATCATAGAATTAAATTGTTGGAAAAGACTATAAGGCCCACCCAGTCCAGCCTCCTGCCATGCGTGAACACACAACCAAAACACTCCCAATCCTCCAGAAAAGAAGGCTCCTCAGCGGCAATCTCCATTGTTGAATAATCCCTATCATCAAGACATTCTTCCTAATATTCAGGTGGAATTTGAAAATACCCCTTCCTCATTTTAAAGAACATGAGGCAAAGAACTTGGGAAATTGCCTTGGGAGCTCCCAAATCTCTGTTCAGAGCTACTTGTAGTTAGCAGGTCACTTTCTACCCATGATCTACAATGATAACTTGTGGAAACCTTCTGAAACACTGCTCTAAAATAAGGCAGCTTTTGCTCAGGCCCCTTCCACACAACCGTATGAAATCCACATTGAACTGGATTATATGGCAGTGTGGACTCAGATAATCCTGTTCAAATCAGATATTGTGGATTAGCTGCCTTGATATTCTGGACTATATGGCTGTGTGGGAGGGCCTTTAGATATATATCTAAGGCAGACTTTTATTTTAGCCTGCAGGTCAAAGAATACTTAGAGTTTGCAGTGATATACAAACAAAAGAGCATGTGGGATCATCTTTGGAACAGCTTTATGTATTTGGATTACATTACCCTTATTCAGACTTATATGGATGCTTATGTAAATAATGATACATATAACCAATTAATTTTGAATAAGAATTGACTCATTATAAATGGCTATCTTTCCTAATATTTCACTATCTAGGTCTAAATATCCCAAATGCACTGGATCCCATCTGATCTTGAAAACTTACCAACATCAATCTGAGTTTGCACTTGAATGGAAGCCATAGGGTTGAGCCATGCCAGTGAAAGTGGTGTCGAACTGATTAATTCTACAGTGCAGATGCATCTTACAACATTATTGCATTAGTGGGGGTCACCATAAATTGCCAGGTGACTTGAAGGCACACACAAAATAATCTACAAGATAGGATACTAGATAAGGGTTTGCATTTTTTACTTAGCTCTGGAGTGCCATCTACAGGAGAAAAGCCCTTTCATTGTAATACTACATATTGTAAACAAACAAAACCAAACTATTTCTATGGTCCTTGAACACAGGGAGAGTTTTACTGCAGGAACTTTTGCATGTGTAAAAGGAACTCAATCAAAATTGGTCTGACCATTAGAGAGAGAGAGGTGTCTGGGCCCTTCCACACTGCCATATAACCCAGAATATCAAGGCAGATCATCCACAATATATGCTTTGAACTGGGTTATCTGAGTCCACATTGAAATAGTTTTTTCTTCGTGGTCTCTGCGAATGCACACTTGTGGAGAGACTGCGCCTGCGCGGGCTCCAACGGAAACTTCTTCATTTTAAAACTTTTCAAGTTTTGGCGGTAACCCCGCCCAGCCCCGGCAGGGGATAAAAGGGCGCCCCGCGCACACCGATCCAATTCCTTTTTTTCCTCCGCACGGCTCGCTTCGGTGCTTCTAGTATTAGATAGTGTTGGATAGTGTTAGGTAGTGATTTCTTGAATTCTTCTTGGAGATTTCCTCGAGTTGTTGACTATATTATGTCAACAACTCGTTTCAAAAGATGCGCGAAATGTCCGAAGAAGATCCCTGATTCGGACAGCACGATCTTTGCCTTTTGTGTCTCGGAGAGGCACATATCACCTCCTCGTGTCGTCATTGTCAAGCATTGACGGCACAGTCCCGTAAGAACCGGGTTCATCGACTTCGGTACCTTCTGTACCAACAGGCGTTGGCCCCGGTACCTTCAACATCGGCATCGGCGTCGACGTCAGCCACGGTGTCTAGGCCTTCGACAGCAGCTTCGACGTCGAAGGCACCGACAACATCTGTCGATCCCTCGACAGAGGCCGAGCCTCGCCAGCCAAGGGCGAAGAAGGCCGCGCAGAAGAGGCCGAGAGCAGCTATGTCGACGGCTTCGAAGGCCTCGGTGTCGACAGCTTCCAAGGCTCCAAAGCCTACGAAGCAGAAGGCCCCATGCACGGTCACTGCCGAGACCGTACGCATACGACACTCATCGACCAGATCGATCAGGTCCACGAGGTCGACTTCGGCGACTCCGCCATCTTCCACGGCGGTTCGCATTGCCTTTCGCCGGTCTCAGGAAGAGGCTCGGCGTGCCTCTACCTCATCCTCCGTTCCGCCCACCCCGGGCAAATCGCTGTCAAAGACTTCTCAGCCACCGGCAAAGAAGAAGAAGACGATGCCGCCTCCACCCTCGTCTTCTTCCTCTTCCCGAAGGCAAACCACTGCCTCTTCGGCCACCTCGTCGGCGAGATCATCGCCGTCACGGCCTGCTGAACCTCAGCCGGCCCCACAACCTGCTCAGGAGCCGCAATCCTTGCCGGAGCAGCCTTCGGAACAGCCCGAGTCCCCGGTGATCTCGGTGGACACGGTGATCGAGGCACCTGCTCGACACATGACAGCCAGACAGGAGCTTTTCCCGCAGGCCACGGCGCTGGCTACTGTGACAGCCAGACAGGAGACCTCTCCAGTGCTGGAGACTCCGGAAAGGGGCAGGCAGACAATGAGACTGGCCCGTGCCATTCGGGCTTCGGCCTCAAAAGCTCCTCCAGTGGCCCAGCTGCAACTTCAGAGCCGGGATGTTTCCTCATCCCCTCCTCCCCAATCCCTGCCTCCTGATGATGAAGAGGAAGATGGCGAGTTGCCGGGATCGGTACACTCGGGATCGGTGTTGTCTCTCGGGATCGAGAAATCACCCACCCACGACGCCTATGAGGCGGATCCTCCATCTCCTACAGACAATGTCCGAGCCTTTGCAGATCAAATGGCTCGCATGGCTGAGGCTTTGGGCCTGGAGGTCAAACAGACCTCCAAAGCAGTGCTGGACCCTGTGTTCAAAAGGGTGCAGAGGGAGTCTCCACCCGCTCCTCTCCTACCCTTCCTTCCCTACCTCCTC
>NW_026847549.1:176129288-176214761 GCF_025583915.1 Anolis sagrei ordinatus | reverse complement strand
CGAGCCTTCTTCTCCAGATACTTTACTGTCCCAAAGCCGGATGGCTCCCTTCGCCCCATCCTCGATCTCAGACACTTAAACTCCTTCATCGAACCTCGAAGGTTTCGGATGGTGACGGTATCATCCATTCTCCCCTTCCTCAGACACGGAGACTTTTTTGCGTCCGTCGATCTCCGGGACGCTTACTTCCATCTTTCAATCAGAAAACATCACAGGCGCTTCCTGGCTTTCAGGGTGGCGGGGCAGACGTACGTGTTCAACGTCCTCCCCTTCGGTCTTGTGACGGCACCGAGGACATTTACAAAATGCATGTTGGTGGTAGCGGCGGCCCTCCGAAGGGAAAAAATCCGGATTTTCCCTTACTTAGACGACTGGTTGTTGGCAGCACGCTCCCCAGACCTTTTGCGGGTGCAGGTGGCAAGGACTCTCTCCCTCCTCGAAGATCTGGGCCTCCAGTTGAACGAGGAAAAATCCCACCTCGAGCCCACCACTCGCATAAAGTTCATCGGTGCCATGTTTGATTCTCTCTCCCAGATAGTCTTCCTTCCAGAGGAGAGATTCAGGGATCTTCGAGCCGAAACATTAAAGGTGCGTCGCTCCCGAGTGGTCCCGGTGAAGCAGATACAAGTCCTCCTCGGGCACATGGCTTCCACAGTGATGGTGACACCGTTGGCAAGGCTCCGCTTCCGCCCCCTCCAGAGATGGTTCTTAGACCACTTCAACCCCATGCGAGACAGTGCTGCAAAGCGTCTGCTGGTACCGAGGTCGGTAAAGGACTCGCTGAGCTGGTGGATGAACCGCCAACATGTCTGCAAGGGCATTCCCTTTCATCCAGAACCCCCAGCCGTCACGATCACGACAGACGCCTCGATGTTCGCATGGGGATGCCATACAGGAGAACTCTCGGTGCACGACCTCTGGTCTCCTCAGGAGAAACAGTCCCACATCAACTACTTGGAACTGCTGGCAATCTTCAAGGCCCTGAGAGCCTTTGCCCTCCTGGTCGAGGGGAAGTCTGTCCAGATCCTCACGGACAACATGGTGGCAATGTTCTACGTGAACAAGCAGGGAGGAACGGGCTCGAGAAAACTACTCAAGCTATCACTGGAGCTCTGGGACTGGTGTGTAGCCAGGTCGGTGTCGATAACAGCCTTGCACCTCCCAGGCGAAGCCAACGTCGAGGCCGACGTACTCAGCAGGACCAGGGCTACGTCCCACGAGTGGAGGCTGAACCCCGATGTCCTGTCGGAGATCTTCAGGGAATGGGGCCTTCCAGCCGCAGACCTCTTCGCGTCGCCGCAAAACGCTCAGCTGCCTCAGTTCGGTGCTCGACTTGCTCCGAACACGGTACCGGGGTGTCTAGGAGACGCGTTCCTGCTGGACTGGTCGAAGCATCTGCTCTACCTCTTCCCGCCATTCCCGCTCATCCCGAGGGTGATCGAGAGGATCCAGTCGGCGCAAACAGACTGCATCTTTTTTTTTGAATAGTTTTTTATTAGGGTATTTATCAAATACAACAAAAGAGGGGGAACATTCAAAGAAGATAGAACAGTAGGAAAATTATAGAAGAAGAAATAGAAAAGAAACAAAGAAGAAAAAAAATCTATATATGAAAAATATAAAAAAACAGATATAAAAAAAATGTGAAACATATATAAAAATCCATATTAAAAAAAAAAGTATGACTTCCATCTCATCATCAGGTGTTGTGTCTCCTAGAATGTTTCTGTTGCTTTCCCTTAAATTGTCTCTTTTTTTTTACTTTTCTCTTTCCTTCTCGTAATTATCAAAAAGTGTCCAGTCAGTCTTCTTTATCGGGTTTCCAGTATTTTTTTTCAAAAAAAAAGTCAATTCGTCCATCTCTCTTATTTCTCTAATTTTCCCTAGCCATTCCTCCTTATTAGGGATACTTTCCTGTTTCCAAACCTTTGCTAGAACTATTCTCGCTGCCGTCGTCATATAAGTGAAAAGTTTATCCTCATTTTCCTGTAGTTGTAATTCCAAATCCGTGAAGCCCAATAAGTAATATTCAGGTTTCTTCTTAAATACTCTTTTCAAGATTTTTTGTAACTCTTCATGTATCATAGACCAATATTTCAATACTTCTTTGCATGTCCACCACATATGATAAAAGGTCCCTATCTGTTGGCAGTTTTTCCAACATTTATCAGAAGAGTTTTTGTTCATTAAAGATATTTTCTTAGGGGTGGTATACCATCTGTGGAACATTTTTATCCAGTTTTCCTTTAGATCTGTTGCATATACATATTTTAATTTCTTGTTCCACATCTGTTCCCACTCCTTAAATTGAATCGGTCTTCTTATATTTTCTGCCCACTTTATCATACATGGTTTAACTTGTTCAACTTCCGTTAACCATGTTAAGAGCGTATTGTAAATAACTGTAATAACTTTTTTCTTTACCTTCAAAATTTTGTCCCAGGTTGAACCTTCCCAAGCAAACCCTATTTTATTATCTTCTTTAATATAATCTTTCATTTGTAAATAATGCAGCCATGTCATGTTCGCATTTTTCTCCTTTAATTGCTCATAAGTCTTAATCTCTCCTGTATTCTCTTTTAAAATATCCTTATATGTTGGCCACGCTCTCCAGCCTAATAATCTTCTTTGATGTGCCTCCATTGGAGAGATCGAAAGGGGCGTTTTAGTATAAAAGTAATTCTTATATTTCGCCCATACTCTCAACAAAGATGCTCTGACAAAGTGATTTCCAAAGTTTTTTTCCTTTTTCTCTCTATCGTACCACGTGTAGGCATGCCAGCCTACACGTAGATCATGACCTTCTAAATTCAATCCTTTTTCATTTTCTAGTAACATCCAGTCTCTAATCCACAGGAGAGCACTTGCATCGTGATAAGCTTTCAGATCTGGGAAACCTAAACCACCTCTCGTTTTTTTATCTATTAAGTTTAAATATTTAATTCTGGGTCTTTTTCCATCCCAAACATATTTCAACAATTCTTTGTTCCAATTTTTAAAAATTATTTGATTTTTGATTACAGGAATATTTTGAAATAAAAACAATAGTTTCGGTAATACATTCATTTTAATTAATGCTATTCTTCCTAATAAAGATAATTTCAGTACTTTCCAATTCTTGAGGTCCTTCTGTATCTTACTCCAAGCCGATTCATAGTTATTCTTCAGCAGTTGACCATTCTTCGCAGATATCCAGATACCTAAGTATTTTAATTTTTTAACAATTTCCATTCCTGTAATAGATGTAATCTTCTCCTGGTTTTCCTTCTTTACATTTTTAGTTAAAATTTTTGTTTTTCCTTTATTAGGCCTGTTTGATCAAGAAAAAAATTGTTTCTAAAATCGATTTGTAATTAGGGTGTTTTTTTGTTTCGATATTTAAAATAATTACAAAATTTTCCCAAAAAAAGTTTTGGTATTTACGAAATTTCGTAAATATTTACAAAACATTTTGTAAAGATGGCGGACCCCCGCGCATGCGTAAAACAAGCTTCGTTATTGGCGCGGGGTCGATCCGTTAAGGGTATAACTGCAAAGTTTCTTATCAATCCAGGATTCATTTCATCAGGGTTACTTGATAGTAAACATTCTTTTGCATTTTAGAATATTTTCACATATTATTCCCATCTTTATTAGGAGCAGAACTCCTGTATCTTTCCCAGTTGTATAGAAGAATGAATTCGGTCAGATGTTGCTTACATGGGAAGGACTCCTATGTGATAGGTGTGACATTTGTCATCAGAAGAGATGGGTCTGACTAACTGCCCGATTCACAGAATGGTATTATACGTACACTGAGCTCATAGGCGCATGGAGACAGAGCCGGCGCTGCAGGAATCCCCTCCCCGGCTCCTGCGCTCCGGCTCCGGCTCCTGCGCCCTCCTCCTCCTCCTCCTCCTCCTCCTCCTCCTGGCACTTCCTGCAACACAGCTGCGGAGGCCGGTTGTCTCTTTAAGGCGCCTCTCTCTCCCAGCTGTGTTGCTGGGAGAGAGAGGCGCCTTAAAGAGCGCCTTAAAGAGACAACCGGCCTCCGCAGCTGTGTTGCAGGAAGTGCCAGGAGGAGGAGGAGGAGGAGGAGGAGGGCGCAGGAGCCGGAGCCGGAGCGCAGGAGCCGGGGAGGGGATTCCTGCAGCGCCGGCTCTGTCTCCATGCGCCTATGAGTGTACGTATAATACCATTCTGTGAATCGGGCAGTTAGTCAAGAGATGGGTCTGACTAACTGCCCGATTCACAGAATGGTATTATACGTACACTGAGCTCATAGGCGCATGGAGACAGAGCCGGCGCTGCAGGAATCCCCTCCCCGGCTCCTGCGCTCCGGCTCCGGCTCCTGCGCCCTCCCTCCTCCCCCTCCTCCTCCTCCTGGCACTTCCTGCAACACAGCTGCGGAGGCCGGTTGTCTCTTTAAGGCGCCTCTCTCTCCCAGCAACACAGCTGGGAGAGAGAGGCGCCTTAAAGAGACAACCGGCCTCCGCAGCTGTGTTGCAGGAAGTGCCAGGAGGAGGAGGAGGAGGAGGAGGGCGCAGGAGCCG
The DNA here is from genome assembly GCF_025583915.1 of Anolis sagrei ordinatus. Classification (NCBI taxonomy): domain Eukaryota; kingdom Metazoa; phylum Chordata; class Lepidosauria; order Squamata; family Anolidae; genus Anolis; species Anolis sagrei. Next base: position 176,210,229 of record NW_026847549.1, on the reverse strand, counting down.
GAGCCGGAGCGCAGGAGCCGGGGAGGGGATTCCTGCAGCGCCGGCTCTGTCTCCATGCGCCTATGAGTGTACGTATAATACCATTCTGTGAATCGGGCAGTTAGTCAATCGGGAGCCGGTTGCGCTCGCGCCCAACAGGCAGGGTCGGGGCTTGGCTCACTGGGTGCGCGCTCGCGCCGCCCCTTCGCCCCGCCCGCCCCATTTACGAAACGGGCGAAAGCTCGTTAAAACTGTGGGGGTTGCCGTTTCGATATTTAAAAACCCTTCCGGGTTTGAAAATATGTTTTGTTGTCGTTTCGTATATGCGAAAATTAACGAATGTTTAACGAATTAACGAATTAACGAACGAAACCGCACAGGCCTATTATTCACCTTAAAGCCTGCCACTCTTCCATATTCTTGCATTTTCTCTATCCAATTCTGGAGATTATTTATAGGATCTTCAACAATCCCTAGCAGATCATCCGCAAAAGCTTTAATCTTGTATTCGTATTTCCCAATTTTAGCTCCCCTAATATTTGTGTCTTCTCTTATTTTCCTCATCAATGGCTCCAAAGCCATAATAAAAATCAAGGGAGATAGCGGGCATCCTTGTCTTGTTCCTTTTGTAATTATGAACTCTTCGGATTGTTGACCATTTATCCGAATTTTTGCTCTTTGTACATCATAAATAGCATTGATTGCATTTGTAAAATATACTCCCATATCCAATTCCTGGATCAACATCTTAAAAAAGTCCCAATTTAAATTATCAAATGCCTTCTCTGCATCAATTGATAAAATGGCAGCTTCCTTCTGGTGGTTCACTTCAAAATATTCTATCAAATCAAGAACAGTTCGTATATTATCCTTCATGTATCTTCCTGGGAGAAACCCTGTCTGGTCTTCCCCTATCCAATCCGTCAAAAATTCTTTTAATCTTGTCGCCAAAATATTCATAAATATTTTATAATCTACATTCAGTAAGGAAATAGGTCTGTAATTTTTAATATTCTCAGATGATGAGCCTTCTTTATGTATCATTACTATTTCGGCCTGGTTCCAGGATTCCGGAATTTTTTGGTACAATAATGCCTCATTTAGGACCTTTTTCAACCTTGGTAGTACAGTTCTCTTCGTTGATTTATAAAAGCCCGCTGTGAATCCATCGGGACCTGGGGCCTTGTCCGCATCCATTTTATTCAGAGCTTTATCAATTTCTTCTTCCGTAATCTCTTTATTCAGCTTTTCTCGTATCTCCTCTGAAACTTTTTGCAATTTCAATTGACTTATATATTTGGTGATTTCCTCCTTCCTTGTTCCATCACTTGTATATAACTTACTAAACTTGGCTGTTCAAACAAGCATTCGGCTAATCTGTGGCAATTCGAATATTGATGACTAAGGACAGGAAACATGGACAACGAATTCTGGATTGTGATTTCAACTTGAGATATATGGGATTATTATTGGTGGCCCAATAATTTGTTATTGTATGTGTATATGTTTTTAAATTGTAGATTGTTTTAACTGCTGTAAACCGCAATGAGTCGCCGTTCCAGGCTGAGATATTAGCGGTATACAAGTGTATCAAATAAATAAATAAATAAATAAATATTTCCTAAATTCTTCCATAATTTCCTTATCAGTCGTGAATACTTTGTCTCCTTCCGTTATTTTCGTTATTTGTGTAGCTTGTTTCTTCTTACGAACTTGCCTCGCTAACCATTTCCCAGATCTATTCGCATTTTCAAATGTTTGTTGTTTCAAGAATTTTAGCTCTCTTGCTTGTCTTTCCGTCTCTAAGCGAGACTTCTCCTGTTTAAGTCTCGCTAATTCCTTGTTCAATTTTTTGCTATCCGGTTTCTTTTTTAGTTCCATCTCTTTTTCTCCAATTTTGTTCATCACTTCCTTCATTTGTCTATTTCTTTCTTTATTTTTCCTGGCTCCATGTTGAATGAAGCATCCTCTTAAAACGGCTTTCAGCGTGTCCCATGTTACTTGTATTTTTGTCTCTTCGATGTCATTAATTTCAAAATAATCCTTAATAATTTTATTATAATGCATTTTGTCTTCCTCTGTCTTAATCAAGTTTTCATTCAATCTCCATTTTCTTTGGTAATTCTTATAATTTATTTCTATCTCCAATGGGCAGTGATCTGAGATGTCTCTGGGTAGTATTTCCATTTGTACTACCTTAGTAGCTAATTTTTTTTGAGATCCACGCCAGGTCTATCCTTGACCATGTTTGATGTCGATAGGAATAAAAAGTATAGTCCTGTTTCTTTTCATTCCTGACTCTCCAAGTATCTTCCAAATCAAATTCCTTTTGAAGGTCGAAGAATTTTTGTGGCAGTAACCCCCCTCCGTCTCCATTCCTTTTTGTCTTGTTCTTATCTTTTTGTTTGTCCATCACTCCATTAAAGTCCCCAATCAATAAGAGCTCATCAAATTCTGTTTCTCTTAATTTTGTAGATAAAAATTGAATGAATTTAGTCTTTGGGCCATTTGGTGCGTATATATTACATATCAAAATTTTCAAAGTTCCCATCAAGATTTTTACTGCAACGCATCTTCCTTCAGCATCCTTAAACGCCAATTCTGGAGTCAAATTTTCTTTTATATATGTTACTACTCCTCTTTTTTTCTTTTCGTATGATGAATAAAATGTCTTGCCTAGTCTTTTATTTTCCAAATGTGCAACATGTTTGTGGCAGATATGCGTTTCTTGTAACGAAATGATGTCCAGATTTGCCTTTTGTAATTTACCAAATAATTTTTTCCGTTTCTGGGGCGAATTCATACCATTGATATTATTTGAGAAGCATTTAATTTGTCTTTCTGCCATTTTATCCAAGTAAATCTGTGTCTTGTCCTATATCGCCCAGATTCAGTTCCGAAATCCCTTGCGCTGTTATGTCCGGACCGTAAGCTCCTTCTCCTAAATCTTCTGATGTTGGTATCCCACTCCCTTGGCTTTTACTAAATCGTCTATATTCCTCTGGGGTTTCAATTCTTGGCTTTTTCTTCTCTTTACCATTTCCATTTCCGTTCCCTGGTGTCAATGCCTTTTTATCTCCTTTCCTTCCTTCAGGTTTTTCCTCTTCAGATTCTTTCATTAAATTCTCATAGAAGGACTTAGCCTTTTGTTCCGATGTCAACCAATATCTTTCTTCTTTATAGGTAACCATGATACCTTCAATTCTCTCCCATCGGAATCTAATTGATCTTTTCTTTAGTTCATCTGTAAGGAAGTAGTACTTTCTTCTTCTACTTAAGGTCGATTGTGGGAATTCTTTCAGAACTGCAATCTTGGTTTCTTTATAATAAATTGGATTCTTATTACTTCTATATAGCACTTCATCTCTAGTTTTTTTCCGTGTAAATTGTACTATCACATCTCGTGGTGTCTTATTTTTCCTGGAGTAAAATGAAGATACACGATAGATTTGATCTAACTCCATCTCCAATTCATCTTCTTCACATTCCAGACATTTTGCTATCAAATTTGTCATCAACTGGCCAATGTCTTCCTCTTTATCTTCTTGAATGTTTCTGAGTCTTAAATAATAGTCCATTTGCTTTTGTAGTAACTTTTCTTGCTCTATTTCCATCTTTTCTTTTTGTCTATCTATTCCTTTGATTCTCTTCAACATATGGGATTGTGTCTCCTCCATCTTCTCCTTGTTAATTTTCAACTCCTTTACTTCTCCATATAAATGGGATATATCTTTTTTTATTTGCCCAAATTCCTCTTCCATCTTCTTTTTCATTCCTTGAAACTCTTCCGTCATTTTTTTATAATTCTTTTCTTGCTTATTGAAGAACTCTTCTTGTTTGTCCGCCATATCCTTTTTTAATGAATCTTGTTTTTCGGAGAGTTTTTTAATTTCCTTCAAAATATTCTCCATATTAAGGCTGGTATCCAAGGAACCTCTTCTTATCTGAATCTTCTCCTTCTCTTGCTTCCCTTTTAATGACATCTATTCTTTATTATTTTCAACAACAATTTCCAATCAGTTTATATATTCTAGCTCATTAAGTTTTTCAATAATTATTTCCAAATATTTAACTATTTTTATTATTTTCTTAAATATATATATATATCTATAATTAATTTATCTTCTTCAATTTAAATCTAATTTATTATACCTTTAATTTAATTTAGCTTACAATTAATTAATTTGGTTTTGAGATTAATTAATTATTATTTATTTATTTTATTTTATTTGTATTTAATTCATCAATTCATCAATTATATTATCTTATCTTATCCGTTAATCTTCTATCTTCTTTAATTATTTCTTCTCTTCCCCTATTTCGTCTGCTTCTCTTCCTGGTTCACGTCTACTTCTCGTCCTCGTTCCTGTAGTACTCGTCTGCTTCTCTTCCTCGTGGTTCGTCTTCTTCTCGTCCTCGCTTCTCCTCCCGTCTGCTTCTCGTCCTCGGATGTCCTTTTATCACTATTTGCTTCAAAAGGCTCAATTTCTGCCGTTTTGCCGCTCTCCGCCACTCCGTAACGTTTTTTCTCTATAGTTTCTTATTTCTCTATGGTTCCACCCTTCTTCCGCCCTTCTTCTGAGTTCTCTTCCGCCCTTCTTCTTATTTGTCCCTCCTCTTCCTTTTGACTTCACTTCCCTTTCCTCTCTTCTCTTCGTCACTTCCTGTTTTCTCCCTTTCCAACTTTGTTTATGAAGAAGGGGCTCGCTAGCCACAACAATATGGCGCTCAAGGTCAATATTCAACTTTTCTTTCTTTTCTTACCGAGCCGAAACCGGGGGGAAGTAGGGGGTAAAGGATGGTACTGGCGGGCGGCTGCTTGTTCTTTTAATCAAATTCTAGGTCAATCTTCTTTATCTCTCCCAGCTTTTCCTCCCACACGGCAGTTGATTATACAGTTAAGTTATTTAGTAAAGTATTTCCCATTGATCAATTGTCCGTTTATTTCCTTTCCGGATCGCCGTTTTGGTTAGCGTTCTCGCTCTTTCACAAATTCCTTATTTTTCTCTTGATTTCTCTATATAATTCTTTAACTCCTTATGCTTACTTCTCCACTCTCCACTCTCTTGCTCTGTTGATTATTTTGAGATAAACTCTCTCATTACCTGACAGTGAGATCTTCTCGTTTTTCTCCTTTGAGATTCTTGTTTCTTTCTTCTTTCTTTTGTGCGGGCTGGCTGCGGTTGAAACGGGCTTTCACCCGATCCCAGCGGGGCGCTTGCTTCCTGCCGATCCGGACCCCCTCGACCCCCCTCCTTGAGGGAAAGGGGTTCTTGGGGCTCTACGGATCTCTGCGGGTTCGCTACACCTTTGCCTTCAATCCGGCAGAGGTGGGGGAGCAAAAAGCTCACCCAAAAGTGCCGCTACGCTGGTCCCTCGTCGGAGCTCCCTCTCAGCGAGGTTTGCCCGTCGCCATCACCCACCGGAAGTCAACAGACTGCATCTTGATAGCGCCGGAATGGCCACGACAACCGTGGTTCTCGGTCCTTCTCCAGCTGTCCGAGGGACGGATGAAACGCCTTCCACTTCGGCAGGACCTGCTCTCAGGGAAGACGGTCAGCTTCTCCACCCCGACCTCGCTTCTCTGCATCTTTCGGCGTGGAGGATCCGGTGTTGAGATCCCTGTGTCCAGGGGTTCTCCCGATCTTGGAGGCAGCTCACAAGCCAGCAACTAAGAAGTGCTACTCAGCGTGCCTTAGCCGTTTCCAGGCCTTCCTCTCAGAGAAGGGCCTAGACGACCATCGACCGTCGGTACCGGCAATTCTCTCGTTCTTGCTACACCTTACCGAGCGAGGCTTGTCGCTATCCTCGCTCAAGTCCCACTTGGCGGCCATTTCGTGGCAGCTTCAACGGACGGGAGAAGCTTCCCTGTTTAGAGACAGCTCCGTGAGGTCTTTCCTGCGAGGTTTTAACAACTTGCACCCCCCGGTCCGTTCCCCGACTCCGGGTTGGGACCTCGACCTCGTGCTGGCTCGGCTCGCGCAACCGCCTTTCGAGCCTTTGTCTTCGATTGAACTTCGGTTGTTGTCATGGAAGGTAGCCTTCCTGGTTGCCATCACCTCAGCCTGTCGGCCGTCGGAGCTGGCAGCATTGCGCGTGGACGAACCCTATTTTGTTGTCCACGAGGATAGAGCAGTTCTCCGCACAGATGTGACATTCCTTCCCAAGGTCGTGTCCCCCTTCCATGTCAATGAGGACATTGTTCTTCCCTCGTTGTGTCAGTCCCCCTCGACCCCGAGGGAGAGGAGACTTCATATGCTCGATGTGCGGAGAGCATTACTGTGTTATAGGGACAGGACTGCTCAGTCTCGTCGATCACAGAGACTTTTTGTGGCATACGCCCTCGATAAGGTGGGCCTGCCGATCACGGCGCAACGCTTGTCGCACTGGATCACTTCGGCCATCGAGCTCTGTTACAAACTGGCTCGACAACAACCCCCCTCGGTCGTCCGGGCTCGGTCGACCAGGGCTATGGCGGCATCGACAGCCTTTCTTAAGGGGATTCCCCTGGACGCTATTTGCAAAGCGGCCATTTGGAAGAATCCTCAGACATTTGTGTCGCATTATAGACTGAACACCAGGTATACACCTGACATGGCCTTTGGGAGGGCAGTTTTGGGCTCATGCCCGCCTTAATTTTTGCAGATTGCTTTATCGGTACCGAGTGTTCCTTCGATACCGTGTGTTACTGTGAATGTTATTACCATGTTATTACTTGAATCTCTCTACCGGTGAATGTATTTGCACCTTTACACTTGATGCCTTACTGCCTGAAGCGCAGGCAACCATTGCACTATGGCCTAATGGGCTCATCACGGGTATTCTGTGTCTTTATCGATGGCTTTGCCTTGCAAATGTGTTGTGCACTTGTTAGCAACTGTTTTTTGTATTACTGCTTAATGTGCCCTCATTATAATGAGTGTAGTCGATAATCACCATGTGTTTATTTCAAGGGTCAATAATTTATTCCATTGTTGGTCACCGTCACGTGGCCGGGAGGATCACGTACTCCCATAAGTTTATGCACTGTGCCCTTCTTTGGAAGTGTTTGCAACCTCTTGTTATGCACTTTGCCCTTCTTCGGAAGTGATTACAATCTCTTGTTGGTAACTGTTTGTTGCACTTAATAAAATTGTTTGGCCCTTGACTTTAATGGTCGGTTTGCTTGCTTCCCGCCTCCGGGACCTGAGCTTGCTAGTCTCCACAAGTGTGCATTCGCAGAGACCACGAAGAAAAATGGTAGGTTACATACCTGTGACCATCTTTCTTCGAGTGGTGCTCTGCGAATTCACACTAACCCGCCCAGCCTCCCCTCTAAGCAAACCTCCAATTTCTCGCTACCGTGGCGGCGTAGGAATTGGATCGGTGTGCGCGAGGGCGCCCTTTTATCCCCTGCCGGGGCTGGGCGGGGTTACCGCCAAAACTTGAAAAGTTTTAAAATGAAGAAGTTTCCGTTGGAGCCCGCGCAGGCGCAGTCTCTCCACAAGTGTGAATTCGCAGAGCACCACTCGAAGAAAGATGGTCACAGGTATGTAACCTACCAATAATCCAGTTCAATATGAATTTCATACAGCTGTGTGTCTCAGAGCAGAAGATTTGTGGAATCATAGCAAGCTGTTAGCTATTTCATTTGCTATTTTTGCATTTTTACTCCCAGGAAAGTAGGCTTTCTTCCCACAAAATCACATGGCTAGCTTTGGGTACTGTGCATTTTTTCTTAAGTCCATAGGCATTGGTATCCTTTTCTCTGTGGATTGATCAGCCCATACAATCACATAGTTTCATTATATTTCACACTGAAACCATCTAGTATGACATCTGGGCAAGAAATAAAACTATTATGATTATGATTGTATCTGATAAAAGGATTTTGAGCATCCCTTTACTTGCCTGGGACATGAAATGGTGCTGCAGTTACTCCAATTCCTGGTGTCACCATTCTTGCAGATTGGAATGTATATTGCGTGTTTCCAGTTTATGAGCCATTGTTTTGTTTTCCATATTTGTTGACAGCTTTTAGTTAGAAGTATGGTAGATTCGATCTCTGTACATTGAAGCAGCTCGATTGCTATACCATCTGTGTCTGGTGATTTATTTCTCCCAAATTTTTTCTCCCAAATGCTTTTAGTGCAACTTCCACTTTAATTTTTAAAAGCTTTTAAAAATGACCAAATATTTTAATTTCAGTCAAAATATTCAAATTGTTTGCATTATATTATTTGTGGGTATGTATTAATCTTAAATTAAGCAAGTGGGGTTTATATATCTATGGAATGTCCAGAATGGGAGAAAGAACTCTTGTCTGCTGGAGGCAAGTGTGAGTGTTGCATTTAGCCAGGTTGGTTAGCATTGAATGGCCCTGCAGCTTCAAAGCCTGGCTGCTTCCTGCCTGGAGGATCCTTTGTAAGGAGGTATTAGCTGGCCCTGATTGTTTCATGTCTCAAATTCCCCTGTTTTCTGAGTGTTGTTCTTTATGTACTGTCCTGATTTCAGAGTGTTTCATACTGGTAGCCAGATGTTGTTCATTTTCATGGTTTCCTCCTTTGTGTTGAAACTGTCCACATCGTTGTGGATTTTGATGGCTTCTCTGTGTAGTCTGACATAGTGGTTGTTAGAGTGGTCCAGTATTTCTATGTTCTCAAATAATATGCTGTGTCCAGGTTGGTTCACCAAATGCTATGGCTGACTTCTCTGGTTGAATAAATCTGTTTTGATTGGATAGATTTAAATTGCATTTTCTTGTAAATTTAATTTAAAAAAGTTTTAAAAATTCCCAAAGCCTTTTAAATTGCAGGTAATCCAAAAAAGGTAAAAGGTAAAGGTTGAGTCCAGTTGTGTCCGACTCTGGAGGTTGGTGCTGATTTCCATTTTTAAGATGAAGAGCCAGCATTGTCCACAGATGCCTCTAAGGTCATGTAGTTGGCATGATTGCATGGCAGGTCATTACCTTCCCGCCCAATTGGTACCTATTGATGTACTGACATTTGTATGTTTTTGAAGCCTGGTTGGCAGAAGCTGGGGCTAACAGTGGGAGCTCACACTGCTCCCTGGATTCCAACCTGCGACCGTTTGGTCAGCAAGTTCAGCAGCTTAGCACTTTAACACACTGCGCCACTGGAGGCTAAAAAAAAAGTTCTTGAAATCACGCAGTAATGGATAAATGGAACTTCATTCAATTACAGATTAATTATCTTGCCAACTCTGCCTTTCTCATTTACAGAAAATAAAGTTGAAATTGGTTGTTGACTCTAGTTGAATCCGGTTACCCTTATGATTGAAACAGGAAATACATTCATTTTAATATAATTCAAATAGTATCATTTGGGGAAGTTATAAAGAGCTGGGCCTGAGTGAATTATATGTATGTTTTTTCCTAGTGCGGAAGGGACGTGCTCTGTTTCTGCAGCAGAGAGATGCCTGCTGGTTCTGTCTAAAATGATGAAAGCACAGAACAGTGAAGAGCAAACAACAAAAAAAGTTCACAACTGATCAGTGATGATGAGAGGACTCCAACTGGGATCTCTAGAGAGCGATGATAAAGAATTAAAATCTCAGAATTTTTTAAAGCTAACAAATGAAGCTTCTTTATTCAACATAAAATGGGATAAAAAGGGGTACTGTTAAATAGAGCTAATACTAATCTCCAAGCAATAGTCCTGCTGCTTCCAATACAGGAAAGAGAAGGGGGAAAGTCAAGATTTTTTTCAAACCAGACAAAATCCCTGCTCTCAAATGAAGTTACAAGCAAAGTTGTGCATTCGGGGTAAACCTTGACCTGTTTTGTGTCCTGGCTTTTGTGGATCCATTTCTTTGAAACCTCCCAAAATCGGGAGAGCAGAAATCTGTTTTCACTCTGGGGTGTGGAAAGATCCTTTTTCTATCAACCCATAATGGCAGGGGGCTTCCCACCCAGGCTCCCCTTCCCAGCGTGCACTTTAAGGAGACTTCCTCTTACCTGCTGTTTCTACTCTAGAATAATAATAATAATAATAATAATAATAATAATAATAATAATCTTTATTTGTACCCTGCGACCATCTCCCCAATGGGGACTCGGGGCGGCTAACATGAGGCCAAGCCCAAAAAATCCAATACAATGCAATAACATACAGAATGCAAAAAACAAAACTTACATCAGAAAATAAATTACAGTAGCAAAGCAAAACAGTAAAGCAAATTAACATAATATAAAATCGAACAGGATGGTCAAGCCAAATGGACGAGATAAAATGATAAAACCCTGGGTAAAGTAGGAGTAGAGAAATGTGAGGGGATCCCAAGAAAACAGTGGGGTGAGGCTTTGAGGTTAGGGCGGGGGAAAGAGCATAATAGGGGCAACACTAAAGATGGGGCGAACAGAAGTGGGATGAATGGTCAATCTCCAAAGGCACAATGGAAGAGCCAGCTTTTCAGGGGTTTTTTTTTTGAAGTCTGCTAAGGAGCGGGCTTGCCTAATCTCACCAGACAGTGAGTTCCAAAGACAGGGAGCCACAGTGGAGAAGACTTTCTCCCTCGTTCCCACAAGTCTTGCCTGTGATAATGAAAGAGGCGAAAGGAGGGCTTCCCCTGAGGATTATAGAGAACATGCAGGTTGGTGGTAGGAGAGGTGGTCACAAAGATAGGCGGGTACCAAACCATTCAGGGCTTTATAGATTGTGCCCGGAAGATGACCGGCAGCCAGTAGAGCTCCTTAAACAGGAGGGTTGTCCATTCCCTGTAATTCGCACCAGTTATTAATCTGGCTGCCGAATGCTGGACCAATTGAAGTTTCCAGGCCGTCTTCAAGGGAAGCCCCACGTAGAGTGCATTGCAATAATCCAGTCTAGAGGTAACTAAGGCATGGACCACCATGGTCAGGCACTCGGTTGCAGGTACTGGCAGGTGCGGGCGCTTTCTGGGCTTGCATGCTACACACACACTCTCTTTCCAAGGCAATGAGGCAAGTTCTGGGAGGTGCTTGGCTGCAGGCAAGCACGCTTTCTTCTCCCGGGCTACATCACACCAGCCAGCCATACAATCTCCAAGGCATTTTAGGAGGCTTACCACTTTCAGGTAAGGAAGAGCAATGACCTCCTGGAAGAGGAGAGTAACTATGAGATGGCGAACGCTGAGCGTTAATTAGGTGAAATCGGTTTTATTGGTTTTATTGGTTTTATTGTTGCAATGTAGAAATTGATTGTTAACTGTTTAATTGCTGCTATATTGTTTTTATTCTACTCTTATGTTGACGCTGGCATTGAATTGTGCCTTTGTAAGCCGCCCTGAGTCCCCTCCGGGATGAGAAGGGCGGGGTAGAAATAACCAAAATAAATAAATAAATAATTTTCCGGGAATGAGGGTTTCCTTTTTGTTTACTGGGGGATTAATAATAAAAAGATTAATTGGTGATGCTAAAAAGCAGGCCAGGAGCCAGGATCTGCTCTTACTTGCTTTCATGTCAAGCTGATATTCATACCGAGAGGGGCCGTCCTGTTCTGTGTTCCCAAAATACTGAAAGAAATTAATGAAACGTGATAAACAAATTCCACGCACAACTCTAATACCAAGATCAGAGGGGGCAATTGTGACCCTTTCAATGTTCCTGCAAACTTATCAATGGGAAGATATTGGGTAAACTGGGAAGGACAATGGGTTTATGTCTGTCATTACCAGCTGTTACAAGATGTTGTTCTGCGACATCAAAATGCATTGTACCTAGAGCCAGCCAAATGTCATATAGTGAAGAGCCACCTTAATATGTGGAAGGATCTGTATCATACTCAGATTACACTACATTGTCAAGTTCTGTCGAAGCATACTGGGATGTAGGGTTATTGGAGAACGTAACAAGCAGGCAATTCATTTAGAGTCTTTTGAGTTCTACTGCCCAAAATGTGTGATGGATATTTCATTGTTGAGCACTGAATCTGAAGTAAACAAAATAATGTATCCAGTGGGTTGCTGTAAGTTTTTTGGGCTGTATGGCCATGTTCCAGAAGCATTCTCTCCTGACATTTCACCTGCATCTATGGAACCATAGATGCAGATGAAACATCACAAGAGAATCAGGCATGTAGCCGGGGGGGGGGGGGGGGGGGCGCTGGAGGCTCAGCCCCCCCCCCCCGAAATTCTCATGTTGGTCCGAGAAGGCCTTACTGGTACATTATTTAAACTGTTATGTTTATTCATATCATGATCTGATCACCATGCTCAATATATCCCTTATGCATGGGGGTATTGGGGTAACGATACAAAAGGTTTGCTAGGGTAGACCCTCTTTCACTCAGACTCAGCTCCCCCCCCCCCCCCAAAAATAAAATCCTGACTATGGGCCTGGAGAGAATGCTTCTGGAACATGGCCATACAACCCAAAAAACTGACAGCAACCCAGTGATTCCAACCATGAAAGCATTCGACAATACAACGTATCCAGTGCTATGCACTAAACTGACTGGATACTTTTTATCTTCCACAGTTCTGTCTATATGAGTACAGGTTGAATATTCCTTATTTGAAATGCTAGGGACCAGAAGCATTTTGTATTTCAGATTCTGGAATACCTGTACTTGCATACATACACATCATGAGATTGGAATGGGACCCATGTCTAAGCATGAAATTAATTTATGATTTATATACAACTTACACACTTAGCCTGAAGGTAATTTAATATAACAGTTTAAATAATTTTGCCTATGAAACAAAGCTTGTGCACAATGAACTATCAGAAAGCAAAGGTCTTACTATCTCAGCCTCCTATGTGGACAATTTCAGATTTTGCAATATTTTGGATTTCAAAATTCTGAATAAGGGGTGGTCAATCTGTATTAAGATGTATTTGGTGTTTCAGGGCAGGAGTCTTTCGAAGTGTGACCTATTTCCAGATCATGAACCAGCACATGAAAATATTTAATGTGTCTACAAAGGCTTTATCTATATATAATCTTGAAAAATAATTTTGAAAATGCTTTTTATACTGTGATTCAGAAGATAAAGGATAGATTCAGCTGGGACATCTCCTCCCTTGCCTAGCATTAGCTTTTCTATGTGATCACTCAAAGCTGAAGCCCGAAGAATGAATTTAGCCAGAGCTTGGAAAAGACACTTTTCTAAGCTCTGGAAATCATAATGTAATAGGAATTAGTATAATTTGTGTATTTTGTGCATATTAAAATGTCTTGATATTGGCTCATTCTTCCCCTCCCACTAAATACCTATGGCCTTCCACAGATCTGCAGAATAATCCCCATGCCACTTCATTCCCCCAGCTATAGCTGATTTGAAAAATAAACTCAAATGTATAAATTGGGTGATTGCAATGACTTAACTAATACCGAAGCACCATTTATATGTAAAAGTCTCTTAATAACCTGAATTTGAGTGTACTTTACAATACTCCAAGTATATCATGCCGTGCTATTTTGTAACTTCAATTTCCAGCTAACGAGGAGTTCCTCTAATGAAAATAATGATTTTTTCATGCTGTACCAGATGGTAATTTGAAGCATTTCAATTAAACAAACCATCTCATTAGAGCGCCTTGATAATGCAGTTGAGGTTTTCTTTGATATGGTCAGAAATATCTCACATGCTTTTGGGATGCAATCAAAACTCTCCAATAAACTTGTTGCTGAAAAGACAGCTGCCTTGGACATGTACTTTCATAGCAATCAAATGACCTAGTTTAGAAGTGTTTGAAGCCATTTCAAGTGGAATAGGAACAAATTAACCTTGTTTAACAAGTAGCGTTCAATTTGTGCTCTAACGCTCTTTTGAGCTCGGTCTGTGTGTTATTTTATTTCTCCTCTTACATAATGCATACTCCTCAAGCTTACATTAAGAACGGTGTGCCTCATGTGGTACTCCCCCAATGATTACGCAGTGGCACTATTTTCTCTTGAGCCACTGGATTCAAACTATGGGCATTATTTCTTCTCTGTGTTCATGTTGGAGGCTGAAGTCAGGCCCACAATTTGTCCACAAAACAAAACACATAATAGCATATCCATACTGTGTGTGGAGCCCCCGGTGGCGCAGTGGGTTAAAGCACTGAGCTGCTGAGCTTGTTGATCGAAAGGTCGCAGGTTCGATTCCGGGGAGCGGCGAGAGCTTCCGCTGTCAGTCCTAGCTTCTGCCAACCTAGCAGTTCGAAAATATGCAAATATGAGTAGATCAATAGGTACCGCTCCGGCGGGAAGGTAACGGCGCTCCATGCAGTCATGCTGGCCACATGACCTTGGAGGTGTCTACGGACAACGCCGGCTCTTCGGCTTAGAAATGGAGATGAGCACCACACCCTAGAGTCAGACATGACTGGACTTAATGTCAGGGGACTACCTTTACCTTTATACTGTGTGTATGTGTGTGCTTGTGTATGTATAGGTTAAAGGTAAAGGTTTTCCCCAGACATTAAATCCAGTTGTGTCCGACTCTGGGACTCTGGTGATCATCTCCATTTCTTAGCCTAAGAGCCAGTGTTGTCCATAGACACCTTCTAGGTCATGTGGCCACTGGCATGACTGAATGGAGCGCCCTTACCTTCCCGCCAGAGTGGTACCTATTGCTCTACTCACATTTGCATGTTTTTGAACTGCTATATAAATTGAAAATAATATTTTATCTATCTTTTACAACTTGGCAACATACACATGTTGACAGAGCAACAGTAAGTACGTTTGGGTGTGTGAAGTTGTGAAAATATAGTGGAATTAATGCACATGCAATATCATCCCTACAATAACCCCTCAAGACATGCACTCCAACAGAGCCACTTATTTCCCATGTGACTGTGTGTATTTGAGGGAAGAGTTGAAGAAATACAGAAAAATTAACATACATGTAGGTGCTCTCCACAACTTCCTTTCAACACAGACATTGACATATCCACACCCGTGTGTGTGTGTGTGTGTGTGAGAGAGAGAGAGAGAGAGAGAGAGAGTGCATGTACTACATCTCCCTGCAAAGAAAGAAGCAGAAAAAGAGGGAGGGAAGGTTGGCCACAGCAATGCGTGGCGAGTCCAGCTAGTCACCCCCCCCACAAAAAACCCATTACAACGCATGTGCATAACCACATAAATACACAAATATACACCCACAAAACACATATACACAGACTGGGCCACAGCAACGCATGGCAGGGGGCAGCTAGTAATTAATATTTCTATCTGTCCACTCTTATTCTATGCTACATTCACAATACCCAAGAGATATTCTAAAGGTGGGTTGATTATATTAGTCAGCAGCAGTCCACACTATGAGAACCAGTGATCAAGAAATATACTTCTAAGGCTCGTTGCAGAATGTTTTTTCCCCTGTCCCACAAGCATTATAGGTGCAGTTTATAAAGGCATATTTTCCAAGCTTTGATTCAGAGAATAACCACATGCCACCAGAGATACATTTTTCTTTTCCATCTTTTCCTTTCCCAGCATAAATGGTTCTTAAGATGTATCTGTACTATATAAATAGGGGACCCAGTGGTGTAGTGGATTTAACTGCTGAGCTGCTGAACTTGCTGACTGAATAGTCACTGGTTCAAATCTGGGGAGCAGCATGAGCTCCCGCTGTTAGTCCCAGCTTCTGCCAACCTAGCAGTTAAAAACATACAAATGTGAGTAGATCAATGGGTACTACTCCGATGGGAAGTTAACGGCGCTCCATGCAGTCATGTTGGCCTCATGACTTTGGAGGGGTCATGTGGCCAACATGACTGCATGGAGATGAGCACCAATCCTCAAAGTAGGACACGACTGGACTTAATGGCAGGGGAAAACCTTTACCTATACTATACAACTATTGCAGTTTGGCATTAGTGTAACTGCCAGTGTTCAATGCTATGAAATCCTGGGATATGTAGTTTGGAGAGGCACCAAAGACCTTGTAAAACTACAACTCTAATGATTCCATAATATTGAACCATGGCAGTTAAAGTGGCATCAAACTGCACTATTTCTGCAGGGCATCCTCAGTTAAGTGATCATTTGGTTTGCTTAAACTATGGCAATCAGCAAGTTCCAGTGATATTTTGATACATATATTCCTCAGTTGTGCTGTGTTATTTACCTTTCCTCAGTATAAATTTAGTATCTGTTTTAGCCATGTCAGTTCACTTGTTCAAAGCAGAAAATAGCATTCTGGTTTAAGAAAAGACCTTCCATATTAGCACATATATCACAAAATCTTTGTACATAGAATGGAGTTCCCCGGGGAGATAGGGTGGAATATAAATAAAGTATTATGGTTGTGATGATGATGATGATGATGATGATGATGATGATGATGATGATTATTATTATTATTATTATAGAATTACACATTCCTGTGGAAAATTCTAAGGCAAGTTCATGTAGGCATTTGCTATTTTGACTGGGCTTGATCCCTTCCCTTGAAGAGTTCAGGTAGCCCATTACCACTGAGTTGTAGCTCTGCATTGCTGGAGAAGGAAGTTGGCAATAATTAAGGACTAGCTGCCTGCAGAGAAGATTATATGTCATTAGTGATCATCTCATTGGGGTACAACTAATAAGTGTCTGAATAACCCCACAGGTCTCAGGATCACAGTTTGTAAATGACAGCATTAAATTAGGGGTAGGCAAGGTTAGCTTGTCAATCATTAGCAAAATGGAAAAGCAACAAATTAGCCAAGAATCCGGCTTGGAAAGCAGATACAGTTGATTCCTTCCTCTGAAATACTGTACAAAAGGTAGTGGCAGGATTTTCACCTCCACCTGCATATTTTTATAGTGAGGAAATGCAATCCTGCTTACACCTTACAGATTTTTGTGTATGTAATATTTACTGTTTGAGCCCCCTTATTTATTTGTTTATTTGTTTGTTTCACATATTGTATCCTGTTCTTCTCACTCCCGAGGGGGGACTCAGGGAACGATTTGGTGCCATCAAACAGATTCATAAATAACAATTGCAATAAAAACCATAATTAAAACATTAAATTATTAAAACATTCATTTAAAATCATTTAAAATCACGCAAATTGAAATCATAATACAGGTCAAACCAATTGACAGTGACATAGGGTCAGTATCAATTTCATGCTCTCTGTGTACCACTCTGGTGAGCAACTTGATTGCCGCCCATTGGACTAGTTGAAGCTTCCAAACAGTCTTCAGAGGCAACCCCACATAGAGTGTGTTGCGGTAATCTATTCGGGATGTAACAAGAGTGTGGACTACTGTGGCCAAGTAAGACTTCCCAAGTAAAGAAGAGAAAAATGGGGCATATTTTGCTTGCAGAGAACTCCGTGTGCTCCTCAGCCTTAACACAATTAGATTTGTGAGATATATAGACATCCATCCAGATTTGTGGTTTTGACTTTGGCAGATTTGATTATTCATAGAATCATAGAATCATAGAATCAAAGAGTTGGAAGAGACCTCATGGGCCATCCAGTCCAACCCCCTGCCAAGAAGCAGGAATATTGCATTCAAATCACCCCTGACAGATGGCCATCCAGCCTCTGTTTAAAAGCTTCCAAAGAAGGAGCCTCCACCACACTCCGGGGCAGAGAGTTCCACTGCTGAACGACTCTCACAGTCAGGAAGTTCTTCCTCATGTTCAGATGGAATCTCCTCTCTTGTAGTTTGAAGCCATTGTTCCGCGTCCTAGTCTCCAAGGAAGCAGAAAACAAGCTTGCTCCCTCCTCCCTGTGGCTTCCTCTCACATATTTATACATGGCTATCATATCTCCTCTCAGCCTTCTCTTCTTCAGGCTAAACATGCCCAGTTCCCTAAGCCACTCCTCATAGGGCTTGTTCTCCAGACCCTTGATCATTTTAGTCGCTCTCCTCTGGACACATTCCAGCTTGTCAATATCTCTCTTGAATTGTGGTGCCCAGAATTGGACACAATATTCCAGATGTGGTCTAACCAAAGCAGAATAGAGAATAGTAATGGATTTATTCAAAAATAGTTTCTCGAGGAATCTCTAGCTCCTCCAGTGTAAATTTATGGAAAACTTCCTCCACTCATGATGAAGAATTTAGAGATTTCAAGAGAGGACATCTCTCTAGGGATCTCTAGATCAATGTATTGACGAAGGCTTTCATGGCTGGAATCACTCAGTTCTTGTGGGTTTTTTTGGGCTATATGGCCATGTTCTAGAGGCATTTCTCCTGACGTTTCGCCTGTATCTATGGCAAGCCTCCTCAGAGGTGAGGTCTGCTGGAACTGCAGCAGACCTCACCTCTGAGGATGCTTGCCATAGATACAGGCGAAACGTCAGGAGAAATGCCTCTAGAACATGGCCATATAGCCCGAAAAAACCCACAAGAACTGAGATCTCTAGATCTTTCAACATAATTATGTGGTCACATTCCAGCAGAGACTGAACATAGAGTTGTGCAGGAAATCCCAGAAAGTCATAGCAAGGTGTTTACTCGGGTTAAAAAAAAGCAGTTTCTTTATTTGTAGTTTCTGACTTTCATGGGGGGTCTTCTGCTGCTAACCCATTTGTAAGACTGGCTAGAGATGTAATTTTAATTGCATTTGAAAAGTCTTTGTAGGAATCTACACTACACTGCTGAGGAACTGTATATGGTACTTTGACTATCTCTCTAGTCAGGAATTTAAAGAGTTAGATTTCCTCTTTCTATTTGCTGCCGAACCCTTCTACCCCAACATTGAGCCTCCCTAAGTGATATTGTTTGCATTTTCCTTTTCAAAATGTTAAGAGCAAAGATGTCTTTAATCAGACTGACCCCTATTTCTTTTATGGAGGATACTGGGTAAATGGAGGTCACTTCAAATCTATTTGAACTGAAACTTTGCAACTTCTTTGGATGCAGTTTGAAAATGAGTAAACACATCTTTGCTTGGAGATGCAGATCGGCACTTATCTAAGAGTACAAGTTCTCATTTCTACCACAAACTCATTTCCTTTCTTTTCAAAGAAAACTCTATGTCCAATTTGGCAGTGTCCCTTTAATGAAAATTTAATACTTTCCTTCCATCTCCTCCAAGCTCTTAAGAACTCAGAGGCTTTTAAATAGAAAAAGAGTCATTAGCGTTGCCACTTTCTTTTTGGTTTTTCTTCAGGGAGGAAGTTTGACCTGAGGTGCCACGTTAATTTGATTCCTTTTTACTCTCTCCTAGCAATAGCCTCTCCAGTCTTTCTGTTGTTGTTGTGTTTGTTGTCAACTGTAGGGGGAAGGGGAAATTATAGGGCACATTATAATTTGCCCAGTTTGGTTTATTTAAATCCATGGCTGATGCTTTTTTAAAAACTAAAGACACCAATAGATGATCTGTGATTTTTTCCCTCCTAATATGGTATAAGTTAAAACAAAAAAGCAAAAATAATCTGTAATACGATTTTTTCAATAAGCATTCTACAACAATCCAACTAAAGCATTAATTGAAAAGAATGTAAACACATTAATACATGTTATATATTAAAAATAGCACACATGTTGCATATCCTTCTACCTCACCCTGTTATGTGCTGCAACTCTATATAAATAATAAGATCTTTTATGCTCTCCAGTATTTCACAGCTGAAAACTGAGACAAATAAGATCAAAGTGTGGTCAAAATAGCAAACCTTACTGATGAAGAAGGTCATGAGCTAGGAAAGGCTGCAGCAGTTTGCTTTTACCATAGTCTACAGGGAAGGGCAAGATTCTGTCCTGCTTCCCACCCCTTCCCCCACTAAAAGTGCAACTACACTGTAGAACTAATGCAATCTCACACCACTTTAACTGCCAAGATCACGGGAGTTGCAGTTTGGTGAATCACTTTGGCAGAGAAGGCTAAAGAGCATGGCAAACTGTCACTCCCATAATTCCATATCATTGAGCCATGGCAGTTAAATTGGTGTCAAACTGCATTAATTCTACAGGACAGGTGCAGCCTGTGTTAACTGAGTGCAAACAACCTTTGTATTGTCAACTCATTTTGCACAAATGGAACTAAGACAGGACAAAGGGGTAGCATGGGAGAGGAAGAGAAAAACTGGGACATTTTTAAAGCAATCAGAAAAATGAGGTGGTAGATGGTTTATTTGGAATCTCTCTGCCAAACTGGTGATGACATAGTTGGTAACTATGATATTTCATGCAAACTATGTGCCACAAGCTATGGTCTTTCTCTGTGCAGTTCTCGGAGGCTGTAATAAGACCACTTCTTTTTTTTAAAAAAAACCCTTCCCTAGACCCACAGTACTGGGCTACTACAATCTTCAATCTCCCATTTTTGGCTAGGGTAATGGAGCATTGGGTAGCTTCACGATGTCAAGGGTTCCTGGATGAAGTGGGTTATCTAGATCCAATCTGGTTTCATTATGGGACAGAGACAGCTGTGGTGGCCTTGGTGGATGACCTATGCAGAGAACTTGATGGGGGAATGTGTATCTGTTGGTTCTCCTGGACCTTTCAGCAGCTTTTGACCATGGTATCCTGAGTCCTTTTTCTAAGATGAGGCTTTTGGGGTACTGTTCTTCAGTGGCTCCATTCTTTCTTGGAAGACGTTCTCAGCCTTAACACAATTGGATTTGAAGGTGGTGCTGGGGGGATTTCTATTCAACTCGTAGGCCACTGGCCTGTGGGGTCCCTCAGGGCTTTGTGTTGTCCCCCATGCTGTTCAACATAAACATGAAACAGCTGGGAGAAATCATCTGGAGTTTTGGAATGCAGTGTCACCGATACTTAACTGTTTTTTATTTTTTGTATTTACTTTATTTTAAATTGATCAAAGTGTGTGACTGTTAGCTACTGGAGAGGAAGACAGGGTATAAATAAAGTAAATAATAATAATAGCAGATGATACCCAACTCTATTTTTCCTTTCCACCTAATTCCAAGGAAGCATTTTCTGACAGCTGTGATTGACTGGATGAGGGTAAACAAATTGAAACTTAATCCAGACAAGACAGAGGTACTCCTGATCAGTTGTAAGACAAATCTAGGAATAGGGAGTCAGCTTGTATTAGATGGGTTCACACTCCCCCTGAAAACACAGGATTGCAGTTTGGGGTTACTTCTAGATTCGGCTCTGAACCTGAAGGCTCAGGTGTCAGCAGTGACCAGGAGTGCTTTTGCACAATTAAAGCTAGTGCACCAACTGTGACCATTCCTAGAGAAATCGGATCTGGCCATGGTGGTACATGCCTTGGTTACATCCCATTTGGACTACTGTAATGTGCTCTATGTAGAGCTGCCTTTGAAAAGTGCTTGGAAATTTCAGTTGGTCCTAAGAGCAGCAGCCAGACTGCTAACTGGGGCAGGGCTTTAAAAACCTTTTCAACTCATGAATCCTTTAGGCTCAAGACATTTTTACATGATCCCAGGTATATGGGTTCATAAAATTGGTATAAAAGTCAAACATGTATTAAAAATAAATAAAAGCTTCCTAAACAGGCCTATTTTCCTTTATGTGGTATGTAGCTGACGCATTTTCTGCAGAACCCACTGTAAACACTGTATGTTGTTGCTAATATACTTGTGTAAATAAGTGATGTTCAGAAACTTTTTACTATTGCCATTTTTTGTGATCCCAACATTGAACTAAGGGGACCCCATTTAGAGTTGGGATCCATAGTTTAAGAAGAAATGGTCTAAAGCGTCTCTCAGCCTATTTATGCTATGTACATGAAGGTGTCCCATGTTGGCCTCATACAATCCATATACAAAAATCACTTGTAACTTATATTTCTTAGTTTCAGCCTCTACAAATGAAAACTGTGGGGAAAGTACTGGAAAGTTCACAAGCAAATCTATAAGATATTGATTCTGGTTGCACACAATGAACTACCCAAGAAACCTGGGTCAACTTATTCAAAGGTTACAGAGATTTTTTTGGATAACCCCCCCTCCCCCCCGAATATAACAGCCCACAAGGTTAGCCAGTGGCCCTGCTAGCTAAGTTGGGTGGGAAATTTGGGGAACTTTTTCCCCATAAAGTTGCTTTTCCAAGCTCTGAACATATCATTAAAAATCCCAGAAAGTTCTAGTTAACTATCACTAGTTTTGCAGGCTTATCTCAGAAACATTTTTCAACCTTCATTATAGTTTTAATATTTGTTGAGTAGTAAATAATTAAAAAAAATAAAATTCTAGCTATCTAATTCTTGTTCTTTTCTTGACAGACATGGATGTGGAGCAAAGAGAAAGGCAGCTGTCTATTGCACATTATTAATCTAGTAATGTATATGCTTAATTGCCAGGGGTAAGAAAGAGCCGCTCTGCTCCCTTCAAATGATGAAAACATGAAGTGATCAAAATAGAAGTGGGTTTTTTTAATCCTCTAGGCATTAAGAACTTAAACACAAAACACATGACTCATTATATCAAGCCAACTCTTAAGGGTAAATATTCTGTGTGGGGAATTCATTTCTGTTAATTGGAGTTGTGGGCTTAATTCCCAGAACGCAGTACAGAACGGAAAATATACCCTTTGTTTTAATATTGAAACAGAGAAGAGGCAGTTTAATGGTCTGGGGAAGTTTGATTGTTCTGCCATGTGTGCAACAGGGCACACAATTCTTCATGCTAAAAATAAAAGTCTTCATTCCTTCAATCACTGGTTTTTAAATAAAGTCTAGAAAGCTGCACCCACAGCTTTGGGGGCCTAAACAGTGGGTAACATTAAATATTTCACTGCATATAATTATGATAATTGAGCCCTCGGTGGCGCAATGAGTTAAATCTTTGTGCTGGCAGGACTGTTGACCAACAGGTCAGCAGTTCGAATCTGAGGAGAGCAGGTTGAGCTCCCTCTGTCAGCTCCAGTTCCTCATGCGGGGACATAAGAAAAGCCATCCACAAGGATGCTAAAACATCAAACATCTAGGTGTACCCTGGGCAAAGTCCTTGCAGGCGGCCAGTTCTCTCACACCAGAAGCAACTTGCAGTTTCTCAGTTCACTCCTGACATGAAAAAAAGGATAACAATCTCCATAGGCACATACACTTCCAGGAAAGCTGAAAAATGCAGGCAGTTGTGCTGATGCATATCAATAAACCAGCATCAACATTCAACCGCCCTGAGTCTCCTCAGGGAGATAGGATGGGTTATAAATAAAATTTATTTATTTATTTATTTATTTATATTTTTATCTCCATGAGCTCTTTTGCCAAGCCAATTGATTTTAATTGACCAATCAATATCAAATCACTCCATGATGTTTTGTATTGCAACAGGGATTGCTCACACCGAAAGAACACCAATTCTCTATGAATCCTCTAGCACAACCCTATGACCAATTTCTGATGGAAATATCACATTGGTGGACCTAAAGATTCCTAGGAAAAAATTATCTCTAGGAAAAAATTATCTCTAGGTTTATGTCAAGGGTAAGTTGACCAATAGTGCCATACTGGAGGACCTAGAATTTCTATAGAGGCCTTTTTAATACTATCCATGAATAACCGGATCCTCAAATGTCAAACTCACAAATATGGAGGGCCAACTTGTTCAAATATGTCTGTTTTCATTCATGAAAAGATGGAAGATATGGTTCTTTTTACTCACCATTTTTTATTTTTGCCTTCATCTTGTTCTACCTATCAGTGTACCTTGGTCAATTAAAGCAACTGAGGAATTGCCTGCTTTCTCTGCTTGGGCTAATGTTGAGTGTGGTTTCATCTTCTCCATTTGGTTCACTTCATCCACCAGTTTTGATGGAAGTGACCCTACACTATAGCATCTGTCTCACTTTTTGTCAACAGGTCACAATCCCAGTGTAAAGATTTGCTCACATTTACTATCACAGATTCCCATCTGTTAGCTCCAGATTCCCATGCGTGGACATGAGAGAAGCCTCACATAGGATGGTAAAACATCCGGGCGTCCCCTGGGCAACGTCTCTGCAGACAGCCAGTTATCTCACACCAGAAGCGACTTGCAGTTTCTCAAGTCACTCCTGACACGATTATATAAATAAATAAATAAATAAATAATACTGTTATTTCATTCTTAACATTTGTACATTAGTGTTTTAGCTTGATCTCTTAACATTATAGTAAGCAACCGTGAATCAAGGTATTGTTGAAGGCTTTCATGGCCGGAATCACTGGGTTGTTGTGAGTTTTCCAGGCTGTATGGCCATGTTCCAGAAGCATTCTTTTCTGACATTTCACCTGCATCTATGGCAGGCATCTTCAGAGGTTGTGAAGTCTCACAACCTCTGAGGATGCCTGCCATAGATGCAGGTGAAACGTCAGGAGAGAATGCTTCTGGAACATGACATACAGCCTGGAGAACTCACAACAACCCAACCATGAATCCCATTTTGGGAGACATGATGGGATATAAATTAAATAAAGAATTTATATAAAGAATTTGCGGATTTGACTTTGCAGATTTGATTATTTGGGGATTTGATTGAGATGTTCCCTATAGGATCCCCAGTCAACTCTGTGGGATGACAAACCCCATTTAGCCAAATGTTACTAAAAACACGCATGCTTACCAAGATAGGTTTGCTTTAGAGTTGTCTTAAGTTGGAAATGTCTTGAAGGCAGATAACAATAATGAGAAAAAGATAAATAAATAAAGTGCTTGTATTAGCATAACTAAGATCAGATTTTTTTTTCAAAAATCTTGTACTACCTTTTGACATTGGGTTTCAAAGTGTTTTGCTTTCTTGCAAACAAAGTAACCCTTTTAATTGGGCCTGATTGATAATTTCGGCATCTTTTGATTTAGGGTTGTCGCTTCCTTGGAACTACTGCCTCTTTCTGGCTCTCTGATGACGTCTTGAAATGGTTGGATCACTAGCCCAAAGAGAACATGGCATACTGTAAATCTGTATGAGAGCGATAAAGAAGCAATCCTTGAAGTATAGGCCACAGGTCAACCATCTCACATAACTCCTTCTAATAGCTGATCCTCCTTGCTTCATTAATTGCCACCAGTATAATCCACAAAGTAACAGATAAACCCAGACTAGCCTTGCATGTTCTTGTCAGTAAAAGGAATGTTCACAGCGCTATGAACTGCTCAGAGAAATAAGCTGAAGGGATGTGCTTAAATGACTTGTAACCCCCTTAGAGGAAAACCTTTCTCTGTCTCCACAGTTATCTCCACATGAGGGGCAAAAATACTTTTTTAAAAAAGCACGTGCTTTATTTGTGAGCAGTTTTGTCACCATTATCTCCAAACACCATGTTCATAATACTATAATAGAAATTTGCCTCCTAAGAAAGATCCTATCTTTTCCAGCCTTTTTATCCTAATGTAGCATTATTTTCCATACCTAAAATTCAAACAAGTACTTGTAGAAGTCAAGAAAAGTTTTGCTTCTATCTTTCGCTTGGACGTTCCATTCCAATTATTTTTCCAGAAGCTATTCTGAAGTAACATTCAACAGTTATGACAGAGATGTTGGAACTAATTTAATGATCACCGCTTATCTGAAAGATTAGCTTCCTTTTATACTTGTTGCTGTGTGACTTCAAGTAATTTCTGAAGTTATTGTGGGAGTTTCTTGGCAAGATTTGCTCAGAGGAGGTTTGGATTTGCTTTACTTTGAGACTGAGAGAGCTGTGTAAAAATAAACCACGTGTAGTTCATGTTTGATCAGCCCACACACTGCCTTGCCAGAGAAAGAAAATATGCCATGCAGATGAACAATAAAGAACAAGTAGTTTACTCTTCGTGATTCAGAACAACATATGTACAATATGATCAATTACATCAACTCACATGTCCTTTCTTGAGAGATTAAAAATGGTCTTTCTTTATCCATGTGGATAAACTCCTTCAGTAGGTCATGAAGCAAGAGCACACTCCAAACTCTCTCTCTCTGCTTCTCTCTAAGCGCCTGCATAGCTCAAGCCTGAACAAAAATGTAACAATATCCAAAAGTCCCAGGCTCAGCCTGTGCCCCAGGCATAGCCTGACCAATCAGTTTGATGCATCTTATTTTACAGTTCACACACACACACACACACACACACACTGATTCCTTACATGCTCCAACAAGAGCATAACTTGTCCACGGTCACCCTGTGGTTCTCTGTAGCTAAGCAGAGATTCGAACCTTGGTCTCCCGATGTCCCAATATCAGTACCATGCCAGTTCTTTACAGCTCTTAAAATTCCTCGTCCAAACTGGTCTATCCAATGTATATATTGTTTTGAATCAGTTTCCCAAATAGCCCCAGGAATAGGCCTAAAAACCAAAACACCAAGAATTGTTTTATTGGGATGTATTATCTATGAAGTTTTTCTAGGAAAATTTCACAAATTATACAAGCAGTATTTTTTAAAAAAGTAAAATTCCCCAAATGGCTAATTAGCTCTAATTCCATTTTTATTGATGTATACAGCCACAAAATTAAAAATTCAAGTGAGTTTCCAATGTTATGCTGAAATCAACTTTCTTATTTTAGATTGTAGTTTTTGTTTGCTGACATTCCCAAATACCAACACATTTTCCAGGTTCAAAGGATAGTTTCAAGCAGTGGCTCTGATTCTTTTCCTGCTCAAAAAATTACAATTCATTTCAGTTTAAGACTTGGTGGAGTTTTACTTCCTGGCTAGAAAACTGGTTTATTTATTTATAGCAGAAGCAGCAGGTGGCTTCCCTTTCAATCAAGCCATTGATTATTTGGGGGGCTTTGGTCAAAACTTTATCCATTCTAGTTCGGAAAGATATATTTTAGTATTTTTCAGAGTAGTTCACGAAAGTTTCTAGTGCAATCTGACTCTTCCTGGTCAATTTGCATTGCAAGTCTGAACTCACAATCCTAAAATGCAAACTTTTGTTGTTCATATTTTGTTGTCCTAAAAAAAACAATACATTGTTTTAAAATGTATACAGATAACAGTAGTAAAGAGTTTGAGTATAATAGCATAGTATCCATTAGCAGATGTTCATGTGAGCTTTCATTATTTGGAAGCATATTCAACATGCATATTTATTTCTACACTACTTGTTCTATTACAGTGGTTCCCAACCTGTGGTCCATGGACCACCAGTGGTCCCCAAGAACTAAAATATGGTCCGCAGCCTCACTGTTACTACACTGTTGCAACAAGAGTGACTGGTGTCGTGAAACTCTCTTATAGTGCTGAGGCAACTGTGATGTTGGGAGGGGAGAGGCTGACCACACATAAAAGGCACGACAACAAGCTTCCTGACTACTGTTTCTCCTTCTTTTTCCTACCCCTGAGTGAAGCCGTTCCATGTGGCACCTGGAAATGGGGGCACCTTGGTGTCTTCATTTTTAGGCCTGTTCCTAGGGTTATTTGGAGTGCTGATTCGGAAAATTGCATTGGATAGACCACATCAACTCTTTGTTAAGATTGTTAATATGGGTTTCTGTGGGCAAGCAGATAGCAACTACTTGATAGCATATGTTCTTACCAGAAACTAGAGCTGTTGTGGTCTATCCAATGCCCTTTTCTGAATCAGCACCCCAAATAACCAAACCAAATCTAAAGTTAAGAATATAATAACTTTATTTTTATACCCCGCCTCCATCTCCCCGAAGGGACTTGGGGTGGCTCACAAAGGGACATAAAAATACAATCAACAACAAAAAAATCAATAAAATGTCATAATCAGGCAACATCATAAAAACAACATAATGGCTGAACAACAAATGATGGGTTCGGGCTCATGATTCCTAAGTGCAATGATTTCTATATAGAGCCGAGGGAAAGTGTGACAATCGGAGGGCAGAGCTAGGAGGTGAATGCCCTTAAACCATTAAAGTGTTAAAAGTGCTGGAAAGGGGCCAAGCTAAAATGCAGGAGCTTAGATAAGGTCGGCAAAAATTCTCTGGTGAGCTGCCTAATCAAAGGCACAACAGAACAACCAAGTTTTTAATTCCTTGCAGAAAATGGACAGTGTGGGGACCTGTTTGATCTCCCTAGGGAAAGAGTTCCAGAGCTGAGGGGCCACCACAGAGAAGGCCCTTTCTCTCGTCCCCACCAACCGTGCTTGTGACGGCAGTGGAAGTGAGAAAAGAGCCTCCCCAGAAGTTGACCAAAAACTAATTCATAATCCTTTTGGTACTAATGTTGGAGAGTGGTCCCAGGTCAAAAAAAGGGTGGGAGCCACTGTTCTATTACAATACAGAATGCAGAATTGTTTGTAGTATTATTTCAGTGTCACTGAAGAAGGGTTGCACAACTGTATCAAGTTTCATAAGAGTATTTAAATACTTGATCATATCCTATTTCTAGCACTGTTTTGAGATTTTGCCTTCACCCTCTCAACCTTCCCACGTCCTTTTTTCTTTGTCTTTTTCTTTGGCAACCAACCTCTTGTCTTAGAGACGATTCCTGGGTTCCATCTGTAACTATTTATTTGGAAAACAAGAGAGTTTTACATGATTGAAGTATGTCATAAGGAGAAACAGATTTCATTGGAACAAGATATACATGTTCCCAATTTTCTCAGGATGACTTGATTGCTTCCCCTTCTTACTCCCTACCACAAACTAGCACAAGGAAGAAAAAAAAAACATGATTAGGTCTGTAAGGGAATTGGCACCAGTGTTTGTTTTAATCAGCAACTTTAAGCCAACTCATTGCTTTCCCTCCAAATGTGGAAGTGAAGGGGAGAGCTGAGAATAAATAGCTGAGCCGTGCAATTCATTTACACTTCAAATATACTTCTGAGTTGGTTATTCCTCAATTAATAAAATAGCTGGTGTATCCCTAAAGTAGTATAAAGTGACACGCTGTGTGAAATCAATTTTCCTTTTCCAAAATCATTAAATCCAGTAGCCTGTGACTGCATCCCTGCTAATTCTGGTTGCAGCCCTTTCATCCTCCATTAACTTTGGCGCTCCTAACAGGCTGTCAAAAATAATTTCCCAGGACGTAAATAATTCAGAAATTAAAAATTAATAAATAATAACAGGGAGCTACTGGGAGATAGGCTGGGTCAATTAGTCAGCCCGGCATTCTGTTTCTTCACAGCAGGGGCCTCCGTATTCGTTACCAGACGCTTGCCTGTGATTCCAAGGTCTGATTTACGGCTCTTCATTACTGGATCCAGTCAGACACAATTACCTCCATCACTATCTCCATTCCTAACTTCAAAGAAACACACATTTTCTTGTCTGCTATTTTTCCTCCTCGCAGCAGCCTCAGCTTGACGTCTCTGGAATTTCTTCCATGCGGACTAATTAATAAGACTTCGACTTATCATATTCACTCCTTTTCTTTGATGTCCTACCTTAGTCAATCATCCTATTTAATTAGAATTTCAATGATAACTTTACTTATCTTGTGGGTAGATGTAAATTAAAATAACAGGATTTTAATTCTCTTTCTTATGGGGTTATGACATTTTTTTTTCTAAATTTCTAAAAAAAATTCCCCTTGACAGGAAAAAAAGTTTCAGCCCAAATGTGATGTTATGTACATTGGTATGTGAGGGGGCTGCCTTTTGCTAAATTGTTTTCCTCCTTGCTACAAAATTATTTTGTTTGTTGAACAAGCACTATTGAAGTGGAAATGAATGCTTCATACATTTAACGTCACAGACTCTTCACAGGTCTGTGTCAAAAATGAATTTGCACGACAGAAGCTAACATGGAAAGAAAATAGTTGGTTTGTATGCAATGTTTTCAGTAAGCCATTACCAAATGGTGGTGATGATGGTGGTTGTGGTAGTGGCGAAGATTGTGATTTACAATTTGTGTTCCCAAACACTTTATATATTTTTGGAAATGTTCACAACATTCTTATGAGGCAGTTCAATCATAAGAATGGGCTTTAATTGCTTATACAAGATCATCCCATAGTACAAAATAAATAGACTTGACCACGGTGGTCCACACTCCTGGATAGACTACTTCAATGTGCTCTATGTGGGGTAGTCTTTGAAGACTGTTTGGAAACTTCAAATAGTCCAATGAGAGGCAGTCAGGTTAATAACTGGGGAAGCATACAGGGAGCTCACAACTCCCAGGTTATGCCAGCTCCACTGGCTGCCAGTTT
Source organism: Anolis sagrei ordinatus (assembly GCF_025583915.1). Taxonomy (NCBI): domain Eukaryota; kingdom Metazoa; phylum Chordata; class Lepidosauria; order Squamata; family Anolidae; genus Anolis; species Anolis sagrei. Next base: position 176,180,358 of record NW_026847549.1, on the reverse strand, counting down.
GCTACCGGGCACATTTCAAAGTGCTGGCTTTGGCCTATAAAGCCCTAAAGAGCCCTGGCTAAGATCTTCTGGGGAGGCCCTGCTCTCGGTCCTGCCACTGTCACAGGCACGTTTAGCGGTAAGGAGAGAGAGGGCCTTCTTAGTGGTTGCCCCCGGCTATGAAACTCCCTTCCTGGTGAGACTAGACCCCCTCCCTCCCATCCTTCAGAAAGATGGTAAAGACGTGGCTGTGGGACCAAGCCTTTGGGGCAGTATAATGAGGCAGTAATAAAAGGAAATCTACTGCACTGACCAGAGCCAGCATGGTGTCTTGAGATGGCTTTAAACATCTGATTTTAAAGCAGATATAAGTTATTGTAATGTTTGCGTATATTTAGAGTTTTATGTCCGTCGCTGAATGTTTGCCATATATATGTTGTACTCTCCTGTGGGGTGAGAAGGGCAGAATATAAATGTTTCAAATAAATAAATAAATAAATAAATAAATAAAATCCATGACATACGACATAATGAAATCCAAAGTAATAAGGTTTCCCCCAGCTTTGAACACCTTGTTTTCCGATGCCTCACTTTTTCAATGCTTGCGAATTACTGATAAGTTCTGTTAATTTGAGGAGGTATTTGATCTTTCACCAGATCTTCTTGCCTATGAGGCTCACTTGGAACACATATGTTGCAGTATATTGTAGTGTTCTTTTTCCACTTTTCAGCAACCCAAATACATTTGCAAAACTTTGCTTTCACTTTTCAACCATTTCCACTTTCTGACCATGCTGCAGTACCTAATCCCTCTGATAAGGGCTTTCTATACTTGGCATTACGACAAGAAACACTTACAACACTACTATTGCTGTTTGAAATCCAAACAGGAAGATCTCCAGAGTAATCCTGACTTAAATGGAGAGAACTCATAAAAGATGACCCAATACAAACCAACTTTCTTTTGAGTTTTGCATAAAGTAGTCACGGACTCCGAATTTGTTTGGGTCACAGATCTGGAATTTTTGTTTCAATGACATATAACCAAGACCAGATGTGTGATTTACCTACATGTTGCAGCCTCTGTTGTAGCAACTTAAACCCCAGTGCACAGAAGCCCATTTAGTAATTATTTATTTGTTTGTATTGTACTTTTTGCCCTATTTGATAACAAAATTTATCTGGGTGGTAAGCAAAGCATTTACAAATATAACATATAAGTCATAAACAATAACTAGGGAGAAAGTGTAATAACTTAAAGGTAAAACTAGAAGTATAATTTAAAATATTACAGCATGTAATAGCAGAGCTTTCTAAACCTCTGTAAAAAAACAGAAGAAAAGAAATTATATATTTATTTATTTAAGAAATTTACACCCCCCCCCTTTTCCCACTTAAGGGCACAAGGTGGCTTACAGCAGATAAAAAGTCTCCTTCTTTGGAGGCTTTTAAGCAGAGGCTGGATGACCATCTGTCATGGGTGCTTTGAAAGCGATTTTCTTGCTCCTTGGCAGGGGATTGGACTGGATGGCCCATGAAGTGTCTTCCAACTCAATAATTCTATCATTTTTATGATTCTAAAACATGCATAATAAAACTTAAAACATTTAAAATAAAATATTAGTAGTTGCTGTCACATGCCCTAAAACGTACACTAAACTATAATGACACATTAAAACTTTTAAACCACTCCAAAATATATCATACAGTCCAGGGTTTTCCTCAACTTTGTAAATCCTGAGTTCAATCAAAGGCTTCCTTAAAAAGATGGGGTTTAAGGCTCCTCCTGAACTCCAACAGAGAGGGTACTATTGTAATTTCCCCTGGAAGGGCATTTCAAAGGCGGGGTGCCACTCCTGAAAAGGACGCCTCTTTGGAAATCTTTAACCTGAGCAAATCACGAAACTTAGTCGACACTAGCCTTTCCCCACTACATCAGAGAGTTCTCACTGGCGTGTATTGTGGGACCTGCTCTCGCAAGTAATCTGGGCTGATGTAATAAACAAGCACTTTGAATCAGGCCCAGAAACTAATTGGTAGTCAGTGAAGCTGCTTCAGGAGGAGTATGTTCTCTGACATGTGCTCCTGTTACCAGTCTGGCTTCAGACTGAAGTTTCTGAACCAATTTCAAAGGCAGCCCCATGCTGAGCACATTATAGTAGTCCAGGCAGGATGTGACCAAAGCGTGTACCACCATGGCCAAGTCGGATTTTACCAGGAATGGTTGCAGTTGGCGCACCAGTTTAAGTTGTGCAAAGGCGATTCTAATATCTGGCACCTGGGCTTCCAGGTTTAAGGAGAAATCACCCCCAAACTGTGGACCTGGGCTTTTAGGGGGATTGTATTCCCAGATCCATCCTACGTGAGACCAGTAGTACTTCTGTCTTATCTGGATTGAGTTTCAATTTGTTTACCCTCATTCAGCCCATCACGGCCTCCAGGAACTGGTTCAGGCTCAGCATGGTTTCCTTGGCTTTATCAGGTGGAAAGGAGTACTAGAGTTGGGCATCATCTGCATACAGGTGATAGTGAACCCCAAAACTCTGGATAATCTGTGCAGTGGTTGCATGTAGATGTTGAGGAAGGTGATGAGCCCTGCGGGACCCTACAGTCCAATGGCCATGGGGTCAAGCAGGATTCTCCCCAATACCACCTTCTGGCTATGATCTGAGAGAAAGGACGGGAACCACTGTAGAGCGATGTCCCTGAGCCCCATCCCCTTGAATCACTCCAGAAGGATACCATGGTTGATGGTACTGAAAGCCTCTGAGAGGTCCAGGAGAACCAGATCAATCACACCCCCTCTATCTAGGACTCCATGCAGATCGTCCACTAAGGCAACCAAAGCCATTTCTGTACCACACCCCAGCCTGAAACCAGACTGAAATGGGTCTAGAAAATCAGCTTCATCCAGGAACTCCTGGAGTTGTTTGGCCACCGTCCATTCCAATGTTCTGCTAATGTATGGCAAATTGGACGGCCGTTCCCAATCTGCTGTGTTAGATTATTACCACCATCATCCCCAGCAAGCTGTGCAAGTTGAGAACAATTTAATTGTAATCCGAGGTATTTAGATAGTGTCAGGTAGCAAAAAGAATCTTTAAATGCTGGAATCAAGGTATTTTGTTCAAAATGTAAATGGGAATTCCTCTCTTTTCTTTTAATATTTCTAGGACTTATCTTTGTTCTCTTTTAATTTAAGATTTCTTCTGGTTGAACGTATGGCCCAAATCTGTCATGTCCAACTAACATCAGCACTATTGTTTAAGATATTAATACATTGGTAAAGTGTTGCCTTTATAAAATATTTCCAAATTCCTTTATCAGCAATTTAAGTGTTGTTCTTTAACAATTGGATCCTGTTACATTTTTCTATTTAGGGCATTATTATTTAATTTAATTTAATTGGCTTCTTTCCTCCCCTTAGGGTTCTGGACCCAGAAAGTTCAAATTAAATACTCTAATTGCTCTGAAACTCACTTGTGGTCTAAAATGTGTTCCTTTCAAAATGAGCTTGCATATCTAGTTCATACATATTTTTCTCATTATTTCGCGAGTCTGGGAAACCTTGGTGTCTAAAATTTGCATTTAAAAACAGTCAATAATTAACCAAAATAATAATTATATAGATATCAGACAGGCAGGCTACTTCACAACAAGCTGTAAGTAACAAATTTATAAATAAGGCCACGAGAAGACATCAAAGCTTTTGGAAAGCACACTATTTATAAGACGAAAGAAGCAGCAGCTAATGATGGCATCAGACCCACATGATGTCTAGAAAGACAACTTACTTTTGAGAATCAATGTCTCAACAAAAGTTGTATCCTAAAAAATTCAAGACCTATTGACTCCTCCCTTACATTCTAATATGTTACACTGCCATATAAAATCCAGATGATTTGCTTTGAACTGGATTATATGACAGTGTCGATTCATGTAATCCGGTTCAAAGCAGATCATGTGGATTATCTGCTTTTATAATCTGGATTATATGGCAGTGTAGAAGGGCTCTTGGAAGTCCCAATGGTCATAAAGATCACTGCTTCTTATGACCTCTTCACATGGGGCTAAAATCAACAACATGTGCCGGTGTAGCCCAGCTCACCCATGGAGCCCACCGGCTCCCATCAATCAATGCTGGCGGGGCTCTTTGGGTGAAGGAGAGCAGAGTCGGTGCATCCTGCCACAATGGCAACATGGGAGGCTTCCCGTGTTGCCATTAGAAGCCCCACACATGTTCCATGCTTCCTCCCATGGGATGATGAACATCTGCAGAGGGGTGATGCGGGGCATGAGGCGCCATGTTCCCCATGCCCCCCAATGATGCAGAACGTCATGGGACAAAGTCGATAAACTGTGGGTCACAACCACATTTGGAGTCCCCTAACTGAATTTTGGATTATATAACACTGATGTAGCTTGCCACTTAGTGGTTATTTTTGAGGTTTACATGAATCTGATAGCAACAATATGCAGAAAATGCTTCAGCTGTACTTCACAAAATAGGAAAACCAGTCTGCCTTGTTTAACAAGCCTTCCAAATGCCGATTTTGCTTGTTGGCTATCTTTTCAGTTTCAAAAAACCTTCCCTTCAAAATCTGATTTTAAAAAACTAGGTTGTACTCATAAACCATATTCAACTGAAATATATTTTAAAATGCCAGTCATCTACCATTCAAAATTCAAGAAGAATTTTCCTGCAACCTGTGCAAGTAGGGGTCAATACCACCTATTTGTTTTGGAGGAAAGAAAGGATATGGGTTGTGTGTATGTGTGAACAGACCATGATAGGAACATGAGGGAGGAAGGTAAGGGTCTTTCTCAGGCCCCATCTACACTGCCATATAAAATCTGAGTTATCTGCTTTGAACTGGATTATATGAGTCTACACTGCCATCTATTCTCGTTCAAAGCAGATAATCAGGATTTTATATGGCAGTGTAGTTGGTGCCTAAGGCAAATGACTCTCTCTACAACCTGGGAACTTTTAAGTTGGAGGTACAGACCCCCAAAGCACCCCATTGTGGTGTCCTAATTCAAGAGGGGAAAAAAGAAAAACAAACAGAGTATATTCTGCCACTTGAGGCTGCAAGCCAAGCATGGCAGCATGACATACAAAATTTTGGAGATACTCTACATCCTGAAGTCTCAAATATTCTGCCACAATTTAATCCCCTATATGAAAATAAACAAGCACATCCATCTCAATAGTATGCAAATTAGCTTTCATCTTTAATATACAGTAAAATCATATGTATACCAAAGAAGTGTTTTAAAATAATTTTATTTAGGATATATTACCAATAAATGTTTGGTTGGTGTACCTATTATATATACCTATATACTTGGGATCACGTAAACATTTCTTGGGTGAAAAACGGTCATGAGCAGGAAAAGTTTAAGAAAACCTGATGAAGATTATGTTGGACTCCAATTCACCATTAACCGAGCCAATCTTTGCAATAGCAAGGCAGAATGGGAGTAGACTTTCAATCCATCTTTCAATTAGAGACAACCTTTTAATCAAATCTGTGAATAATCAAAGAGTTGGAAGAGACCACATGGGTCATCTAGTCCAAATCCCTGCCATGCAGGAAAAGTACAATCAAAGTACCCCCGACACATGGCCACCCAGTCTCTGTTTAAGATCCAAGGAAGGAGCTTCCACCACACTCTGAGGCAGAGAATTCCACTACTGAATGGCTCTTACAGTTAGGAAGTTATTCCGAGTATTCAGGTGGAATCTCCTCTCCTGTAATTTGAACTCATTGCTCCAACTCCTAATTTCTAGGGCAGTAGAAAACAAGCCTGCTCCCTCTTCCTTATGACACCCTTTCACATATGAATACATGGCTATGTCTCTTCTCAACCTTCTCTACTGCAGGTTAAACATATCTAGCTCTTTAAGATGCTCCTCAGAGGACATGGTCTCCAGACCTTTTATCATTTTAGTTGCTCTCCTCTGGACACCTTCCTGCCTGTCAATATCTCTTTTGAATTGTGAGGCCTGATCAAAGCAGAATAGAGAGTCATCATGACTTCCCTTGATCTAGAAACTGCAATCTTTTTAACGGAACCCAAAATCCCATTTTTTTAAGTTGATGCATCACACTGTTGGCTCATGTTCATCTTGTTGTCTACGAAGACTCCCTTTCTCACATAGGTTGTTGTCAAGCCAGGCATCACCCATCCTGTATCGTTGCAGTTCAATTTTTCTGCCTAAGTGTAGTATCTTATATTTGTCCTTGTTGAAATTCATTTTGTTTGTTTTGGCCCAGCTCTCCAATCTGTTGAGGTTGAGGTTGCTTTGAATTCTGATCCTGTCCTCTGGAGTACTAGATAACACTTTTAATTTGGTGTCATCTCCAAACTTGATAAGAATGCCCTTTATATGCTTTTAATTAATTAATTAATTAATTTCCTGCTTTATCTCTCCATACGGAGACTCAAAGTGGTTCACAATTAAAAACATTACAACATAAAATATACAATAATAAAACTGTATTATCATTATATATTATTATATATTATCAGTAGTGTTATATTTAATATATTAGTATCAATATTCTATATATTATATTGTATTATTATTATATTGAATTACATTATAATATTAGTATTATATGTATACACAGTACAATATATTATAAGAATTGTATTGTATTATTATTATATTGAATTACATTATAATATTATTAGTATTATATGTATATACAGTATAATATATTATATTATTAGAATAGCATAATATTAGTATTATATATTATTAAACTGTACTATGTTCTTGTGGGTTTTTTCAGGCTATAGGGCCATGTTCTAGAGGCATTTAGAACATGGCCCTACAGCCCAAAAAAACCCACTAGAACCTAGTGATTCCAGCCATGAAAGCCTTCGACAAAACTGTACTATACCACTATACTGCAACATTATTACTAATATTACATGTAATGTATAATATATAATTATTATATTATTATAAATATAATAAATAAATAATAACAATAAATACTTTATTTGTAGCCCACCTTATCTCCTCAGGGGGACTCAGGGTGGCTCCCAACACAGTAAAAGCAAACAATACAATATTATAATTATACAGTGAATTAACACAAGTAATATAAAAATTATCATTAAAATAAACATGATTTAAGCAATTAAAAGCCAGCTATAGTAGAGTGCCAAAACCATTTCCTTTCCATTCCATTTATCAGTATTGCAAGCTCTATTCCTCTTCCTCCAATATACTTATATATTATTATATTGTACTATATTATTATGCCTCCCTCCCTCCCCCTCTCTCTCTAAATATATATACACACAAACACTACCAGTATATTATACTATTAGTATGATATAATATATTTAATAATGTTTAATACTGTTTTAATACTTTAAATTGTATTGCAATGTTTTTAGTTGTGTGCCGCTTTGAGTCTCCATATAGAGAGAAAAAGCATAATAATAATAATAATAATAATAATAATAATAATCCTTCATCCAAGTCATTAATAAAGATGTTGAACGGTACAGTAATCAAATTTGCAAAATTAAAAACTGCAAATGTGGAGGGGATACTTAATTATAATTTGGTTTTACCTTCTAAAGCACGTTCAAAGTGAAAGAAAACACATAGGCCTCTATCTCTTATATCCAGCCTAGAAGTGAATGGTAACTTCTTAGGCTTCGGTCTTAAGAAACTAAGTTTATTGAGTTGGTTGGTCAGTGTTTTACCTCTGTGTCATTTTCAAGCAGATGCCAGTAATAATATACTACTTCCAGTCAAATTCATCTTGGCACAGCTGAAGGCAGGAAAGATGCAAAGGAGAGAAATCACTCTTGCGGTTGCTAGGGGATTATTGCAGGACCACAAGGCGCTCTTGTGTTGCCCAGCAACCGTGCAAAAGGCTCCTCTGCCTATCCCTATTTTCCATCATTTCTCTTTGTAGTTTATGGTTAATGAGAAGGTCTAACAGCTGCTCTTTCTTTGATGCTGAAGACACCTGATGGAGTTTCACCCAGGTTGGAGCAAACGGATGGCCTTCTCGTATTGGGTTTGAGCTACATCTGCCAGTCTTAATCTATGGAAGAAATTTTCATAGATCACTGTATTGTCTAGGGCAGGGGTCCACAAACTTTTTAAGCAGAGGGCCAGGTCACAGTCCCTCAAACTGTTGGAGGGCCGGATTATAATTTGAAAAAAATATATGAATGAATTCCTATGCACACTGCACATATCTTATTAGTAGTGAAAAAAAAACACTTAAAAACAATACAATAATTAAAATGAAGAACAATGTTAACAAATACTTATTAGTATTTCCATGGGAAGTGTTGGCCTGCTTTTGGCTGATGAGATAGGATTGTTGTTGTTGTTGTGTGCTTTCAAGTCACTTCAGACTTAGGTTGACCCTGAGCGAGGGTAAATGACCTTGGAGGGCCATATCCGGCCCCCGGGCCTTAGTTTGAGGACCCTGGTCTAGGGCCTGAATATCAAAAGCACACCAGATCCCATGCAATCTTGGAACCTAAGCAAGGTCAGATGTGGTTAGCACTTGGATGGGAGATCCAAACAAACAATGATGCAATGAATGGATACTCTAAAGCAGGCACAGGCAAACTTTGGCCCTCCATGTGTTTTGGACTTGGAACTCCCACAATTCCTAACAGCCGAGGAGAGGAGAGGACAGGTAAGAGGAAAAGAAAGGAAAGAGGAAAGGAAAGAAGAAAGGAAACAAAAGGAAAGAGGACAGGAAAAAGGAAAGGAAATAAGGAAAGGAAAGGAAAAAGGAAAGGAAAGAGGAAATGAAAGGAAAGGATGGTGAGAGAGGAGGGCAGAGAAAAAAGCCCAAGGGGCCGCATCTCGCCCCCGGGCCCAGGTTTGCCCATACCTGATCTACACTCTAAAAATAATACACTTTTAACTGCCATGGCACAATAAATCTGGGACATTGTAGTTTAACAAGGTCTTTATCCCTCTCTGCCAAAGAGTGCTGGTGCCTCACAAAACTACAGCTCCCAAGATTCCATAGCATTTGAGTCAGGGCAGTTCAAGTGGTGTCAAACTGCATTATTTGACAGTGTAGATGCACCCCAAGATTAAATGAGAGCATAGTTCTACAAATGTTTTGTCGCCTGGTGGAAGCTAAATGCAGTAATTTTGAAATGAATTGAGGTTTAATTCTGATATTTTGTGCTGTTCTTTTAGAACTTCATTTGGCATGCTTTTAATACAACAGAAAAAAGTTTTCAAATTTATTTATTTATTTATGACATTTATATGCCACCCTTCTCACCCCAAAGGGGACTCAGACCGGCTTACAAGATATATATACATACAACTAGCTGTCCCCTGCCACGCATTGCTGTGGCCCAGTCTGTTGATTTGGAAAATAAAGGAATGAGAAAGTGTTGGTCTCTAATATATGTAATTTCTTTATGCTTGTGGGTAAAGAGTATTTCTTGCTATTTCTTTGTCAGTGTTAATGTGGAGAGTGTCTGGTTTGCCCTCCCCAGAACATGCAAAATATCATTGTTCTTCTTTAAGGGTCCTTTTCAAATCTATACTATATCTGTGTGTGTGTGTGAATCATATCTATCTATCTATCTATCTATCTATCTATCTATCTATCTATATTGATGGCTGGATGGCTCTTTGTCAGGAGGACTTTGATTATGTTTTCTTGCCTTGATGAAGAGAGTTGGATTGGATGGCCTTAAGTATTTTCTGTTGGTCATGGGGGTTCTGTGTGGGACGTTTGCCTCGATTCTGTCGTTCGTGGGGGTCAGAATGCTCTTTTATTGTATGTGAACTGTGAATCCCAGTGCCTACAACTCCCAAATGTCAAGGTCGATTTCCCCAAATGCCATCTGTGTACATATTTGGGCGTATTGAGTGCTTGTTCCAAGTTTGGTCCAGATCCATCATTATATGAGTCCACAGTGCTCTCTGGATGTAGGTGAACTACGACTCCAAAACTCAAGGTCAATGCCCACCAAACCCTTCCAGTATTTTCTTTTGGTCATGGGAGTTTCATGTGGTGTGGAGTTCAGAATGCTCTTTGATTGTAGGTGAACTATAAATCCCAGCAACTACAACTCCCAAATTACAAAATCATAATTTTTTGAGTGATGGTCACTCCTTGTATTGTGAGACGTTTTGTTGCCAAATTTGGTGTGATTTTGTTCATTGGTTCTTTTGTTTTTAAGGTACTCGTTATGCACAGAGCATTTTTATATATATATTCTGCCTAGAATCATGAGTTGGAAGAGACCTCATGGGCCATCCAGTCCAACCCCCTGCCAAGAAGCAGGAATATTGCATTCAAAGTACCCCTGACAGATGGCCATCCAGCCTCTTTTAAAAGCTTCCAAAGGAGCCTCCACCACACTCCAGGGCAGAGAGTTCCACTGTTGAACAGATCTCACAGTCAGGAAGTTCTTCCTAATGTTCAGATGGAATCTCCTTTCATGTAGTTTGAAGCCATTGTTCCGCATCCTAGTCTCCAGGGCAGCAGAAAACAACCTTGCTCCCTCCTCCCTATGACTTCCCCTCACTTATTTATACACTGCCCTCATCATGTCTCCTCTCAGTCCAGCTCTTTAAGCTGCTCCTCATAGGGCTTGTTCTTCAGACCCTTGATCATTTTAGTCGCCCTCCTCTTGCATCCTAGTGTCTAGAGCAGCAGAAAACAAGTTCATTCCCTCCTTCCTATGACTTCCTCTCACGTATTTATACATGGCTGTCATGTCTCCTCTCAGCCTTCTCTTCTTCAGGCTAAACATGCCCAGCTCTTTAAGCCGCTCCTCATAGGGCTTGTTCTCCAGACCCTTGATCATTTTAGTCGCCCTCCTCTGGACACATTCCAGTTTGTCAATATCTCTCTTCAATTGTGATGGCCAGAATTGGACACAATATTCCAGGTGTGGTCTAACCAAGCATAGTACAATATGCCGTTAAAAACAACAAATACATAACTTACTCTGTGTTTTCTATATGTATCTTCAACACATATTAAAGATACTAACTTTTTCATCACGCTTTTAAAATCTGGAAGTATAACACAACTGCATAACTCTCCTCCCAAATTCAGACCGTCCCCATGTTTCTTCCTATTGCCGTACAAGATGGCGGCGCCCTGTCTTCCTTCTATTGCGTACGGAGAACGCGTAAACATACTTCCGGGTTTTGCGTTCGCGTTTGAAGCATCGCTTCCGGCCAAGTCCTCCTTTCTCTTCCGGCGTCGGCGCTAGCTGGTGGTAAGGCCTTTTTCTGCTTCTGTTTTTGGGTTCAATCCGTTTCCATCGGGTGGGATAAAAGGGTTGGGGGGCTTAAGAGTAATTCTTGGGGTGGCCAGGACTTTGGGGGAAAGAATGAAAGGGGTTTTGCTTTCGAGGAACGAGAAAAAACGAGCCTGGACGGCGCTGTCAAGGGAAGGCCTCTCCTCGTACCGGCTCAAATGAGGCCTTCGAGTCTCCAAAGCCATACATATTATTACTGACATATTAATACAAAGCCATACATATTATGACGTCGTATGAAATTTTCTGTCAAATATTCTCTTATGTAAAATACGTTCTGTGAATGTTACTCAAAGTAGAAGTATGATTATACAATATCCTATAATATAATATATTGTATATACATATAACATTTATAATACTACTAGCTACCCCCTGCCACGCGTTGCTGTGGCCCACATAGGGTTTCTCTGTGGGAGGTTTGGCCTAGCTCTATCGGTGGGATTCAGAATGCACTGATTGTAGGTGAACTATAAATCCCAGCAACTACAACTCCCAAATGTCAAGATTCTATTTTCCCCAAACTCCACCAGTGTCCACATTTGGACATACTGAGTATTTGTGTAGAGTTTGGTCCTGATCCATCATTGTTTGAGTCCACAGTGCTCTCTGGATGTGGGTGAACTATAATTCCCAAACTCAAGGTCAATGTCCACCAAACCCTTCCAGTATTTTCTGTTGGTCATGGGAGAACTGTGTGCCATGTTTGGTTCAATTCCATCATTGGTGGAGTTCAGAATGCTCTTTGATTGTAGGTTAACTATAAATCCCAGCAACTACAACTCCCAAATGTCAAGGTCTATTTCCCCCAAACTCCATCTGTGTTCATATTTGGGCATATGGAATATTCGTGCCAAGTTTGGTCCAGATCCATCATTGTTTGAGTCCACAGTGCTCTCTGGATGTGGGTAAACTACAATTCCCAAACTCAAGGTCAATGTCCACCAAACCCTTCCAGTTTTTTCTGTTGGTCATGGGAGCCCTGTGTGCTAAGTTTGGCCCAATTCCATTGGTGGAGTTCAGAATGCTCTTTGGTTGTAGGTAAACTATAAATCCCAGCAACGACAATTCCCAAATGACAAAATCATTTTTTTTTTTGAGTGGAGGACATACATTGGGTTGTTAGGTGTCTTGTGTCCAAATTTGGTGTCAATTCCCCCAGTGGTTTTTGAGTTCTGATGGTATCACAAACGAACATTACATTTTTATTTATATAGATATGTAATACAATATAATATTAATACTAATATTATATTACATATAATATAAAATATTTAATCATAATGTTACTAATAATATTGCAGTATAATGTTATAGTACAATATAGTAATATATAATCTCGCTCCATGTATTGCTGGAGTCTTCCTTGCAGGATCTTGAGCAATACCTTACTGGCATGAGAAATAAGGGCCACTGTACGGAAGTTTGAGCAGTCTTTCGCATTTCCCTTTTTTGGTATGGGGATATAAGTTGATTTTTTCCAGTCTGATGGCCATTCTTGTGTTTTCCATATTTGCTGGCAACTGGCATGCATCACCTTGACAGCATCATCTTTTAAGATTTTAAACAGTTCAGCTGGGATCCCGTCGTCTCCTGCTGCCTTGTTGTTAGCAATGCTTCTTAAGGCCCATTCAACCTCACTCTTCAGGATGTCTGGTTCTAATTCATTCACCACACCGTCAAAACTATCCTCAATATTATTATCCTTCCTATACAGATCTTCTGTATAGTCTCGCCACCTTCTCTTGACCTCTTCAGCTTCTGTTAGGTCCCTGCCATCTTTGTTTCTTATCATACCAATTTTTGCCTGAAATTTACCTCCAATGTTTCTAATTTTCTGGGAGAGGTCTCTTGTCCTTCCTATTCTGTTGTCTTCTTCCACTTCCATGCATTGCTTATTTAAAAATAGTTCCTTATCTCTTCTGGCTAACCTCTGGAATTGCGCATTTAACTGGGCATATCTCCCCTTATCCCTGTTTCCTTTTGCTTTCCTCCTTTCTTGGGCTACTTCCAGTGTCTCAGCAGACAACCATTTTGCCTTCTTGGTTTTCTTTTTCTTTGGAACGTACTTTGTTGCCGCCTCCTGAACAATGTCGCGGACTTCTGTCCATAGTTCTTCTGGGACTCTGTTTACTAAATCTAGTCCTTCAAATCTGTTCTTCACTTCCACTGTATATTCGCTAGGAATGTTAGTGAGATCATATCTAACTGGTCTGTGTATTTTCCCTGATCTCTTTAGTTTTATTCTAAATTGAGCAATAAGAAGTTCGTGATCTGAGCTACAGTCAGCCCCAGGTCTTGTTTTCACCGACTGGCTGGATGTCCGCCACCTTTGGCTGCAAAGGATGTAGTCAATCTGATTTCGGTGTTGACCATCTGGTGAGGTCCATGTATAAAGCCGTCTTTTAGGTTGTTGGAAGAGAGTATTCGTTATACACAGCGAGTTTTCCTGGCAAACTTCTATCAGCCTGCGTCCCGCTTCATTTTGTTCTCCCAGACCATGCTTGCCTGTGATCCCTGTTGTCATTTGACTTCCCACCTTGGCATTCCAGTCTCCTGTAATGAAAATAATGTCTCTTTTTGGTGTATTATCAAGTAGGTCCTGCAGATCCTCATAGAACTGATCTACTTCTGCTTCTTCAGCAGCTGTGGTTGGGGCGTATATTTGGATCACTGTAATGTTGAAAGGCTTTCCTTGCACTCGAATTGAGATCATTCTGTCATTTTTTGGGTTGTATCCAAGCACCGCTTAAGCGAATTTCTTATTAATTATGAAGGCTACTCCATTTCTTCGATGTTCCTCTTGTCCGCAGTAGTAGATCTGGTGGTCATCTGATGTGAAGTGGCCCATTCCAGTCCATTTCAGTTCGCTGACCCCCAGAATGTCTATCTTTAGTCTTGACATCTCGCCAATAACAACATCCAATTTGATCTTACATTCCAGGTTTCTATGGTGTGTTGATCTTTAGAGCATCGGATTCGTCGTTCACCTCCAGTACCGTCGGCCGCTAGCCTTCCTTTCGGCTTTGAGCTAGCTGCGTCATCACATCTGGGGCTAGTTGAACTTATCCTTTGCTCCTCCCCAGTAGCATTTTGGCCATCTTCCGACCTGGGAGTCCCATCTTCCAATGGCATACCGACATATCTCTGGTTGTACTGGTCCATTTAGTTTTCTTGGCAAGGATACTGGGGTGGTTTGCCATTGCCTTCCCCAGGGATCACGCTTGGTCTGACCTCTCTGCCACAACCGTCCCGTCTTGGGTGGCCCTTCACGGTTTCGCTCATGACATCATTGAGGTGCTCAAGCTCCAGCGCCCCGACAAGGCGGTGATCCTTTGCTGGAGATGTGTATGTATATATATATATATATATATCTTGTAAGCCGCTCTGGGGTGAGAAGGGTGGCATATAAATGCCATAAATAATAAATTTAAAACAGGCACAGGCAAACTTGGGCCCTCTGGGTGTTTTGGACTCCAACTCCCACAATTCCTAACAGCCGGCAGGCTGTTAGGAATTGTGGGAGTTGGAGTCCAAAACACCCAGAGGGCCCAAGTTTGCCTGTGCCTGCTTTAAAGGGAGTTGATTATTTTATTAGTTTGTGTATGTTTTGTTTTTGTGTTTATGTTTTGTTATTTTATTTCCCAGAGACTTAAGTTGTAATTCAGGAGTAGATAAAATGTAACTACGCAGTTTTTGGTCTTTCATGCCCCCAATTTTGCTAGTTTTGTTTTATTACTGTGGTTCTATTATTTGTTTTCTTTTCTGAATAAAAATTACTTATAAAATATTCACCTGGCAAAAAGAGGAGGGAAAGAGATAGATACAAAGGGAAGAAAAAGAAACTTCCAATCTTTAGTAGTTACTAAGCCATAACAACCTATCAGATCCATCTATACCTCTCTCAAATAATGATTCCTCAGTGCTCTCTATAAAATATAAGTATTGATAATACAGCTCAGATTTTATACATAAAGTCCTTCTGTTATTAATATAGAGGTTGAGAGAGCCCCTTATACGCATCAGTGGTTCTCAACCTTCCTAATGCCGCAACCCCTTAATACAGTTCCTCATGTTGTGGTGACCCCCAACCATAACATTATTTTTGTCGCTACTTCATAACTATAATTTTGCTACTGTTATGTATCGTAATGTGAATATCTGATATGCAGGATGTATTTTCATTCACTGAACCAAATTTGGCACAAATACCCAATATGCCCACATTTGAATACTGATGGGGCTGGGGAAGGTGTGATTTTGTCATTTGGGAGTTGTAGTTTCTGAGATTTATAGTTCACCTACAATCAAAGAGCATCCTGAACTCCATCAACGATGGAATTAAACCAAATTTGGCATACAGAACTCCCATGACCAACAGAAAATACTGTGTTTTATTATGTTCTTTGGCGATCCCTTTGACATCCCCTTGTAACATCTCCCCCCCCCCCCCCCCCCCCCCCCCCGGGGTCCTGACCCCCAGGTTGAGAAACACTGCCTTATATGAAATGCTTGGGACCAAAAGTATTTTTGGATTTTGATTTTTTTGCTTGGACCTGTATTTGTATGTAAGTACATAATGAGATATGTTGGAGATGGAACCCAACTCCAAGCCTGAAATTTTATGTTTTACACATGGCCTGAAGATAATTTTATTCAAAGTTTTTAATAATTTGATGTGCGAAACACAGTTTATGTACATTGAATTACCAGAAATAATAATAAATATTTATACCCCCCCACCATCTCCCAAAGGGACTAATAAAAGGACTTCAAGTGCAGTACATAACAAACAATACATAAGTATATAAAACAACAACATAACTGTAAAAACAACCACATATAAAACCTCATCTAATAAAATCAAAGGTGTCACTATCTCAGTCACCCATGTGGACAATTTCAATTTTGGGAATGAGGATGCTCAACCGACATATGTAAAACTAAACATTAACAATCATCACATATTTCTAATCCTGTCCTCTTCTATACATCCTGTGAATTTAATGAATTTTCTGCTTCCTCACAGCCACAACTTGACTCAGCATTTGTGTATTTGTGCTTCATTCGGTTTTTAAAATTGGGTGGGTGCTTTTTACTTGTGGTTTTTTAAAGTATAGATCAGTCTTCCCAGGCTTTCTAGTTTCTCTAGAGAGGTTTTGGACCACAATTGGCCATCATCCTCTTCTAACATGAAGTTGACCATGGTGGATGGGAATAAAATAACACACAAGGAGATCATCAGGATATAGCTTAGGATTCAATTGTCTGGGTGCATATCTTTGTTTCTCCTTTGAAGTCCCTTTTCCCACTGTTTGTGGTCATTTATTAGATTTCACTTTTAAGATGTGTTTTGAGGGTAAGGGGTGATAAATCCCAAATTGTGTAGTCAAGAGTTTCTCAAACTGCCCCCCCCCCCCAAGATGTTTTGGACTTCTGCTCCCACAATTCCTAACAGCTGGTAAGCTGGCCGGGATTTCTGGGAACTGAAGTCCAAAACACTTGGAGGAGCACAGTTTGAGAAACACTGGCATAACAATGGTAAATGTGATCAACCATGCATTTCCTTAACAAACTTGGATATTATAGGAATTGCTTTCTGTGGAAAAAATAAACATGGGAATAAAGCTGTTGTTTAGTTATATCACCACTTGATATGTGAGCGAACTTCTTTTTGAGTTTACTGTTAAGGTGTAGATATGCCCTACGTGAAGCGTTGTTCCATTCTTCTTTAAAATTGTTTACCTGAGAATTTCCTGAAATATTTAAACAGGCGGTGTATATTATTGTCACCATCATTTTTATAGAGAGCCATACAGTGTACATTGTTCTTTACAGTAAAACAAATAAAAACAAATGTGGTAGAAGGCAGATATCTATACATGCTGGTGGATACTGGTTCAGTCTAAAAGAGTAACAAAATTGCCAAAGACACATTTACTGTTGTAAATATATATTATATTGCCATCTTAAAGAATTGTTTTTCTTAAGTTTATATTTATTTTTCATTGCACAGACAAAATGGTTCAGCGTTTGACATACCGTCGTAGGCTGTCCTACAACACAGCGTCTAACAAGACAAGGCTGTAAGTGTGATCTTGATAAATCTTGTAGTTGAGTTGCATTTATTAATTATATGTTGTGACACTTTGGTGAAATGACTATTTCTTTGATCTATGCAGGTCCCGAACACCAGGTAACAGGATTGTTTACCTTTACACCAAGAAAGTAGGGAAAGCACCAAAGTCTGCGTGTGGTGTGTGCCCAGGAAGACTTCGTGGTGTAAGTCTATTCTGTTTCATTTGTGTTAATATTTTCCTATGTAAATAGTGGGGTGTATAGGAAAAAGTAATGGGTGTGTGGGTTATGAACTGGTCGGATTGATTTTTTTTAGTAATGAAAATTGAAACAAATTTGAAGATAATTGCTTCGTGTTTATTGTACATATTTCCCATAGCATGTTGTTCACTATTGTGCTTAGTGCAGTATTGTGACTAGTTTGTAAACCATTGTGTTCACACAAGCTGCGGAAAGCTGGATCTGTTACTAGATCTGCATGCTTTATGCATTGTAATTGAGCTTTAAATCCTGTATTTATTTAAGCTTTCCAGAGAAAATCAAGTATGTATACCAGGCATGGGCAAACTTTGGCCCTTCGGGTTTTTTGGATTTCAACTCCCACAA
The DNA here is from genome assembly GCF_025583915.1 of Anolis sagrei ordinatus. Lineage (NCBI taxonomy): Eukaryota > Metazoa > Chordata > Lepidosauria > Squamata > Anolidae > Anolis > Anolis sagrei. The sequence goes on along the minus strand of NW_026847549.1, from coordinate 176,162,394 downwards.
TTCCTAACCGCAGTGTCGTAAAGTGTGATCAGAAAGATAAAGAATCATAACTCAAAGTAAATACATTAAACAGCAACATCAAGAAAAAGTAAAACATTACAACAAAGTAGGCATGAGTTAACTAAAGTTATGTTTTAATAAATAAAGACAAGACATAGAATCGAAACTAATAAAGGATTAAACAACTATAAACCAAAAAAAGTTAGACATAGAGTAGAAGTTTAACATTGGTCATTAAAACTGGGTAGGCAGTAAATGATTGGTTTCTTGAGCGTTGGTATCCTGTGCTGCTCAGTGTCTTGCATCAGGAAACATCCCACAATTTGAATTTAGTGGATTTATTTTCTTCATTCATCTGTCAGAAAACTGATCCATGGGGGGGGTGTATATTCATGTGAAAAGCGAGAATTTCAAAAAACTTTTATAGTCTTTGTTTGTCCACTTTTTCCCATAAGAGATAAAAATAATACTATTAATGTTTCTATATTTTCTTGTTTCCACTAAGTTTGGATCAGTATAAAACAGCATAATGATAAAACAGTAACACCATTGAACCTAAATGAAGTGTGTACATTTTAACAGCTGATTTTAACTGATAATTTTAGTGCTATTTGTGCTTTATTCTCTTTTAATGTTTGTATACAGTATTTGTATATTTTAAATTGTATATTAATGCTTTTATGTCAAGCTACTTTGAGTCCCCTTTGGGGAGATAAAGTGGGGCATAAATAGTAAGTGTTCGACTTGTGATTTTGTGATACAAAATCCAGCATATATATCTTGTTTGCTGTGACATACTGTGTTTTTGTGTCAGTAAAATAATAATCAACAGTTCATTTAAGAGAATAATTTTACTCAGAAGTGATTTATTTTGACTAAGAAGCAAAATGATGGCGTGCAAGCTGTCTTTTCATTTGGTTGCCAGAGCCCTCGGTGGCGCAATGGGTTAAACCCTTGTGCCGGCAGGACTGCTGACTGACAGGTCAGCAGTTCGAATCCGGGGAGAGTGGGTTTAGCTCCCTCTGTTAGCTCCAGCTCCCCATGTGGGGATATGAGAGAAGCCTCCCGCAAGGATGGTAAAGCATCAAACATCCGGGTGATCCCTGGGCAACGTCCTTGCAGATGGCAAATTCTCTCACACCAGAAGCAATTTGCAGTTTCTCAAGTCGCTCATGACGCGGGAAAAAAATCGATTCCCTTTTAATATACTTCAAATTTTAGATCTTATAAGCAGTGGGCTGTTTTTATAGGAATGTCTTTTCACTCCTTACAGGTTCGGGCTGTCCGTCCCAAAGTTCTTATGAGGCTGTCTAAAACAAAGAAGCATGTTAGCAGAGCCTATGGAGGGTCCATGTGCGCTAAGTGCGTTCGTGACAGGTAATGGATGCTGTTCATTATTTTTCTGCTGGATGCCATGGGCCATTACTCATTTTCAATGTGTAGCTAGTTTCTTTTTATAATTCCCAGTTGTAACTGGATTTCTACATAACTATGTTGAGTTCTGTTCAAATTTGAAAGCCTTCTCTATATTTATAATACTTTTATATTTGGTTTTAAAAAATATCAAAGTGTTAGCAATAAGCTATAAAATAACAAATATCTAAAACCATCAAGCCCTTTCCCATCCTCAGAGTTTGTGTGTGGTTAGTGTGGGGATGGAGGGGGCATAGCCATTCCCAACCTTTATTGGCTGTGAATCTGTTTTCTATCTATCTATATAATATTAATGCCTTGACCTTGCTTGAAAACAGATTCACAGCCAATCTATGCAATGCCATTACAGTAGGGAAATTTTGAAGTCACCAGTTTATGAACTGGATTGCAGTTGGTAACCTTACTCTGAATAGTTGAGATACCAGGAAAAGGTGGTAAATGAATAAACTCCATTAAACCTCAATTGTACTTCATTTCCTGTTATAACTGAGATCATTATGTAAGGTTTCTGATATTGTGCTGGTACAGTATTCTTTCTCCATTCGTTATGATAGTTTCTTCTCTTGAAATTTTCCAGAGTCCTAACACTTCATTGCTCATGGAAAAGCACTTTCAAATTCTCATTGATCCTTAAAATAAATGTATATAGGTGTTAATGGTACAAATAAAATTGTACTTTGGAGCGCCACACAGCTTAGTTTGTGCTGTGGGAGCTAGATGCAGTCCTTGAGTACTTTCTGTGATTTACCTAGTAGAAGAGAACAGAACCACTGGCATCAGTAGTCTGTATGATAGGCATCAGAAACATTCTTGGCACTCTGCCACCAAGCCATTCTTGAATGATTTATGTAGTGCATTTAAGCCAAAATCTTGAAGATGCCAGAATGCAATAGATACAATACCTGACCCAGCAACTGCGTAGGTGCAAAATTACTACCTTTGTTTAGTTCAATAAATATTATGCTGATCCTTTCCTCATACTTGCTCTTCTTTAAGCTTTGCTCTGAACATTACACAATTCCCAATTTATGGGCACAGTTCAGTCAGATTGAGAAGTGATTCATTAAGATGGATGAATGCTAGGAAGATGAGCAAATCAAGTAAAAGACTTGTTTGTGTTCTTTCTGTATTGTGTCTGAATTATCCTTTGTGATGAGACAAATGCTTGTTGTTGAAACTATATTTTTTTCCTCCTAGAATCAAACGAGCATTCCTGATTGAGGAACAGAAAATTGTTGTCAAAGTGCTGAAGGCCCAAGCACAAAGTCAGAAATCAAAGTGAACATTTGTATTGTCTGCCTAATAATAAATGAAAAAATAACTTTTCCCTGTGTGATTTTTTTTTGGAAGGGGAGGAATGGGTGTCTCCGTTTGGAAACAGTTATAGATAGCAAAAGGACCAAGTAATGTCACTAAAATGCTGAGGAGGAGAATGTATAAATATTGTATAAATATGTGAGAGGAAGCCACAGGGAGGAGGGAGCAAGCTTGTTTTCTGCTTCCTTGGAGACTAGGACGCGGAACAATGGCTTCAAACTACAAGAGAGGAGATTCCATCTGAACATTAGGAAGAACTTCCTGACTGTGAGAGCCGTTCAGCAGTGGAACTCTCTGCCCCGGAGTGTGGTGGAGGCTCCTTCTTTGGAAGCTTTTAAACAGAGGCTGGATGGCCATCTGTCAGGGGTGATTTGAATGCAATATTCCTGCTTCTTGGCAGGGGGTTGGACTGGATGGCCCATGAGGTCTCTTCCAACTCTTTAATTCTATGATTCTATGTCAGTCAATCACATGAAGTGACTCACCTGTAGATCACAACTTTGCTCAGGCAGACAGGGTGGAATATTTATTTACACAGGATAGCATTTAGCTTGTGAAATAATACAAATTGCCATACTTTCTAAAATGTATCTGGAGGACTGATTCAGAAAATTGTATGAGCTCTAGTTTCTTAGATGTGGTTATCAGGATTTTTTAAAATGGGTGAGCTGATGAATGTTCTGTATCCCAAAAGCTAGAGCTGATAGGGGAAAACTGATGCCATTTTTGGAATCAGCAGCTCTAATATACCCAGAAACAGGTTTAAGGTTTGAAGTACCAAATTATACATTAGCCAATGATTTGAAAAACCAGGAAGCTTTACAGCTCATGCTGTAAGACAGTTCAAGATGGGGGATATACAGAGGCCTTGTATTTGAAGAACAGCTGCCATATAGCCAATCCCAACAACTACGTATTAACTGCTATTACCAGGTCTTGTCAGGATATGTGTTGTCGAAGGCTTTCATGGCTGGAATCACTGGGTTCCTGTGAATTTTCTGGTCTGTATGGCCATGTTCCAGAAACATTCTTCTAGTGTTTTGCCCACATCTATGGCAGGCATCCTGAGAGGATGTGAGGTGTATATATCTGGAGTGTCCAGTGTGAGAGGAAAAACAGCAATAATAATAATAATAATAATACTTTATTTGTACCCCGCTACCATCTCCCCAAGGGACTGGGTGCGGCTTACATGAGGCCGAGCCCACAATACAACATTAAATAACAGCAATAATGCAAAAACAATACATAAACTCATAAACAAGATAAGCAAAAAACATTAACAAGCAACTTGTTAGGTATACCTTATTTTGCCACTCCCTTTAATATGGTAAACAAAAAGTCAAGGTATTTTTAACAAGTATTTGAATCTATTTACTTATCTTGAATCTCTTAAATTATTTCAGTAGATTCTGTTACCTATTGTTTTATCAGATCAAGGAGGTGTTATTCAGTATGTCTGGGACAGTTCCAAATTCTTTGAAGTTGTAAATACAGCACATGGGTATGCCTCGGCATTGGCCACTGGATGAGTTCAAGTCAATTCCTTGAACGTGACTCCTAGGGTTACTTTGGCAAGACTTAATTCAGAAAGATTTGGCATTGCCTTTTGTAAGAGTGAATTTATATGGCAGAGTGAGGATTCAAACCTTGGTCTCATTAGGTCTTCATCCAATACTCCTCCACCAGACCCTGATGGTGCCTTTCCCATCATTCCATAGCATTGAGGAATGGCAGTTAAAGGTGTCATACTGCATGAATTCTTTGGTGTAGGTGCATGCTATAACAACTCCCAATATAAGTACTGCACAATTACACCGGAAACACTGTCAAACCAGGACAGAAGGGGAAAAAAATCAAATTTTGTTACTTAGCATAATTGTTCATATATGAGCAAGACCTATAAGGTTCAGCAGGGTTTGCTTCAGAATCATAGAATCAAAGAGTTGGAAGAGACCTCCTGGGCCATCCAGTCCAACCCCATTCTGCCAAGAAGCAGGAATATTGCATTCAAATCACCCCTGACAGATGGCCATCCAGCCTCTGTTTAAAAGCTTCCAAAGAAGGAGCCTCCACCACACTCCGGGGTAGAGAGTTCCACTGCTGAACGGCTCTCACAGTCAGGAAGTTCTTCCTAATGTTCAGATGGAATCTCCTCTCTTGTAGTTTGAAGCCATTGTTCCGCGTCCTAGTCTCCGAGGAAGCAGAAAACAAGCTTGCTCCCTCCTCCCTGTGGCTTCCTCTCACATATTTATACATGGCTATCATATCTCCTCTCAGCCTTCTCTTCTTCAGGCTAAACATGCCCAGCTCTTTAAGCCGCTCGTCATAGGGCTTGTTCTCCAGACCCTTGATCATTTTAGTCGCCCTCCTCTGGACACATTCCAGCTTGTCAATATCTCTCTTGAATTGTGGTGCCCAGAATTGGACACAATATTCCAGGTGTGGTCTAACCAGATGTGGAATAGATGGGTAGCATTACTTCCCTAGATCTAGACACTATGCTCCTATTAATGCAGGCCAAAATCCCATTGGCTTTTTTGCACCACATCACATTGTTGACTCATGTTTAACTTGTTGTCCACGAGGACTCCAAGATCTTTTTCACACGTACTGCTCTCGAGCCAGGCGTCACCCATTCTATATCTTTGGATTTCGTTTTTCCTGCCAAAGTGGAGTATCTTGCATTCTTGCAAGATATCTTGCAGAAGATGCAGAATCCTGGAGCACATCTACACTGGAGAATTAATGCAGTTTAACAACACTTGAATTGCCTTGGCTCAAAGCTATGGAATCATGGGAGTTGGAAGTTTCCCTACCAAAGAGGGCTGTGGTGCCTCGTCAAATTACGAACCCCACTATTCCATGCATTACACAACATGGATACAACAGTGTAGAATCAACCTACAGAAAGTACAACAGTGTGAATTTTATTTTTTTTCCTGTCAGGAGCGACTTGAGAAACTGCAACTCGCTTCTGGTGTGAGAGAATTGGCCGTCAGACGTTGCCCAGGTGACGCTCGGATGATTTGATGTTTTATCATCCTTGTGGGAGGCTTCTCTTCATGTCCCCGCATAGAGGGAGCTCATCCGTCTCTCCCCGGATTCGAACCTGCGACCTGTCGGTCTTCAGTCCTGTCGGCACAAGGGTTTAACCCACTGCGCCACCGGGGGCTCAACAGTGTGAATGATTGGAACTAAGAACTTGTGCTTCCTGTGTGGGCGTGGCTTATGACAATAGGCGTGGCTTAGATATCATCTACCCCCGCCCATTCAGCGCGCTTTCCCCCATGTGGGCGTGGCTTATCGCAATAGGCGTGGCTTACATCTCATCTACTCCGCCCATTCAGCGCGCTTTCCCCGTGTGGGCGTGGTTTAGCACAATAGGCGTGGCTTACATCTCATCTACCCCGCCAATTCAGCGCGCCTTCCCCCCATGTGGGCGTGGCTTATCGCAATAGGCGTGGCTTACATCTCATCTACCCCGCCCATTCAGCGCGCTTCCCCGTGTGGGCGTGGCTTATAAGAATAGGCGTGGCTTACATCTCATCTACCCCGCCCACTCGCGCCCGCTTCCTCATGTGGGCGTGGCTTCTCAAAATAGGCGGGGCCAAAATCTCATCTACTCCGCCCACTCTCAAAAGGCCCTTCCCTTCAGCCACGTCGAGCCAGCAAAAGGCCACGTCGTACGTTCAAAGATCCTAGCAGATATATAAACAGTCGCGGGGGCGTTTTACCCGGAAACATATGAGTAGGGGAGAAAAAAAAGCTTAATTCATATATAACTACACTAATATTGTTTATGCCCCTATTTCTTTCGCCGTCAGGTATTTCGCGGTTTATATATTTCTGGGCGACGTTAATTTTATAAACCTTCCAGGACCTGGCTATTCTAGAGGGCTTCGATCGGACGGTGGCCGCGGTGGGTCAATCCGGTACGGAAGTGGTGGTGGGCGTGAGACCTGTGGCTGCGGCCTGAAGGGAGAGCGGGGCTTTCGGAGTCGGCATGGAGTCGCTGTACCGGATCCCGTTCACGGTGCTGGAGTGCCCCAACCTCAAGCTGAAGAGGCCCAGCTGGGTGCACATGCCCTCCGCCATGACGGTCTACGCGCTGGTGGTGGTCTCCTACTTCCTCATCACGGGAGGTACACTTGCCCACGGCCTGGGAAGGGGTTCAGAGTTGGGCCCCATCGCCCAAGACATTAGCCATCTGCAAGTATCCCAGAATCCAGGGGGGCGGGATCAGAATCTAGTCCCAAGCACTTCAGATAAAGGGATGCTCAACCTGTGGTAGCTTTTGCCATCTTGTAAAAACACTATAAATCAGCAAAACAACACTATAAATAATGGGCAAACTTGGGCCCTCCAGGTGTTTTGGACTTCAACTCCCACAATCCCTAACAGCCTCAGGCCCCTTCCTTTTCCCCCTCAGCTGCTTAAGCGGCTGAGGGGGGAAAGGAAGGGGCCTGAGGCTGTTAGGAATGGTGGGAGTTGAAGTCCAAAACACCTGGAAGGCCCAAATTTGCCTATGGATGCTTTAGAGTATCCATTCATTTAGACATTGTTTATTTGGATCTCCCATCCAAGTGCCAACCATGTCTGACCTGGCTTAGTTTCCAAGATTGCATGGGATTGCTTAGTTTCCAAGATTGCATGATATTTAGGCCTTAGACCAGTGTTTCTCAACCTGGGGGTCGGGACCCCTGGGGGGGTCGCAAGGGGGTGTCAGAGGGTTCACCGAAGACCATCAGGAAACACAGTATTTATCTGTTGTTTATGGGGGTTCTGCATGGAAGCTTGGCCCAATTTTCTCATTGGTGGGGTTCAGAATGCTCTGTGATTGTAGGTGAACTATAAATCCCAGCAACTACAACTCCCACATATCAAGCTCTATTTTCCCCAAATTCCACCACTGTCCACATTTGGTCATTTTGAGTATTTGTGCCAATATTTGCTTCAGATCCACAATTGTTTGAGTCCACAGTGCTCTCTGGAGTGAACTACAATACCCAAACTCAAGGTCAATGCCCACCAAACACTGCTAGTATTTTCTGTTGGTAATGGGAGTTTTGTGTGCCAAGTTGGTTCAATTCCATCATTGGTGGAGTTCAGAATGCTCTTTGATTGTAGGCAAACTATAAATCCCAGCAACTACAACTTCCAAATGACAAAATCAATCTCCTGAACCCCACATATCGAGTATTTGTGCCCAGTTTGGTCCAGTGAATGAAAATACATTCTGCATGTCGGATATTTACAGTAGCCAAATTACAGTTATAAAGTAGCAATTAAAATAATGTTATGGTTCGGGGTCACCACAACATGAGGAACTGGATTAAGGGGTCACAGCACTAGGAAGGTTGAGAAACAGTGCCTTAGACAATACAGTGATTCATGCACATGACTTCCACTGATTAAGATATGGCAGATGTAGCTTAAACCCAACACGAGATTGCCATCTGTTTGCCCCCAACCTGGGTGAAACTCCCATCAGGTGTCTCCAGCATCAAAGAAAGAGCAGCTGTTAGATCAGGGTTCCTCAAACTAAGGCTGGATGCAGCCCTCCAAGGCTATTTACCTGGCCCTCGCTCAGGGTCAATCTTAAATCTGCAATGACTTGAAAGCACACAACAACAATAACAAGAGTCCTATCACATCAGCTAAAAGCAGGCCCACACTTCCCATTGAAATACTAATAAGTTTATATTTGTTAAAGTTGTTCTTCATTTTAATTATTGTATTGTTTTAAGTGTTTTTTGCACTACAAATAAAATATGTGCAGTGTGCATAGGAATTCATTCATGCTTTTTTTCCCTTCAAATTATAATCTGGCCCTCCAACAGTTTGAGGGACTGTGACCTGGCCCTCTGCTTAAAAAGTTTGAGGACCCCTGCCCTAGACAATACAGTAATTCATGCAAATGACTTCCATTGATTAAGACATGGCAGAGGTAGCTCAAACCCGAGATTGCCATCCGTTTGCCCCCAACTAGGGTGAAACTTCATCAGGTGTCTCCAGCATTGAAGAAAGAGCAGCTGTTAGACCTTCTCATTAACAATAAACTACAAAGGGAAATGTTGGGAAATAGGGACAGAAAGAGGAGCTATTTGCATGGTTTTTTGGACGGTTGCTGGGCAACACAAGAGTGCCTTGTAGTCCAGAAGCAGAGGTGATCACCATGTGGTTGGTTACCTAGCAACCGCAAGAGTGATTTCTCTCCTTTGCACATTTCCTGTCTTCAGTTGTGTCAAGATGAATTTGACTGGAAGTACTATATTACAACTTGCACCCCCTGGTGGCACAGCAGGTTAAAACAGCAGAACTGCTGAACTTGCTTACCGAAAGATTGGCATTTCAAATCTGAGGATCAGGGTGAGCTCCTGCTGTTAGGCCCAGCTTCTGCCAACCTAGCCGTTTGAAAACGTGCAAATGTGAGTAGATCAATAGATACCACTTCTGCAGGAAGGTGAAGGTGCTCCATGCAGTCATGCCAGTGGCCACATGACCTTGGAGGTGTCTACGGACAATCCCGGCTCTTCGGCTTAGAAATGGAGATGAGCACCACCACCCAGAGTCGGACACGACTAGACTTAATGTCAGGGCAAACCTTTACCTTTTTACCTTAATATATTACTACCGGCATCCGCATGAAAATGGCACAGAGGTAAAACTCTGACCAACCAACTCAATAAACTTAGTTTTTTTAAGGATCAAAGCCTTTAACCTAATCTGTGTTACCATTCACTGCTTGGTTAGATATAAGGGGTAGAGGCCTGTATGTTTTCTCTCACTTTAAATGACCTTTAGAAGGTAAAACCAAAATAAGATTAAGTATCCCCTCTGCATTTGCAGTTTTGAATTTTGCAAATTTGATTCAACATCGTTATGAATGACTTGGATGAAGGATTATTATTATTATGTTTATTTATATCCTGCTTTTTCTCTCCATACGGAAAGTCAAAGCAACTCAAAACTAAAAGCATTGCAATACAATTTAAAATATACAAATATACAATATGCTATAAATTATACATGAAATACCCCGTAAACCACACTACTCATCTCCACAAACTTAGAAATACCTCAGCACCTTAATCTGATGAATCAAAGAGGAAGGTCTTCAATCCTTTACAAAACAACAGCTGAGAGCCTGCTCTAGACTGATGTCCAAAAGAGGACATTTCCACAGATATGCAGCCAGACCTTGAAAGGCTCACAACCTTGACAGGGCCATGTGCATCCTGGAAAGGAAATAATCCTTTTCCTGCCAGAAATGCATTATTATAATTAACTTTATTTGTAGCCCACCTTTCTCCCCATAGGGACTCAAGGCGGCTAACAGCCACACAATCTAATAGCAATTTAAAACAAAAATATACAAACATAAATAGTTGTGTGTGGATATAAAGTTGAAATAGAATAAATACAATTAAAATTACACTTAAAACTCACTACCCCCCCCCCCTCCAATTCCCACCCACAACCTCCCCAGCAACCTCATCATTAATAACTGACACTATTTTGACCAGGCTCTGATATTGTTTCCCCTTTCTCCTCAGGTTACTTTAGTTGCTACAAGCTGCTTTCAAGATAGTTGGTACTCAGTTAACTCAGCAAGGGCGAGGGAGAGACAGGGCAGGTCTTGTCCTTCTTAAACTCAATATATAAATTTCAGGTTTTCTATACTTCAGATAGTAGCTCTCTATGTTCTTCTTCATCCGTAATTTTCCCTCTTGTTGCTTTTTGACCATACCTTATGTGGCTCAGCCATACAGTATGTGTTCCAGAGCCCCCGGTGGCACAATGAGTTTAAACTCCTGTGCTGGCAAGACTGCTGACCAATAGGTCAGCAGTCCGAATCTGGAGAGAGCAGGTTCAACTCCCTCTGTCAGCTCCAGTTCCCCATGCGAGGACATGAGAGAAGCCTCCTGCAAGGATGGTAAAACATCAAACATCCGGGCGTCCCCTGGGCAGCATCCTTGCAGATGGCCAATTCTCTTACACCAGAAGTGACTTGCAGTTTCTTAAGTCATTCCTGATATGAAAAAAAGAATTACAAGACTTAAAGATGCATGATAAGCCAATAAGCCAAAAAGAAGCACAGAAATATATGTGAGTTTTTGTGGTGCGATAAATTATTTATGTGTCTAAATCAGTGTTTCTCAAACAAGTATTTTGGACTTCAGCTCCCAAAAATCCCAACCAAGTTAATAGCTGTTAGGAATTGTGAGAGCTGAAGTCCAAAACACTTGGAGGAGCACAGTTTGAGAAGCTCTGGTCTAAATGTTCTTGAAAACATAACTTACCAAACACAACTGTTTGCTTTTCTATTTATATTTGAGTTTGACTCAAAAGCTACTGGAAATTCCTGAACACATTCTGCCAACTTTACTAAAAGGTAAGCCTTCACAGTCTTGCATCTTCAGTTGCCATCCGAGCTACACACCAATTTTACATTTTGGATTGAAGCCCAACAATATGCTACCAATCCGTTCAAATTAAGAATTTTCATAGAAAATGTTTAATTGAATTGTTTATGACAAATTATTTAAGCTCTCTATACTTTTATTTATTTTTAGGAATAATTTATGATGTGATTGTAGAACCTCCCAGTGTTGGCTCCATGACAGATGAACATGGGCATCAGAGGCCAGTGGCATTCTTAGCTTACAGGTAAAGGTTTATATTAACACAATCTCTCTGTGCTGTCCCTTTGCATGTTAGATTGTGTGCCAAAATACCATGACCTAGATTCACTTTTGCCTGCATGCAAGAAAATGTGTAGAAATTCATGTGCCATCTTATTTTTACTTTTTAAACACACACACAGAAGTTATTGGCCTACAAAATATATATCCTGCTGAGAGGTTGGTAGCAATAAAATACAAAGTATTAGCAAGCTAATTTAAAAAATACAAAGAAATGGCTAGGAATGAGAAGTAAAAGAAAAAGACACCTAACAATTCATTAGTAAAGTTTGCTCACAGACATAGGGCTAACAAACAGTCATGCTGGAGGATCCAGAGATTGCTAGAAAGGTGTTCTCTTCTATAAGAATGATAGCTATTCATTTGTGACATTTCCACTTTTATGAGGGTTCTGTCCCCCACTCCCCATTCCTACCCCAGCAAATGTGAAGGGCTGACTGTACAGGCTTATTGTGGACAGAGGAGTCTGTTCCTCTTTGGTTTGCCCTTTTGGTTGTTAAGTCACTGACCTGCATGGAATTCATGCTCGCTAATGGGTATCAAACAGGTTGGTAAACGCTTAGTATACATGCCAGACCTTTTCAACAACTCGAATAAAGATCTTTACTACATATGTATGGATTTGCTGTCAAGAATGAAAACCAAGATGATTTTCGGTATGATTCATCCCATCTGTTGGTAGAAGGAGTCATATGATCATTATGTTTTAGAGAGCACTTGAGAGGTGGTCATAATTGAAATTCAAGGCTAGAGATCAGTGGTGGTTGATACATTTGAGATGGCTCTTCCTGGAAAGAAACCTAGTTTTTATAAAAAATGATTGCCAAATGCATGATCAAATGAAAACAGTCACTCTATTCAATTCTTTCTTATTTCTGGGACATTTTAACCTTCTTTGAATAGCATTCTTTTTCCCTGCAGCAAGCATAGAAACTGGGAGGGTTTTTTTTCTGCCTTTCATATCTGAAATGGAATTTGCCCTGAAATTACTAGTCAGTTAGTTGCTTTGTATTTCTCTATGTCTCTTCTTTTTATATTTCTAATATTGTTCATTTTGTATGCAGAGTAAATGGACAGTATATCATGGAGGGACTCGCTTCCAGCTTCCTCTTCACAATGGGAGGCCTTGGTTTCATTATTCTGGATCGTTCCAATGCACCAAATATACCAAAGCTGAATAGATTTCTGCTGCTCTTTATTGGCTTTGTCAGCGTTCTGCTGAGTTTCTTTATGGCAAGAGTGTTCATGCGGATGAAACTGCCGTAAGTCAACTTTTTTTCCCCTCTTATATTTTTTATTGTTCCTTCCAAACTTCATCAAAATCCAAAAGCTTAACTAAGGCCTAAGGAAAGGAAAGTGACCTGGTCTGAAATGTTACAAGTGGTTTGTTAAATTTTCAGGCCTGGCTATGGGGGTAACTTTGGTCATGTTGGTGAATGACCTTTGCTGGGAACTAGAAAAGAGGAGTGTGTCCCTGTTGGTTCTGCTGGGTTTCTCAGTGCATTTTGATGCCATTGACAGTGGTATTCTTCTGGGACACCTCTCTGGAATGGAACTCAGGAACACTGTTTTACTTCTGGGAGGGGTGACCCTTAATTGTATTGCTTTTTAGGTCGTGAGCTACTTTAAGTCCCAATCTTGGGGAAAAGCCAGGATTAAATAACAATAACAAGAATAACAACAATATGCTGATGACACCCAATTCCATCTGTCTTTTCCATCTAATCCAAAGGAAGCTGTTTCAACACTAAACCACTTTCTGTTAACAGTAGTAAATAATTTTAAATTTAACCCACAGAAGACAGGTGTTCATTGTCAGTCATAAGGCAGATCAGGGAATAGAGATTTGGCCTATGCTGGAAGAGATTACATTCCCCCTTAAATGTTAAATCCACATCTAGGACATATACTTGGCTTCATATCTGGGCAAATTTCAGCAATGGCCATTATGCAGGGAGCATCTTTCACACAGACACATCCTAATCGAAGCAGCTTCACTTGCTACTGGTTCATTTTTTGGAAGATTCAGCATACTAGTTATGATCTTTAAAGCTCTACATTGCTTGAGTGCAGACTATTTAGAAGACCATATATTGTTATATGAGCTGACCCAAATTTTAAGATATTTGACACAGGCTTTTACTCACTCCCATCTCCATCTCAGGAACGGTTGATGTCAACATGCAAGAGAGCCTTCTGAGTGGCTGCACCCAGGCTGTGGAACTCCCTTCCACTAGAGGAGTGGTGTCAAACTTGTGGCCCTCCAGATGTAGTGGACTTCAGCTTCCAGAATTCTTGAGCATTGGACAAGCTGTCTAGGGCTTCTGGGAGTTGGGCTCCCAAACACCTAGAAGGTCATAAGTTTGACACCACTGCAGTAGAGTTTCCATTGGTTCTCTTCCTTTGTCTTTTAATTTAGATAGATCTTTGGTGATTACATTATGGGACAGGGTGCGTTTTGGATATGGTGTGCTGTACCTACATCTTTTAATTGAGTTTTAAATATTTTTAAACTTTCAATTTCCATTTTGTGCTTTAAAAAATAGTTGTTTAACTATTTTTCAACTTTGTAAATAAGATTTTAACTGGACTTTGTTTTAAATATATGTAAGTCATTTTTAGTCCCTTCCCTCCCACTTTAGGAAAGAGGTGGGAGATGTTTGTGGGCATGTATGTGTTTATAAAATAAGTAAAATTAAAGGCCATGGCTATTAACAACATAGTTTGCATAATAGACATTTTTCTTGGTGTTAGAAAATGACAGCCATGGAATCACATAGCTATTATTAGAATATTATAAAAATGTGAGTTGCAGTAAACCCGAAACACCAAAGAGAAAAAATGAACAGATTTCAGCTATGTATATCTGTGAGTGCAGCCAAAACATGTGACCCACAGGTAATTTTCCTGCTGATTCCTGCAAAAAAGTACTTGCTTTGAAGGACTTCTTCTTTTCCTTTAGTATCATTCCCATCTACTATTGATTTCATTTTACACACATTTAACTCTCAATGTTTTCTATTCTAGGGGCTACTTAATGGGCTAGTGCCTTTTTGTGACTGCTATGAAGCACAGATTGGATTTGCTTTTAGCTGTGAAGAAGATTGGATAATAAAATCTTCACAACCCAAACGCCTCTCCAAAGAGACAATGAATAAAGAGAGATTAAGGAAGAAACTGTTTTCTCATTTCTACTACTATAAATACCAACATTTGTTACATGCAGTTGGGTTATTAACAAATTTGTGTCTATTTTTCTCAACTGTGAAAAACAAAACAATGTATTCTGAAGTGTTACTGATGTAAATAGAATTACAGTACAAAGTAAAAACACTGTTCATCTATTTCCTCCATTTATGATTTAAGCTAAAAGTAATAACGCTGTGCATCCTTTTTACACCAGGATTTGTTTTGTCTCCTTGTGAGAGAATAAATTGTATAAATTTAAAGGAGGGAATAGTAATAGTTTTTTACATGTCTCTATGTATTGAAAATGAGAGTTTATCAAGGCTGAACACCATGACCAGATAAAAAAAAAACCCCTAAGGATAATAATGGGTGGGTGTGGCCATCAGTCAAACCTGATCGTGCTAATCCCATTTTGAGAACATGGAAGAGTAGCTAGAATTGGAAGATTGTGAAGAGTATTTTGATTTGGGCTTATATCTCTACTCCTAACCCTCCCAAATAGATGGTCCACGCTTTAGTATCTAATAGGTCACGTGGTGTACAAAATGAGTTTAGATGATGGGTGATGTCTGTGCATCCTTTGGAAAGTGTGGATCTGACATGTTTGGGTTCTCTGTATCAGGGCATGTGTGTTCAATGAAATACATGTCATGTCAACCTTACTTTTGATCTGCATACTGGTAGATGCACACAAGAAAGCCACATGTAACACATTAGGAGATTGATAGAAATGTGCAAAATTATGTGAAAATAGTTTTTCCTTTTCCAAAAATATATTGAAAACATGATGCATTAAACATCTTTTTTACTAAATTAGCACGAGTGTTTTCCCTTCTTTACAGTATCTGTGTTACTATCCTATAGATTTGGAAGGAAGAGTATTCAGGGCATAATAACCTTTTGCTAAAACCATATGCTTCTTTTAGATATGGCAGTACAGTTTTCTCACAATATCTTTGTATCTCTGCCTCTGTCTTTCTGTTTGTTTTAGGTTCAGTTGATGGTTACATTGGGCTGAATTGAGACTCAATTGAAATCACTGGGACACATTGTTCATGACTAACAAAAGCCCTGCCATTTTCTGTCTATTCTAAGCATGACTAATTGGCTTTAACTCAATTGCCTTTTTTCTTAGATACAAAAACTCTCCTTTGGGTAAAATAAGATAGGCAAATGGCTTGTGGAATGGCTATTTTCAATGCTATGTGGTTTTGTCTAGCTTTCAGTACTGTCTACCTTGACTCCCTTTGGGGGGATAGGGCAGTATATAAATAAAGTTTATTAGTATATCACTATTATTATTTTAAGTAGAATTTTGTAGCAGTCAGGAACAAAATGAACCGGGAAAGAGAAAACAAAGATCATAATGGTGTGGCTAAACAGCAACAGTTTGTTGTTGTTCATTTGTTCAGTCGTTTCCAACTCTTCGGGACCTCATGGACCAGCCCACGCCAGAGCTCCCTGTCGGCCGTCACCACCCCCAGCTCCTTCAAGGTCAATCCAGTCTCTTCAAGGATGCCATCCATCTTGCCCTTGGTCGGCCCCTCTTCCTTTTTCCTTCCATTTTCCCCAGCAACAGTTAATACCCTCCAAATCTGCAGAAGAGTGCCCAAAACTGATTCCATCATTGAAAGAGCCCTGTTTTGATAGTTGCCTGTTTCACCGCAGGAGCAGCACTCAAATAACAATTTCTGAAGTTATTTTAAAGGTTAAGATATTTATAAGATTTTGTCCTTATCCGGTCACATAAAATGTCAAGAGAACTCATAATAACATTTAAGCTCTGAATAAAAACAGGAGGAAATGGTTGATCATTTTAAAAGGCAAAGGATCTTTGACATGAAACTCTCTTTAAAAAGCAACTATGTTGGCTATGTGGGAGAAGGAAAGTCAAAGTTTGGTTTCTTTTATGGTTTTGCAGCCTTCTGAGATTGAAAGGCCTTCAACCACAGAGCATCTGTGGTATCACAAAAGGAATATCTGAAATTAAATTAACTGACTTGCCAGTTCATCTGAGACAATTTGTTTAGGTACCTGAGGCATGTGCAGATCATCTATAAGAACTTAAAATCACTATGTTGAATGTAACAAATAATATGATAATTGTCACAATGCTCAACCCCACTGAGCTGATGTAGTGAACTCTCCCAACAGTCCTAATTAAGATTATGGTAAATGATGATAGTTGTGTGCCTTCTTGTCATTTTCAATTTATGGTGAACATGTCATGGGATTATCTTGACAAGATTTATTCAAAGTCAGGTTGCCATTGCAATCGCTGTGCTTGAGAGTGTGTGGCTCCCAGGTTCCCCCAGTTGGTCTCAATGGCCCTGCAGGGATTCCAAAACCTGCAGCTCTTCTGCATTGCATATTACTTGCAGTTCTCAAATTTGGCTCAGGCAGTTTTGTCCTTATGAAAGAGATGGCTGCAACTACCAGAAAGAAAGTTCACCCTGGGTGGAGGGAGCTGACTTTCCAAGCTGTCTGGTCCAGACATTAGCACCGAATGCGTAGTTGCATTGGCTGGGTTGATGTGAACTGACAAAATAAGTTAATTTCCCCTGTAACAACTATTAACTGTAACCAATACTGACCTGTTTGTGTAATCACAATGATGGCTGACATAACTTGGCTTTTAAAAAAGTAATATTTGAAGTTCTAGTGCCAAACAGCAGCACAAGATGCACACTTGGACTGGCAGAGTAGAAGTGTAGAAGTTATTACACAGTTTTGCCAGGAGATGGCACTGCTTCCACAAATTCTGAGTACACAAGTGGAATATAGAGTTTGTTGTGTGACTTCAAGATATTGAGAATTAGAGTGACCTTAAGGTGAACCTATCAGGAGGTTTTCTTGGCAGGATTTGTTCTGAAGATATTTGTCCTTCCTTTTGTCTGAGGCTGAGAAGATGTCTTGCCCATGTGGGTTTCCATGGCCAAACATCTTCATAGTCCAATGCTGAAACCACTACACTTCACGGATTTTCAGGCATTTAAAAGTTAATAAGATTTATTTGTGCCACAAGCAAGTCAACAATTATCACTACCCTTTATGCAACCTACCAGAGATACTCTGTGTAAACCAGTGGTCCCCAACCTTTTTTTGACCAAGGACCACTTTGACCAGGGACCACTCTCCAACATTAATACCAAAAGGGTTAAAAACGGTTTTTGGTCAACTTTAGATTCTGTTTGGGGTGCTGACTCAGAAAATTGCATTGGCTAGACCACATCAGCTCTAATTTCTGCTACAGAACATATACCATGGTCAGCAACAGGGAAGGAGTGGCAGGCGGTATGAAAGGAGAAAAAATTAAAGAGGAAGGAGGCTTGCAGATCTGATTTTTGTCCTTGCGGCCCACTGGTGGTCCACAGCCCACAGGTGATGTAAACCAACAGTGTCAAGGATATGAAGGAATAAATGAGAGAGGAATTAGTCAGTGTACATTTGAATAATTATTTGCTTATAAGCAACCCAATTTTTAAAATGCAGTGCTGAATGTTATTGTCAGTGGCCACATGAGCAAGAGAAAGTATACACTTTATTGGTTTTTTTCCTTCTTTTTTTGTTGGGGAGAGGGGGAGGGAAGAAACATATTAACTCTTAGCGCTCCCCAAAATTCAAAGACAGAATTGTGTTAGTCTGGAACCTTGAAGCAACTTTGAGACTAACAGAGCAGTTCCAGATTGGCATTAAAATGCAGTTGAAGCCATCTTGAAATTGGAGTGTCCACAAAGTGTACTTTCCCAATGCACGCTGAAACACACATCCAGCATGAAACTATGCATTACAAAATCACTGGGAATTGCAGAATAAGCCAGCATAATATGAACAAAGTACATATAGGGATATCCAAGTGTGAACCATTTTTAATGATTCACTATGTCCAATGCTGGAAGAAAAAATTAAATGGGGAGGAGGAGAGAATTCTTCCTTGGAAAGCAATATCCTCATTTTATGTCCTCCTGTGACCATGCATTTGCATTTCTAACTTTTTCCATTTACTTATCAGTATTTTCCCTCCTCCTCTCCATCTATCGGTATGCCCTTTGCCTGAAAAATACTGATATGCTGTTGCTAACTGGAATGTCTGTCCTCTGTTAACACGCATACACATACATACTCCCCACCCCGCATTTATTTCAAGCAAACTGCTAGTCAATCACATCCACATTGTTTTGGTTCAGAGCTCTTTCCTGCTTAGAAACCAAAAAGGACACACACACATCCTCTTTTGGCACCCAATGCGCCCCCGTGATGATGATGCCATATGTTTGTACGTTGTCCTGAACTAACCTTGTGCTCCCTTGGGGCTTTGCACTGAGCTCTCCCCCCCCCCCTTTTATTATGAGAAGGGGCACTGCTTTTCTGCTGTGTGTTGTTGATCAAATGAGCAATTATTGCTGTAGAATATAAACAGAAAAGCCCATGTCAGATCATGTTAATATATGCATATTTTTAAAAAGAAAAATACTCATCCTGTATGATGCATCAGGCTCTGCAAGGAATTAGTTTTTCTTAGCCTTAAGGGAAGGATCAAACAGACTCAAAAGGTGGTAACAAAATGTTCCTGTTCATTTTTCCAACAAGCTCAAGCTTTGTCTTAGAGGAGGACCTCTCAATGTTGAAAGAACTGTTGACGCAGAACAGGACAAAAAGATTTTACAAATACAAGGATTAGTGCCTACTAAGAAACCATTTTGGTATCAATCAAATCCAGCATAGGACAGAATAGATGCCCCATAGGTGAAATTTGTATTAAGACCCAGTTCCTTTCACATTACATAATTATAGCACTCTGATTTCACTTCATATGCTATGGATGCCTCCTATAGAATCCAGGGATTTGTAGTTTGGTAAGGCACTAAAGTTCCCTGGGTGAGAATTCTCAGTAACATCCCTTAAACTGCAAACTGCAGGATTCCATAGACTGAACAGTGAGAGTGAATGATATGGCTATAATTATGTAGTGTGAACAGACCCACAGCTTAGCTAAAAAAAAAAACAACTCTCTTCTTTTGGGTCACAAAAAGCCTGTTGGGGTGTAAACAGCCTGTCCTACATAAGCAGTTAATCATATGATAAATGAGTACTGCAGTGGTATGCGAAAGGGGTCATAGACAGCCTGGTGATGCTGCTACTTTACCATATTGAGCATTTTCCTCCCCTTCAGGTATTTTATTCCAAAGCTGAATTTTGAATAGGCAGAGTCCATAAAGTACATCACCCACTACATTCCGTAGGCTAGCTTTCACCAGCATGAAGGCCTCCAGATGTGTTGTACTACAACTTTCCTCACCCAATTATAGCTGGGGCAATTATATTCAAAAACAGCCGGAGGACACCAAAGTGGGAAAAGCTCATTATAAGCCAATTATAATTCAAAATGGACTTTCTATAATTACTTTCTTGAATCATTATTTTTGGCTTCTCCCCTTACCTGAAAACACCTTCAGACCTTTTTGTTAATATTGCAAATTGCAGTATAAGTTTCTGTTTTATTCCCATGTTATTACTGAAATGCCAAGTTAAACCCGGCAGGACTGGTCGCAGGTTCAAATCCAGGGAGAGTGTGGATGAGCTCCTTCTGTCAGCTCCAACTCCCCATGCGGGGTCATGAGAGAAGCCTCCCACAAGGATAGTAAAACATCAAAACATCCAGGCATCCTCTGGGCAACGTCCTTGCAAACAGCCAATACTCTCACACCAGAAGCGACTTGCAGTTTCTCAAGTCGCTCCTGACACAAAGAAAACAAAACCCTGAGATGCCTTTAATTTGTACTTTTTTATTGGCTATTTTCTATCACTTATTCCTCGTGACTATTTGACTATTTTTATATGCTCTTGGTACCACAAAAATCCACACTTTGTTTTAGTTCTTGCTCTGGTTTCAAAGTTTTCTTACCGCTACTGGTTTAATGATTTGCTGCTGTTGGTTTCCTCCAGACCTCAAAGGTTATGGTCTTGGTCAGGATATAGTGTTGTCTGGAGATTTTAGAATATTTTTTTCCACTCATGGGAAATACTTTTAAAAATATTTGTGTCTATAAATTTTAAGCTGCCTTCAACTCAAGACAAGGAAAGAAATATTATTGTGCTGTGTTGGTCAGCCATCAAGAAAATGATGCATGGTGTGATTTTGAGCAAAATGGTTTTCTTATTAAAATGTGTTCAGCAAAATATAATGGAACATATGGATTGCTTCTCCACTGTAGTTCTCAGGTTTTCAGCCAAACACTGAAATAGGAGCAGACAAAAGGGCTTCTTTCCAACCGAACTTCCACTGCCCTTTAGATTTTAAGCCTGAGGACAGGGAACTGTCAAATTAACTACAGTAGAGTCTCGCTTATCCAACCATCGCTAATCCAACGTTCTGTATTATCCAACACAACCTGCCTCCTGCCCAGATCCACAGCTGTTTCAATACATTGTGGTGTTTTGGTGCTAAATTCATAAATACAGTAATTACTACATAATGTTACCATGCATTGAACTGTTTTTCTGTTGATTTGTTGTAAAACATGATGTTTGGTGCTTAATTTGTAAAATCATGATGTAATTTGACGTTTAATAGACTTTTCCTTAATCCGTCCTTATTATCCAACATTTTTGCTTATCCAACATTCTGCTGGCCTGTTTATGTTGGATAAGCAAGACTCTACTGTATTTGTAAGCTGCTTTAAGAGTTTTTGAAGCTGAAGATCAGGGTATAAATACTCCAAATCAATACATAATCCACCCTGGGTAAAACACTACAAAAATCCATGAGGTGGTCAGGAGCTTCTTATAATTAGAATTTTTAATGTATTGGCTTTTCTTATATTCTGTATTTTTAGGAATAATTCAGTATTGTGTAGGAAAATTCCCAATTAATTGGGGTGATAACTTAAAGCATACTAGGGGGGGGGGGGGAACCTTACCCAGAAAAGGCAAGGTTTTGGACAAAGGGTTGTTGTGGGGTTTTATGGGCTATATGGCCATGTTCTAGAAGCATTCTCTCCTGACATTTTGCCTGCATCTTTGGCAGAAATCCTCAGAGGTTGTGAAGTTTTTGTGCTAATTTAGTAGCAATTATCACAATTTAAACAAATTTATGAGTCATCTTGCAATTCAGGACAGCTGGGCCAGATGACACTGTGTTCAGTCCTGGCACTAATTGTTGATATGCAATGACAGTGTTCCGGCTGCTCTCCTTTCTTATGGTTCTTTATCTTTAGAACAAACTTCAGACAATTGCAGAGGTCGCACTGAACAATAGTAAAATAGCTCGACCGAGTCCCAGCATTCATTGCAAAATTAAAGATCTCTTCAGAACAATGTTTCCCAATGCAGAAGAAATATTAAGAAGGCTTCTGAGAAACAACAGACTACTTAGTCCATGTTTACTGTTGTTCCACAAAGATATGATTTCCCATGATAGTGACTTTTTATATGGAAATCCCTGGTAATTATTTAGAGAAAGCAGCTACAATAAGCCTTTGCTTATGCTGAAATACAGTGCCAAGTTATAGAATTTTCCCCTATCCATCTAATTCAGTGGTTCTCAACCTTCCTAATGCCATAACCCCTTATTACAGTTCCTCATATTGTGGTGACCCCCAACCATAAAATTATTTTCATTGCTACATCATAACTGTAATTTTGCTACTGTTATGAATCATAATGGAAATGTTTGATATGCAGGATGTATTTTCATCCACTGGACCAAATTTGGCACAAATGCCCAATACACCCAAATTTGAATACTGGTGGGGTTGGGTGGGGGGATTGATTTTGTCATTTGGGAGTTGTAGTTGTTGAGGGTTGTAGTTAACCTACAATCAAAGGGCGCCTTCTCCCGTGCCTTGAAGGGACACAAACTTCCCTCCAGCCTCACACTATCTCCCTCACCTGCACATGCGCACCACACTGCCATGCACAGAGCACACCTGCTCTCCCCTTCCCATTTGAAGTCTTAGAAACAGCTCTCTCCTTGGCTGAGAGGACAGCTGAGAGGACAGCTAATCACAGCAGGAGGAGGGCTTTTGGTGGGAGGAATCGCCGTTTGTTTCCAAAAAGGAAGAGGACAGGTGGAGAAATCTTCAGCCTTCTTTGCCAAAGGGGTTCCTAAGATCATCAGAAATATGTGTTTTGTAATGGTCTTTGGTGACCCCCCCTGAAACCCCCTTGCAATACTGATCTAATTGATAAAAACCGTACAATTCCAGAAATGGCTATCCAACCTTTCAAAGCAATAAAATCTAAACTTTGGTCATCCAGTTCTCAAAATTCCTGTTTGCCAAGTTGGCTGGGTCTTCTTGGTGCTGAAGTCCAAAATGTCTAGAATACCAAAGTTTGGGAACCATTTTTTTCCACAAAATATTTGCACAAGTGTTGTGAAGATTTTCAATAGGGAAGCAACAGTGCAAAAGAGCAAATTCCTGTTCACCAGAACTATGATGGCTAGCCCAGTTTAAATCCCAATCACCGAGTTACACTGGGAGCCAAGCGAGTACAAAGCAACGGCACACCTTCCTTGAATACATCTTGCCAAGAAAACACTATGATAGTATTGCCATAATCCTGAGTTCACTTGAAGCCATGTAAAAACATTGACTATGTCAACAACAAGAATTTGAGGTGACTGCTTGGAAGTAGTTTAGCCGAACTTGTTTTTAGTCTATTTACAACATGACTAAGGATGCTAAAATTAACAAGTGAGCAGCTAATCTCGTTTGACAGCTTGATCCATGACAAATGTATATGAGAGCTGCATTATTACATAGCCATTATGGTAGTAAGTGATAAACTATGATCATGGCCTGGATGCCTGTGATCTGGTTTGCAAATTCACTTTCAAGAAGAGACACTGAGCATGCTAAACATTTTGATACACTTGCATGAATTACTATAATCAAACAAACTTCTATTTTCTTTCTTGGAAAGATAACCTTGTCCTGAAAAGACAAGCCCTGAAAAAGATATAAGAAGTGTGTCCCTCTGGAACGCAGATTGGATTAATATAATCGAGAAGGCAACTCCCGTCATCATCCTGACCTGGTTTAGAATGCTATATTTTCTAAGAAGCTCATAAGAAGACATAAGCACTAGGCTGTGTTTTCTGCTTTGAAAGCCTATCAGCGTAACTGAACTCGAAACCATCACAGACAGGATAGGACTAGTGTGTTTTCCAGCCAGCAGCCAAAAGGTCAGAGGACTGAAAATTCAATACTACCAGGAACAGCTTAAATTTCAAAATTACAGCACAAGGGAAAGAGAGAGATACGACATTTCATCAAGCTGCTAAAACAGTGGCTTGGAAACATCTCGTTTATATCCAAACAGCAACACTGCCAGAATTCTTTTGAAATACTTTTTCAATCGACACATCAAACAATACACTATTTTACCTTTCTTATTGCCCATAAATGCATTCATCAAACAGAGCCCCTCATTCCCCACATCTCTTTATATTAGTTTCCCCTTATCACTTTCTAGACAAGCAAGCATGAAAGTAGGGGATCAATAGGAGATGAAGAAACAAAAAAGTTGTAACTTTCATGATTCTTATGTTAGGGATAACATGGTTAAAATATAATTTGACACTGAGCACATTCAGACCACATTTTATGGAGAATGAATGCATAATCTGATATGTGGGAGTTTGTACACCCACATTGGGAATAAATATGTCTTGACAGAAAAAAAATACTTCTATGAATCTCCAGTAGGTCTGAAGGAAAGTGCAAGTAGGTTATTTATTTAAAGCATTTATATTCCACCCTTCTCACCTGGAAGAGGACTCAGGGCAGAGTGCAACATAAATATGGCAAACATTCAGTGCTGGAATAAAACAAATCATAAATATACACAAACAGTAAAATCAGTTGTAACCACTTTAAAATCAAATTGTTAAAAACCATCTCAAACCAGCCATACCGGATTATTACCTTATTGCACTGTCCCAAAGACTTGATCCCACAGCTAAGTTTTTACCATCTTTCTGAAGGACAGGGGAGAAGGATCTGATCTAATCTCGCCAGGGAGGGAGTTCCATAGCTGAGGGACAATCACTGAGAAGGCCCTGTCTCTTGTCCCTGCCAATCGTGCCTGTGACAGAGGTGAGACCAAGAGCAGGGTCTCCCTCGAGGATCTTAGTCTCCACAGTGGTTCATAGAGGGAGATGCGTTCGGACAGGAAAACTGGGCCAGGTACATTTAGGGCTTTATAGGCCAAAGCCAGAACTTTGAATTGTGCTCGGCAGCAAACTGGCAGCCAGTTGAATTTGTGTGCTCCCTGTATGCTGCCGCAGTTATTAACCTAGCTGCCTCTCGTTGGACTATTTGAAGCTTCTGAACAGTCTTCAAAGGCAACCCCACATAGAGCATGTTCCAGTAGTCTATCCTAGTTCTCCTGGATATGGAAAGATGTCCCAACAGCCTTTGTGGAATATGCATGCTAGATGTAATTTTGTATATACAGATATTCTCCCATCAGCATGCAAACTCTCCAACAAACTTCCCCGCCATCTTATATCTAACAGAGAGCTGAGAAACCTGCTGCCTGTTCTTCAATGATTGTTATGCCTTACTCTATACCATTTTCAACTTCATTGAATTCTGGACTTTGGGGTAATTCAATACTAGGAAATTGACTTTTAAATGGATTTTCATCAAACTAATAAAGTGGAAATGTTTTCAGTGAAAATGAATCTTAAAGAACATTTCTAGTTGGTTGGGTGCTTCAATCATTTGGAGCAGGGGGAAGCTGAAGACACTTTATGCTTTATATCAAACATTAATTAAAAAAACAATAACATCAACATGTTTCTGCCATACTCTAAAACAACCCAGAATGTGTCCTGTTCTCAGTAATCAGCCAGCTTTTTGTGATAAAATGTAACTGTCCAGTATTGCACATATGTCTGACTATCCAACTTACATATTTCCCCAGAGATCGTGTTGCATCAGTCTATGGTCCATGTGTTTACATACACCAATCACAATGCTATTTCCTATACTCGCATGTCAGTTTACAGCATCATCCAGCCAAGGAAAGACAATAGGCAGTGTATATAACAATATTTCTTTAAGGTAGGAAAGGAAAAGAAATATTTGTTTAATAACAAGAAACAAGAGTTTTTTCCCCCATTTCATATGAAACAAACCTTTTGATTAATGTAGGGCTTTTATGCACATGTAAGCAATATAATATTATGTTGCAATATTTATTTTAAAACTCCCAAATATGCGCAATTGAGCTTGTTTGAAGCAATTACAACATTTTGGCTTCTGTGCAAGGTCACATGTTTGCCCCAAAGTATTGATTTTCTATTGTGAAAGTTTTTCACCTGAACGTCAGAGACATATTTCAGAAATTAATATATAACAAATCCATTATGCATTTTGTAAGCAAGAGTCTAAAATGAAAAGGGAGAAAAAGTTCAATCACACTAAATTATGGGCAAAAAAGTAACTGCAGTGAGAAACAAGGGTGAAAAAGACTAAAAGTTTAAGCTAAGTAAACCTTTGGTGCAGAGATGTTTTGGCACTAGTTGAGACTGGCAACTTGCTGGAAATCAGAAGTAGATCATCAATATTGTGTTGTCAAAGGCTTTTATGGCTGGAATCACTGGGTTGCTGTGTATTTTCTGAGCTGTGTGGCCATGTTCCAGAAGCATTCTCTCTCGATTTCGCCCACACCTATGGCAGGCATCCTCAAAGGTTGTGAGATTTGTTGGGCCATTCAGTGCTGTTCAAGGTGGCAAACTGCAACATTCACACTTGCCTCAAACAGACAAGAGTTCTTTCTCCCACCGTGGACATTATTCCACAGATATATAAACCCCACTTGCCTAGTTTCCAACCGACCTCATGACCTCTGAGTATGCCTGTCGTAGATGTGGGTGAAAAGTCAGGAAAGAATGCTTCTGGAACATGGCCATACAGCCTGGAAAACTCACAGCAACACAATTGATATTTATTGTAATCTGTCTGAATGGGATCTCACTATCTCTTAGTAATGATGACATCTACTTTGGCCAAAGTTGACACTGTGATAATTTTTCACGCTGCATGGAAGACATATTAAGAGAGGAAGCTGGTGCTCTTGGCATATTTTGGGGGCAAGGAGGAAAAATGAGTCCTCTGTGGTAATATTTTATTGGTAGGGTGACTTTGTCCTTTAAGAGCTTATATTTGTGGTCATTCATGCTTTCCTCACATTATCTCTTTCAGAAGTCTTCCATCAAACAGTTGACAACTGGTTGAAGCCCAAAGCTCTTTGCAAATAGGTTGCAGAAGAACTGGATAAATAATGAACATAGGGTGGCTTTTGAGATTTATGTATGGACCATGGATCAAAGCTCGTTATAGCTTTGTTGTATGTGTGTTCCAATTTTTACATCATTTGAATGTGAAAAGATTACTTTTGGGACTTAAGTCCCCAGATTTCATTGGCAGCATGACTGTTGGATATGTTGGCTAAGAGATTCCAGGAGATGCATCCAAAGAAGTAAGTTTTCTAAGCTGTAAACCAAATAGGCAGTGACTCTTCCATTCCTCACAGCTCATCTTTCTACTGATTCAGCAGTGTGTTTAATACAGTTTTCCATGCAGGAAGCAATCCTTGCTGATCCAACACTGATTTCATGATATCAAATGCCACTCCAGATACAGTATTTCCCATTAAAGCCAGTTCATACATTCAGGATTTTTTTTAATGTGTCAGAAGCAACTTGAGAAACTGCAAGTCACTTCTGGTGTGAGAGACTTGGCCGTCTGCAGAGACGTTGCCCAGGAGACGCATGGATGTGTTCCCTACACGGGAAGCTGAAGCTGACAAATGAAAGCTTAACCTACCTTGTGGGTTTGAACCGCCGACCTTCAGGTCAGCAGTTCAGCCGGCACAAGGGTTTAACTCTGCGCCACTGCAGCTCCTACACATTCAGGTATTGGGTATTAAATAAATCTTCACAAAAGATGGGCATGTTCTACATACATACAGGATTCCCAGAATATTTTATAGAGTACAACATTTTCCCAGCTTTGTGCATGGAGCAGTTGGAAAGACACTTAATAGTGAGAAGCTCACATGGTTATGTCAGAGAACAGTTCCTATATATAGGCCAGAGCTCGTGGATGTTATTTTTAATTCTTGAGAATGACAAGTTCTCAGAACTTTGCATGTTGGCTCAGGAAGTCAGAAGGTTAGAGTCTTGATAACTGGCTCTTTTGTTATTTCCCACCCCAGTAGAATCCCCTTGCTGGCAGTGGCGGGTGGAGATGAATTCAGATTAAGAATGTTGCAAAGCAAAAGGCATTATCACCCCCCCCCCACTCCTTCAGTTGAAGTCTCAATTACCACCCCCACCCCCGCCCTGTTGCATTTACACTTTATAAAAACACATGAGTTGCAATCATAGATTTCCTGTCATACCATCCAATC
The DNA here is from genome assembly GCF_025583915.1 of Anolis sagrei ordinatus. Taxonomy (NCBI): domain Eukaryota; kingdom Metazoa; phylum Chordata; class Lepidosauria; order Squamata; family Anolidae; genus Anolis; species Anolis sagrei. The sequence goes on along the minus strand of NW_026847549.1, from coordinate 176,134,321 downwards.
TGGCACAGATATGAGGCAGTCCTTTATTAAGGCAGGAAAACAATTGTAATATGCAACTTACAGGACTCTGGCAGCAGCAAAGATTTTAACTTGTACAAGCATGGGAGTGAGAGTTCTTGTTTACAGTATCTTTTCTGAAACTAGGGCACCAGTTTAGTTGGGAAAACATTTAGGCATGGCTGATGTCCATTCTTGGAAGAAGCTGAGCTGGTTGTTTGCCTCATGCCGAAGTGCGAAGAGACAAAGTTGACAGGAGGTGAATGTGAGGAGCAAGAATGATCAGCACTCCCATTACGGGGGCTCAAGTCAAAGGAGGTTAAATGTTGTAATACTTACACAGATGGATGTAATAAAGCATCATGAGTACTGGTTTATGCAACTTACATTAAGAAGACTATATTATGGATATGCTGTCCCAAAATGGGAAAATGCACAATATATCCTAATTATGTTCTCCAAACATCCTGCTAAGTGAGAAGTGGGCATGAGGGGGGGGGGGGAATAGAGGATGAGATTCATTAGAGCTGAAAACATGTCTCTTAGCAGAGTGTGAGAACAAGAGTGGTCTAAAGCTTTGTCATCCTAGGAAGAGAAAGCCATTGTACAGGAATAGAACAGCATGTACCAAATTGATATGAACTAATTAGTAGGGAAATTGAGATACTTATTTATTCTGCAGTGTTTGGACAACTTTAAAAGTCATGGGGATTTTTTGGAGAGCCTTCAATCTAATTATTTCTCCCAATCAAAGTAAAGCCATAGAAACTTCAGGAATTTGTGTAAGTGTTGATTTAGCATCCAGCAATTCAACTGACCTACTCTAATTGGGATTAGCTGTGAATATAGCAGTATGTTTTGTCTGTATGTTCAGATTTATGCTAAGCTAAAAACCTTGGAATCAGAGCACTTTCACAGATTTAGATCCATTCCACCAGAAATATAAAAATGGATAGAGATTGTCCTCATTTTTGGCACAGCTAATTAGAGGATGTGATCTCAAAAAGGGGAACCTTTAAAACAATCACACAAGCTTAATACAATTATTAAGCTTGTGTGATCAATAAAAAAGTTTCAATACTCATTACTAAATTGGAGGGAGGGGGGTCGTTTATTAAGTGTTTCTATTGCAAGTGGTCCATATTATAACTATAATGATATAATGAATTTTTGTTACTTTTTCATTATGTAATTGCAGAAGTGGGGAAGCTTCTAGGGCTCCTTTCTCCCTCATTTTTAGAACTATCAGGATGGAATTTGCTACAATTATAGAACACATTTACCAGTGTCCCATCCCTCCGAAGTTTCAGAATGTATCACAAATCCACTTTTCAATGATACAACATAACTAGGGCATCATTCCCTTAAGTTTCAGAAAGATTTGCACATCTGCTGATTTTTAGGGAATTTTAACCAACATAAACTTAGCAGTACCATTTTACTGGAAGACTCCAGTCCAACCCCCTTCTGCCAGGCTGGAAAAGCACAAAGTACCCCAACAGATGCCTATCCAGTCTTTGAAATAAAAAATAATAATAGGAAACCTACTAGGTAAACTTTGGAGTTACTGCCTGTCAACTTTGCCTACCTCACAGGGTTGATTCAACTCCCAACAATCCCCTTTTATCTAGAAATCCCTTTAGAGCAGTGGTTCTCAACCTGTGTGTCCCCAGGTGTTTTGGTCTACAAGCCCCAGAAATCGTAGCCGGTTTACCAGCTGTTAGGATTTCTGGGAGTTGAAAGCCAAACTCACAGGTTGAGAACTACTGCTTTAGAGAATGAACACCAAAACTTTCAGGGAGGAATTCTGGGAAATGTAGTTTGGGAAGGTGAGGACCCCCATGGCAGAGAATTCAAAGGGCCCCACCCAGAGGGACTTCTTCCTTGCCCAGCCATCCAACCAGACATCCCTCCCACCCACCTGCCTACCCCAGTCCTCCTTGCCATCTCTTTTGGTGAAAGAGCAGGGCTTGTCCCTCAGCTCCAGGCCTCGCCATCCTCCCCAGGGCCCTTTGGAGTAACCAAACCCAGCCCTTTTGGGGGAGAAATGGTGCTCATGACTGAGCCACTTATGAGATTACAGAACTATTACAAAAAGTCATAGGTCAGTGTTTTGAATCTTTTTTGTGTGGGCACCTGTCATGTTTCTTAATATCATGTCATATGTACCAATCTTATGAAATAGATACTACAAATGAGGCATGAACCAAGTTTTGCACAGTTTTGATAACTGTAATATTTCATTTTGCTATGGAGTTACATTTCAAAAGAAAACCCTCAGCAAGAGTGGGGAAGGATGTCATGGGGGTGCTTCAGAAGTCACTTTGTAAAAGCATTTTAGATACATTTTGAAAGATTTCTTTTCAAGGTGCATGGCATTGTCTTATCAAGGTTAAGGTGGGAGAGGGGTCCTCTTCAAAATGTGTTGAAAATTAACAGGGAGATTAACAAGTGATGTGAAAAAGCATCTCTTCAAATGTTATAATGAATATGGGCTTTTCAAATATTGTAAAAAATAACAAGAGCTTAAAAAGTAACTTTCCAAGCACTGGTATAAATTATACCATATGGTGATAGGAAGGTAGGATTTACACTTTATCATTAAAGTCGATGTTTACTTTGTATTCCACTTGGTGACACAAAGATGTATTTTTCTTTTTTCTGTCAATCCAAATGTATCTGCTCAAACATCACATGAGGTAACAGAGCAGTTTGACCCTTCTGAGCACTAAGTTTCCAAGCAGCTGTTCCAAGCATGGTAAGCAGTTTCCCTCCTGCACCTGACCTTGCCCTGTGATTATATTACCTAAGAGGATTGATAAAAATAATGCTGCAACAAGGTTGGCAGATTTTTTAAAAAAACAATCACTTTTTGCATCACAAGCAGAAAAGCAGTGCCCTTGCACCATTTTTAAGGACTATGGTGTCACATTGTCATTCTAGCTATGCGTCATGGTAATGTTTGGAGAGTCATTGTACAAGTCTAAATGCCATGTTTTGAAATAATTCTAAACTGCAAGGATTAGGAATAATTCCATACCAAATGCTTGTTAAGGTTTTTTTTTTTCATTTCTCTACACAATTCAGAAGGGGTTGTGGTGGCATGGTGGGTTAAACTGTTAAGGTGCAGAACTTGCTGACTGGAAGTGGATTCGGCAGTTCAAATCCACAGGACAGGGTAAGCTCCTTTTTTTTTTTAGCCCCAGCTTTTGCCAATCTAGCAGTTTGAAAACATGCAAATGTGAGTAGATCAATAGATACTGCTTCAGCGGGAAGGTAACAGTGCTCCATGCATATTCAAGCTGGCCACATGACCTTGGAGGCATCTATGGACAATGCCGGCTCTTTGGCATAGAAATGGAGATGAGCACTACTCCCCAGAGTTGGGCACGACTAGATTTACTATCAAGGGAAAACCTTTACCTTTACAGAATTCAGATTTAGCACCCATAGAAGATTCTATCCCATCTAATTCTAGTTATTTCATGAACCATTAGTAAAATGAGTTAAATTAAATGAATCTGTTCTCAAAGTCCACTGTGTGCATTGTTTCAAGTTTGGGTAGTGTGCTATTGACACATTCATTTCTCATTTCAATTCTTCTTCTTAAGCTATTTCTTGAACTGTTTGCTTCAGCCTGAAATGGACCCACTTTGTTATAGATTTATGGTTCTATGTTAAATTAAAGAAAACATGCATAAATAATCCAAAGAATAACATTATGGAGGACTAGGGAATTCTAGTGGAAGCCTCATCTGTACTACATCAAATATGGCAATTTATTCCTAGGGTGCCCAGATCTCAGAGCCTGAAGCATTTTCTCCAGCCTTCAGCACAAGGTAAAGAAATCATTCTGATATGCAACAGAATTATTATAACTTTGAGCAAATAATGGACTATTATTTAAGGGGTTTTTTTCTCCCAACACTACTGCTCTTAAAATACTCCTTAAATTATCAACATACAACAGGAATGCCTGCAAACACATACATTACCTTCTCAGAAGAAAAAGTCTTTTTCTATCATGGTGGGACTTAAGTTCCTTGACAACAAAGTTGTGGTTCTCAACTCTGTTAGCTCTCAAAGTTGAGATCCATTGCATTGAAATAAGGACACTGAAGTAAAATTGAGGGACTACAGCAGTTATGGGTAAACTCCGGCCCTCCAGCTGTTTTGGGTTTCAATTCCCAGAAATCCCAGCCATCTTACTGGCTGTTAGGAACTGTGGAAGTTGAAGTCCAAAACACTGGAGGGCTGAAGTTAGCTCATGCCTGGACTAGACCATACAGATGACCTCTGTATGTGGTTTAATGGGGTTGCCGGTTTGTCCTTTAGCATAGTCCTTTATTTTTAATCTCTGGCTGTATGTTTGATTTTCCACCCGTCAGTGGAAACACTTTATAAATACATATTATTATAATTATTACTCAGATAGCAGAACATAATGGGCTGGCTCATCTTACATCTGTTTACTTTGTAGGTGGGCTGCACATCCCTTTTATTATATTCAGTATCCAGATAAGTCAACCTCATGTAACAAAGTGCCAAGCTTTTCTTTATTCTTGAAAAAGGCAATCAAGATAATTGCTTGAATAAGCAGAACTGGTAGTAGGGCAAAGATTGTGATGTCACTTCTTAGTATTATCAGAAATCTTTCTTTGCAAGCATATTTTGTAAAAGATAAACTCATTATACTATGCTGGCACCAATAAAATGGTGAATAAATTCTTATCATAGTATTCTAAAAAAAGCAAGTGTTTACAGCTGGTTATTTATAGCAGATATATAAATAAGTTGTTAACAATGTAGAATGTCTGCATCAACAAGCCAACAACTTAGGAAGTGTTATATGCATTTCAATGTATATAAAGTCATTTATAATGGTAGCATTTTGAAAATAATGTATAAACCATGTATCTGAGGGTCCAGTATACAGTTTCTTTTATTTAAATTCAACAAAATATGTGCTCCCTATGCATTTTTTTAGGACTTCCAGCATTTCACTATGGCATTTTGAAAGAAGTCTGTCATCTCAA